>JAPDNY010000008.1:140318724-140758529 GCA_029375565.1 Gekko gecko | reverse complement strand
AGTGTTGGCCAAGGCACAGAATCCTTTAAAAGGGCAAGGGGCAGATTCATGGAGCAGAGAGGCCTATCAGTGGCTACTGGCCATGGTGACGAAAGGGAACCTCCACCTTCAGAGGCAGTCAACCTCTGAATCCCAGATCTGGGATGCAACATCAGGGGAAGGTCTTGGCTTCTCTGCCCTGTTGTTGGCCTTCCAGAGCAACAAAGGTTGCCAAACTCCAGGTGGCACCTGGAGATTCCCCACTATTACATGTGATCCCCAGAGATCAGTTCTCCTGGAGAAAATGGCCACTATGGCAGTTAGAGCCAGTTTGGTGTACTGGTTAAGAGTGGCAGGACTCTAATCTGGGGAGAATTAGGTTTGATTCCCCTCTCCTCCATGTGCAGCTGCTGGTGTGACCTTGGGTCAGTCACCAGTTCTCTCAGAGCTGTTCTCACACGAGCAGTTCTCAAAAGAGCTCTCTTGGCCCCACCTACCTCACAGGGTGTCTGTTGTGGGGAGGGGGAGGGAAGGGAGTTTGTAAGCTGCTCTGAAACTACTTTGGGTAGTGAAGGGTGGGGTATAAATCCAATCTCCTCCTCCCTCTTCTTCTTCTTCGACTCTATGGTATTATGCTCCAATCCCCACCCTCCTTAGACTCCACCCCCCAAATCTCCAGGTATTTCCCAGCCCGGAGCTGGCAACCGTAACTGGTTGACGGCTGTGGGAGACAGGACCAATGGTCTGATCTAGCAGGACTCTTAAGGATTCAAGATGAGTTTAAGACCTCTACGCCTCTGGAAAACAAGCCTGTCAGGAAGAACAGCCCTGCACCCTGCAGGGCTAGCTTTCTGCTTGAAGGCAGTTTGTTTTAATGCAACATAATAGAAAATGTTCCAATTGCTGGGAGTGAAACTACCTGGGGAGTTGTGGGGCTTAGACTGCTGGCCAGGGACAGAGAGGCCGAGGGTCTAATCTCTCCACTCAGCCATGTAATCCATTAGATGACCTGGGCTAGGCTCGGGGCCAACCTCACAGGGCTTTTAAGAAGAAGAAGAGAAGAAGAGATTGGATTTATACCCCGCCCTTCACTACCCAAAGAAGTCTCAGAGCGGCTTACAATCTCCTTTCCCTTCCCCTCCCCACAACAGACACCCTGGGAGGTAAGTGGGGCTGAGAGAGCTCTGACAGAAACGGCTCTTGAGAGAACAGCTCTGAAAGAACTTGTGACTGACCCAAGGTCACACCAGCAGCTGCATGTGGAGGAGTGGGGAAATCAAACCCGGTTCTCCCAGATTAGAGTCCACGCACTTGAACACTACACCCAAACTGGCTCTGAGCCCCTTGGTGGCATAGAAATATGGTCCCTGCTGCTGCAATGGAGCAGTTCCAGAAGGAGGAAGAGGAGAAGTAGTAGGAGAAGGAGGAGGAGACGGGCCCTCTCTCACATTTCCCATCAGGAAGTAACATTTCCCAGAAGACCAATCTGAGGCTTGCTCCATTACCTTGGTTTTTATCAGCAGCCCTGAGCTCGTAAAGGCAAGATATAAATGGAACAAACAAACTAATGTGACCCTCCCAGCCCCCGCAAAAAGCCGCCTGCAATCCTGCAGCCCTGCAGGAACAGTGCTTGGAGTCGGAGCTGAGCTCTGGGAGAACTGCCACGTTAGGGGGCCAATAAAAGCTCCCCGCCCGGCTGGATGAGCCTATTTGGCTCTGCCTTGTTTCCATCTGTGGCTTGGCTCACTTACTCAAGTCGTCTGGAGCAGTTTGCTTTGACGGGGGGGGAACCCCTGATCCAACAGACCTTCGTCATTCCTTCTGTCCACTTCTGATAAATGTCTGGCCCCACTGCTGGACCTCCTGATGGCACCTGGTATATTTTGGCCGCTGTGTGACAGAGTGTTGGACTAGATGGGCCATTGGCCTGATTCAACATTGGCTTCTCTTATGTTCTTATGTTCTTATGTTCTGAGAGTCAGAGGATCTGGGGATGCAGGCTCTGATTGTCTGTGGGTTTTATAGACATTCTACTTGGTGGAGCATTATGGGAAGGCAAGAGAAAAAAAATAAGAGTCCAGTAGCACCTTGAAAGGAGCTGCAGTGGCTCAAGTGGTTAAGACGCTCAACTGCAGGCTGTGGAAGGTCAGTAGTTCAGCAGTTCGAGACCCGGGTGCCGCAAGACGGAGTGAGCTCCCGTTTCTAGTTCCAGCTCCTGCCAACCTAGCAGTTCGAAAGCAAGAAATTGCAAGTAGATAAATAGGTACCGCTTCGGTGGGAAGGTAACAGCATTCCGTGCGCCTTGGTGTTTAGTCATGCCGGCCACATGACCACGGAAGCATCTTCGGACAGCGCTGGCTCTTCAGCTTTGAAACGGAGATGAGCACCGCAACCCTAGAGTCGGATTCGACTGGCTTTCGAGCAAGGGAAACCTTTACCTTTACCTTTTAGCACCTTGAAGACTAACAAAATTTGTGGTAGGGTAGGAGCTTTCGTGAGCCGCGGTGGCTCAGAGGTTAAGACACTCAGCTGCAGACCAGAAGGTCTGTCGGTCGGCAGTTTGAGACCTGAGTGCCGCGTGACGGAGTGAGCTCCCGTCTCTGTCCCCAGCTCCTGCCAACCGAGCCGTTCGGAAGCAAGGAATTGCAAGTAGATAAATAGGTACCACTTCAGTGGGAAGGTAACAGTGTTCCTTGTGCCTCGGCATCTAGTCATGCCGGCCACATGACCATGGAAATGTCTTCGGACAGCGATGGCTCTTTGGCTTGGAAACGGAGATGAGCGCTGCCCCCTGGAGTCAGATTTGGCTGACTTTCGAGCAAGGGAAACCTTTACCTTTATGAGCTTTCATGAGCCACTTGCTCACTTCTTCGGCTACAGCTAGAGTAGGAGCGCATCTGTCCTGTATATCGGAAAGTGGGGTGATTTCAGACGCTGAAAGACAGCAGGTAAATGACAATAGCAAGTGTGACCAGATTGGGTGCAACATGCAGAGAGGCAGTAGGCATAGAGAAACCAGCATTGGTAATGAGACAGGAAACCTAAGTCTCGATTCAGTCCAGGGGGTTGCATTGTCTTGAGCTTCACAGAATCATAGGAGAATCCTAGAATCACAGAGCTGGAAAGGACCTCCAGGGTCACCTAGTCCAACCCCCTCCACAGTGCAGGAAGTTCACAAATACCTCCCCCGCCACACCCTCAGTGACCGCTGTTCCACGCCCAGAAGATGACCAAAAAAACCCTCCAGGATCTCCAGCCAAACTGGCCTGCAGAAAAAATGCTTCCTGACCCCTTCGTTATCAGTTGCAATTCAGCATGGGAAGACAAGGGAGTCACTGGAAAAGACAACCATGCTAGGAAAAGCAGATGGCAGCCGGAGAAGAGGAAGACCCAAAGTGAGATGGGTTGACTCCATGCAGGAAGCCCCACGGCCCTCCATTGGCAAGACCTGAGCCAGGCTGTTAATGATAGGGGCTTTGGGGGGCCATTCAGTCAGCAGGTTGCCATAAATCATAAGGGGCTTAACAGCACTTAATACACACACAGGCGGTGGACCAGCGTCACCCCCTCCCCAAATAGTTATGCCAAGCCAGTGCCTGGCTGTGGTTGCCAATTCCCACTTGGGAAATTCCTGGAGATTTGCAAGGTGGAGCCTAGGGGGTTGGGATTTAAAGAGGGTTCATACTTGGATGGGACGGGAGACCACCAAGGAAGTCCGGGGTTGCTACGCAGAGGCAGGCCATGGCAAACCACCTCCGGATGTCTCATGCTTTGAAAACTCTATGTGGTCGCCCTAAGAAGCTAAGATCAGCCCTCATTGGTACTTGGACGGGAGCCCACCAAGGAAGTCCAGGGTTGCTACGCAAAGGCAGGCCATGGCAAACCATCTCCGGATGTCTCATGCTTTGAAAACTCTATGTGGTCGCCCTAAGAAGCTAAGCAAGATCAGCCCTCATTGGTACTTGGACGGGAGCCCACCAAGGAAGTCCAGGGTTGCTACACAGAGGCAGGCCATGGCAAACCATCTCCGGACGTCTCGTGCTTTGAAAACTCTATGTGGTCGCCCTAAGAAGCTAAGCAAGATCAGCCCTCATTGGTACTTGGACGGGAGCCCACCAAGGAAGTCCAGGGTTGCTACGCAGAGGCAGGCCATGGCAGACCACCTCTCTGTCTTTGTCAGGTTTCCCCAGATAGTCACTCAAACACCAGGCTTCTTCAGAAGATAGCGTTTATTAGGACAAAGCTGGAGGACACGTGTACAAGTCCCGTGTCAGTGATAACTTGGATGAACAGGCAGGCTAAGTTATACTCTATTCAAAACTACCCTCCCCAACTCCTAAGCCAATGGTTACATAGCACGTGGAAAAGCAAACGGGCAGCTTAAGAAAACAAACCCAGACCAGTTAAATTTCCCAGCAGCTAGGAGCTAGCGGCTTGAGACCCAAGGCCAGGCAAAGTGATAAGAGACAGAACAGACCGTGGTAAATCACAGTAAGAAAGGAGGACCTGGACAATTCCCACATTCCAGTCCCAGTGCCGGGTGCCTCCGGCATACCAACTGTGGTAGGGTTACCTGACAGCCCTCTAGGATCTCCATAAATTGGCTGTAGCTTGGCGGCACTTAACACAAACACACAAGTTTCTTAAAGATTCTATTGGTATTCATCTTAAATCTTTTGGGACGGGGCTCCATGGACTCTGGCGCTGCTCTAGCTCTAGTGGCACCGACGTACTGTTAATGTTATGATTAAACGCATGAGAACAGGGTATGCATCCGAAAGTGTGCATGTGTGTGCACATGCGTGTGAAGTACCCTCAAGTTGCTTCTGACTTACGGCAAACCTATGAATGAAGGACCTCCAAGACATCCTAACATTAACAGCCGTGCTCGGGTCTTGCGAACGGAGGGCCGCGAGGCTTCCTGGATCGACTCCATCCATCTCCTGTTGGGTTTCCCTCTTTTCCAGGTTGGTGTAGCGGCTAGGAGCGCGGACTCTAATCTGGGAGAACCGGGTCTGGTTCCCCCACTCCTCCACACGCAGCTGCTGGTGTGACCTTGGGCCAGTCACAAGTTCTCTCAGAGCTGTCCTCTCGAGGGCAGTCCTCGAGAGAGCTCTCTCAGCCCCGCCTGCCTCACAGAGTCCGTTGTGGGGAGGGGAAGGAGATTGTAAACCACTCTGAGACTCCTTCAAGTAGTGAAGGGCGGGGTATAAATCCAATCCTCCTCCTCCTCCTCCTCCTCCACCTCTCCTCCTTCTCCTTCTCCTCCTCCTCCTCCTCCTCCACCTCTCCTCCTTCTCCTCCTTCTCCTCCTTCTCCTCCTCCTCCTCTCCTCCTCCTCCTCTTCTCCTTCTCCTCCTCCTTCTCTTCCTCCTCCTCCTCTTCTCCTCCTCCTCCTCCTCTTCTCCTCCTCCTCCTCCTCCTCTTCTCCTCCTCCTCCTTCTCTTCCTCCTCCTCCTCCTCTTCTCCTTCTCCTCCTCCTCCTCCTCCTTCTCCTTCTCTTCCTCCTCCTCCTCTTCCCCTCCTCCTCCTCCTCCTCCTCCTTCTCCATCTCCTCCTCCTCCTCTTCTCCTTCTCCTTCTTCCTGCTGCCTTCCACTTTTCCTAGGTTGTCTGTCCATTCCAGTGACTCTTGTCGCCTCATAAGGAGACCAAAACAGGATAGCCTCTGTTTAGTCATTTGAGCTTCTAGCGAGCATTCAGGCTCAATTAGTTCTGGGGCCCACGCTTTGAATCCATTTGAACCCCAGTGCATTCCATCTGGAATGTGCATTGCACCCAAAGCATCACAATGCAGATAGACTGCGCCTGCCCCTCCGATGCTCATCGGAACGAGCAGCCAATGTGCGCCTGTCGTTTCCGGTCCAGCAACTCATGCATACGCCCCCAAGCCTATTTACTCCTACGGAGGTGGATCAGGGCCCTGATAAAAGATTAAAAACTGGGAGAATACAGTGAATAAGAAAACAATCTGGATAACCAATGTTGGTGCCGGAGGGACAGCACTATTCATATATCATCTTTCTCTTTTACTGTCCCTTCCCTTTAGTCCTTTCTTCTCTGATAGATTCCTCTCCCCCTTTGCCACGAAAGCGTCAATGCTCATTTCGTGTGTGGGGGGTGCAGTTTTCCACGCTTTGCCTCACTGCTTCCAGGACCCCTGAAAAGAAACGTCTTCAAAATAATCCTGCATCATCTTTTAATAAATAAGAAGTGGAGGGAGAGAGACAAAAGTTTTGTGTGGTTTTTTTTAAAAAAGGCATCTCCTGGCATTGTCTCACCCATGCGCTGCCGGGCAACTGTTCCTCTGGATAGAGACGCATGTCCCAGAATTAGATGAATGGCCCTGGCTTTCGGAACTCAGGACCGTTTTCATGTCAGAGATGGCCAAGCGGGCTGTTCTTTGAGCCGCTCCCTTTTGCGAAGCATCAAACGCCTGGAACACAAAAAGCCGCGGAGCAGATTGATGAATCAGGCCCAGCCCGGCGGGGGGCCAAAGACTCGATGATGTCAGGGAAACTCTTGAACTTGGTCCCCGACTGTTCCCGTAATGTCCTCGGAGCCGCTGTCAGGTGGGCTGCCTTTGTTGCCGCCTGCAGCCAGAAACCGATCTCTCCTCGCCTGTGTTTGTTAGCTCCGAAACAGGGAAAGGCGGGCAGGAGAATTCACGTCGAGCAGGAGCCAAAACAGTCATTATGTATTTATAATGTGCTTTTCGCACTTTCAATGGAAAGCCGGCGGCTCTGCGGAGACCACCAGGGCCTTCATTTGGCATTGTTTGCAGCTCGGAGCAAGACTGGGGGCATTCCCTTGCGATAAGCCAGTGGTTCCCGAGGCACACCTGAGCCCTGTTAGGGATGTCAACTTCCAGGTGGGGCCTGGAGATCTCCTGGAATCCCAGCAGATTGCCAGACAAGAGAGCTCGGTTCCCTTGGACAAATTGGTTGGTTTGGATGTTCGACTCGATGGCAGGATACTCCAGAGATGCCAGCCTCCAGGTGGGACTTGGGGATACCCTGGAATTACAGCTCATCTCCTGACTAAAGAGATCAGTTCTCTTGGAAACAATAGATGCTTTGGAGCAAGGATGTCAAACATGCAGCCCGGGGGCCAGACCAGGCCCCTGGAGGGCTTCCACCAGGCCCACAGTGGAACTGGCCATCTCCTGCTTCCAGTTCTGCTGCTGCATCGTAGCTTGCTTCACCAGACTCTCTTAATCGCTCAGCCATTTCATGTTTTAACCTGGGCCCTAGACTCAGAACTCCGAGCACGAGATTTCCGTGGTGAATGTCGATAAACCAAAAGTAGGTTTGCAGCTCACGGAGCTAATGTTTTCAGCATGTTTTTATTTTAAGTTAAAAAAAAAGCCCTTTGTCTTTTGTGTCCTTGATAAAGTTTATATCTCCGCTCCCTGGTGTTACATTTTATGACGCACGTGTCCCAGCCCTACAAGGTCTCATTTAGGTCAGATCCGGCCCTCGTGACAAATGAGTCCGGCACCCCTGCTTTGGAGGGCGGGCTCTCTGGCACTGTGCCTGTCAGGACCCTCAGCTAGTCAGTCAAAACACCAGGCCTCATTTGGTGAAACAAGGATAGCATTTATTAGACTGCAATACTAAAGCGCTAGAACAGAAGCATTGTCAAGAATAACGTGAATACATGAAGCACTTGGGGTTATACTCTAAGGGGGGAAAGAACCCCCCAACCTCTACCAATGGTTAGCAAGCCTGCGCGCGGAAAACTAAGAGGTGCTAAATTACTACATTCCCACCCAGCAAAAGTTCCCATGCCTAGCTGTTGTCTTTAGGAAAACGAAAGTAGACATCAAGCCTGGCTCCAAGGCCATTTAGGCCTGGGCGAGGTGGAGATAGCCCGGTCTCCCAGGCAACCTCGTCACCTCCCTGCATACCAACGGAAAACCAGATACATTTATTTATTCATCTCCTCCCCTCACCCCTATGGCAGGGATACCTGACAGTGCCCCACTGAGGTCCCTGTCCTCCCCAGGCTCCAGCCCCAAATCTCTAGCAGTTTTGCAACCTGGATCTGGCAACTCTATGCCCCCATCCCCCCCACCGGTGGCCAGTGGAGACCAGTGTTCCCTCTAAGCTGAGTTAGTGTGAGTTAACTCACCGTGTTTTAGCCTCCGGCTCACACCTTTTTGCTTTCGCTTAGGAAGGAGGGCTCCAGAGCAAACTGATTGATGCAGTCGCCAAATCGCTCGCTCGCAACTTTAATGCCAGTGGCTCACATAGTAGGATTGTTGCTCACAGGACTCCGCAGCGTAGAAGGAGCACAGCTTAGAGGCAGGCGATGGCAAACCACCTCCGAACGTCTCTTGCCTTGGAAGCCCGACTGGGACTGTAGAAGAAGACAGTCGCCTCGAGTGTGATTTGCACGGCGCGACAGGTTATTCCGGTTGTTTGTTCGCACAACCGTATTTGCTGTAATTCCACTTTCGTGTGGTTGTTAACCTCCCGGTGGTAGCCAATGTTCCCTCTAAGCTGCGGAGTCTTGTGAGCAAAAATTCTACCTTGTGAGCAACTGGGCATGAAAGTTGTGAGTGAGCAATTTGGCTGCTGCATAAATTAGTTTGCTCTGGAGCCCTCCTTCCTCGGCTAAGGCAAAAAACGTGTGAGCCGGAGGCTAAAAAACTGTGAGCTAGCTCACACTAACTCAGCTTAGAGGGAACACTGGTGGCAGCCCAAGCTGAGAGATCACGGGAGGAGGTGGAAGTCCAATCAAAACCTCCGTGGCAAAAACGACGAAGGGTCAATATATATATATATATATATATATATATATATATATACAAAATCATTTACTATGATGGTAGTGATGCTCTAGAAGAATCGCTTCTACCTTCGTTCACACGCAACGGGGTTTGCGCAATAACAGATGTGAAGGCCTCGGGTCCTGAGATGAGACTGTCAACATGGGATGTTTATTTCGAGAGTCGATAAGTGGAAACGGATAAGAATTGTAATTACTACGAGTGTTCCCTCTAAGCTGAGTGAGTGTGAGCTAGTTCACAGTTTCTTAGCCTCCGGCTCACACCTTTTTGGTCTCAGCTCAGGAAGGAGGGCTCCGAGAGCAAACTAATTTATGCAGTAGCCAGATCGCTCGGCTCACAACTTTAATGCCAGTCGCTCACAAAGTAAAAATTTTGCTCACAAGACTCCACAGCTGAGAGGGAACGTTGATCACTGCATGCTCAGAGAAAGCGATTTATGTGAAATGGGCATTTGTCATTGCGCAAAATCCGTTGCATGTGAGTGGATGTTTTGATTGGACTTCAGCCTCCAGGTGATGGCTGGAGATCTCCAGGGATCACGACGGATCTCCAGGTGACAGGGATTAGTTCACCTGGAGAAAATGGCTGCTTTGCAGGGTGGAATCTATGGCATTATAGCCCACTGAAGCCCCTCCCCTCCCCAAACCCCGCCCTCCTCAGGCTCCACCCCCCAAATCTTCAGGTATTTCCCAACCCAGAGCTGGCAACCCCACCTCTAAATCTGCAGTCCAGCCCCCAAACTGGTCTCAGTAACTCTGGATCCTATAGAAAGGCTTCCTTGCCAGTTGATTCACCTAGCTGTGGTGTCACTCCGTTTCAAACTGAAGAGCCAGCACTGTCCAAGACGTCCGTGGTCATGTGCCGGCATGCTAAACCCGGTGCATGGACGCTGGGATCTACTGTTACCCAAATGACAGTCTCTAATTAGGGGGAGACAGAGACAGAGCGAGGGGGGTAACTGGGATTCTCCGCCAATGGTTACGAGGATTTTTTCCTTAAGAGAACTCTCAAAATGAACCAGGCAGATGCTCAACCGGAAAGGTTCTTTTAATTGAAAGGAAGTAAAAATGAGCAAAAGGCATACACACACTTGCTGAAAACACGTAAAGATAAAGGTAAAGGTTCCCTTGCTCGAAAGCCAATCGAATCTGACTCTAGGGCTGCGGTGCTCATCTCTGTTTCAAAGCCGAAGAGCCAGCGCTGTCCGAAGACGTTTCCGTGGTCATGTGGCCGGCATCACTAAACACCAAGGCACACGGAACATAAAAGGATAGCAAAGAGGAAATCAGGGAGGAAAGAGGAAAAGCTTTTTTGGGGGAAGGGTTATATTTACCAGTCTTGCAGAGGTCCGGGAAGCAGCAGCAAAATGGCCAGCATTTCACAAAGAGAAGACACACACCCCACCCCGGTCAAGAACACACACACACTGCCATGGAAGACCAGATGTGGAAAGGCTACTAGGTTTGGTGAACAAAATTAACTGTCGCTTAATTAAGGTAAACGGGTGACAGGAAGTGAGGCTGGCCGTTGATGGGATTAGTCCAAAGTGAGGCAATAAGTTCTTGGGAGACCTATTGTTCTAAATTATGCATCTCTCCAGGGCATGGAGGAGGTCATTAGCTAGCCAGCCACTTTTACTCATACTTCTAAAGGACAAGTCCAGGCTTCTTTCTGACTGGCTTCCATTTTGTGTCATTTCAGGCCGAGCAGTTTCTCGCAGTTATGATTTCTGAGATGATTGTTTAAGAAGGGGGTTTAGCTATAAACTTCTGTTACTGTCCATGGGGTTTTCTTGGCAAAGATCCTGGAGGGGGTTGCCATTTCCTTCTCCAGTGGATCACACTTGGTCTGAGTTCTCTGCTGTGGCCTGTGGCCATCCTGGGTGGCCCTACACAGCATAGCTCACAGCCTCATCGAACCACGCAAGCCCCCTCACCACGACAAGGCACTGATCCACGAGGGTCCCTTGAAAGTCCCTTGGACTGCAAGGAGATCAAATCAGTCCATCCTAAAGAAATCAACCCTGACTGTTCCTTGGAAGGCCAGCTACTGAAGTTGAAGCTCAAATACTTTGGCCACTGAATGAGAAGGGAGCACTCGCTGGAGAAGACCCTGATGCTGGGAAAGATTGAAGGTCAAAGAAGAAGGGGATGGCAAAGGATGAGACGGTTAGATAGGGTTATCAATGCAACAAACATGAAATTAAGCAAACTTCGGAGCACGGCGGAAGGCAGGAGGGCCTGGCATGATGTGGTCCACGGGGTCTCAAAGAGTCGGACTGAACAACAACGAGCTATAAATTGTCCCTCAGTTGGTGTGTGTGTGTGTGTTTGACTGCTAACATTAGGGTTGCCAACTTCCAGGTAGCACCTGGAGATCTCCTCCTACTACAATTAATCTCCAGGCAACTAGAATCAGTCCCCCTTGGAGGAAATGGCTGTTTTGGAGGGTGGGCCCTACGGCATTGTGCCCCACTGAGGCCCCTCCCCTCCCCCAAACCCTGCCCTCCACGGACTCCACCTCCCCAAATCTCCAGGTGTTTTCCCAACCCAGAGCTGGGAA
Source organism: Gekko gecko (assembly GCA_029375565.1). Taxonomy (NCBI): domain Eukaryota; kingdom Metazoa; phylum Chordata; class Lepidosauria; order Squamata; family Gekkonidae; genus Gekko; species Gekko gecko. The sequence goes on along the minus strand of JAPDNY010000008.1, from coordinate 140,747,195 downwards.
TCCTAAACACTATGGGTGTGATCTTGGCATCTTTCCGAACTTCCGCTATACTTTCATATACCGCATCTCCCACCAGGTACGAACCTGCCTTATCCTTTTGGTATCCTCACCCCCTTTGCCACTCTTCTCTACCATAAACATCTCCATAATGTCACTGCCAGCCAGGTTGTCCGTATGGAGCTTGCCCGAGGAGCGGAGTCAGGTTCATTCCTGTTTGTTTCCCAGCTGGAGTTGCCAACCTCCAGGCAGGACCTGGAGATCTTTCAACTGGTCTCCAGACTGCAGAGATCAGTTCTCCTGGAGGAAAATGGCTGCTTTGCAGGGCGGACTTCGCTGAGACCCCTCCCACCTTCCCACCGAAGTGGTACCTATTTATCTACTTGCAATTTCTTGCTTTCGAACTGCTAGGTTGGCAGGAGCTGGAACTAGAGACGGGAGCTCACTCCGTCATGCAGCACTCTCGGGTCTTGAACTGCTGAACTACTGACCTTCCACAGCCTGCAGTTCAGCATCTTAACCACTTGAGCCACCGCAGCTCCACCGCACCGCACCGCAGTAGGGGGAGCGGGATACAAATCGAGAGAATAAATAGATTTACCTACTGATTGATTTGATTACTTTATACACCCTCCCTCTCTCTTCTGTTTTTATCCTCACGACAACCCTGTGAGGGAGGTGAGGCTTCGAGAATATGACTGGGTCGAAGTTACCCAGTGAGCCTCCATGGCACGAGCGGGGATCCAAACCTGAGTCTTCCGGATACTAGTCCGACACTCTTAAACGCTACACAACACTGGATTGATCTCCTGCCATGACTAGCTTTCAAAACAAAGAAACACTGTGATGAAATTGACAATAGCATTTAATGACAATTATGTAGGTAAAGGTAAAGGTTCCCTTGTTCGAAAGCCAGTCGAATCCGACTCTAGGGTTGCGGTGCTCATCTCCGTTTCCAAGCCGAAGAGCCAGCGCTGTCCGAAGACATTTCCGTGGTCATGTGGCCGACATGACTAAACACCAAGACGCACGGAACACTGTTACCTTCCCACTGAAGTGGTACCTATTTATCTACTTGCAATTTCTTGCTTTCGAACCGCTAGGTTGGCAGGAGCTGGAACTAGAGACGGGAGCTCACTCCGTCATGCAGCACTCTCGGGTCTTGAACTGCTGAACTACTGACCTTCCACAGCCTGCAGTTCAGCATCTTAACCACTTGAGCCACCGCAGCTCCACCGCACCGCACCGCAGTAGGGGGAGCGGGATACAAATCAAGAGAATAAATAGATTTACCTACTGATTGATTTGATTACTTTATACACCCTCCCTCTCTCTTCTGTTTTTATCCTCACGACAACCCTGTGAGGGAGGTGAGGCTTCGAGAATATGACTGGGTCGAAGTTACCCAGTGAGCCTCCATGGCACGAGCGGGGATCCAAACCTGAGTCTTCCGGATACTAGTCCGACACTCTTAAACGCTACACAACACTGGATTGATCTCCTGCCATGACTAGCTTTCAAAACAAAGAAACACTGTGATGAAATTGACAATAGCATTTAATGACAATTATGTAGGTAAAGGTAAAGGTTCCCTTGTTCGAAAGCCAGTCGAATCCGACTCTAGGGTTGCGGTGCTCATCTCCGTTTCCAAGCCGAAGAGCCAGCGCTGTCCGAAGACATTTCCGTGGTCATGTGGCCGACATGACTAAACACCAAGACGCACGGAACACTGTTACCTTCCCACTGAAGTGGTACCTATTTATCTACTTGCAATTTCTTGCTTTCGAACTGCTAGGTTGGCAGGAGCTGGAACTAGAGACGGGAGCTCACTCCGTCATGCAGCACTCTCGGGTCTTGAACTGCTGAACTACTGACCTTCCACAGCCTGCAGTTCAGCATCTTAACCACTTGAGCCACCGCAGCTCCACCGCACCGCACCGCAGTAGGGGGGAGCGGGATACAAATCGAGAGAATAAATAGATTTACCTACTGATTGATTTGATTACTTTATACACCCTCCCTCTCTCTTCTGTTTTTATCCTCACGACAACCCTGTGAGGGAGGTGAGGCTTCGAGAATATGACTGGGTCGAAGTTACCCAGCGAGCCTCCATGGCACGAGCGGGGATCCGAACCTGAGTCTTCCGGATACTAGTCCGACACTCTTAAACGCTACACAACACTGGATTGATCTCCTGCCATGACTAGCTTTCAAAACAAAGAAAAATTGTGATGAAATTGACAATAGCATTTAATGACAATTATGTAGGTAAAGGTAAAGGTTCCCTTGTTCGAAAGCCAGTCGAATCCGACTCTAGGGTTGCGGTGCTCATCTCCGTTTCCAAGCCGAAGAGCCAGCGCTGTCCGAAGACGTTTCCGTGGTCATGTGGCCGGCATGACTAAACACCAAGGCGCACGGAACGCTGTTACCTTCCCACTGAAGCGGTACCTATTTATCTACTTGCAATTTCTTGCTTTCGAACTGCTAGGTTGGCAGGAGGACAATTATGTATATCAGTAAAAACTTTAGGAATTCTAACATATCCAAGACAAAACTTTGGAAATTTTAACATATTCAAGACAACAGCCAATATCCTCAATGAGCAACCCGGTTATACACTCATTTCAATAGTCTTCCTAGCTTTCACCCCGATATTCGCGTTTTTAAAATGTGTCCCGAGCTATTTTTGAACGCCCCTTTCAAGTCACGCTGTTGGGAGACCCTGCCACTTCAGCCAGTTTGGTGTAGGGGTTAGGAGCGCAGACCCTAATCTGGGAGAACTGGGTTCGATCCCCCATGCCTCCGCATGCAGCTGCTGGGTGACCTTGGGCCAGTCACAAGTTCTCTCAGGGCTGTTCTCTCAAGAGCAGTTCTCTCAAGAGCTCTCTCAGCCCCACCTACCCCACAGGCAGTGTTACCTCTCCACTGAGTCAGTGCGAGCTAGCTCACAGTGTTTTAGCCTCCAGCTCACAGATTTTTGTCTCCGCTCAGGAAGGAGAGCTCCAGAGCAAACTAGTTTATGCAGCAGCCAAATCGCTTGCTCACAACTTTAATGGCAGCAGCTCACAAAGTAGAATTTTCTTCTCACCAGACTCCACTGCTTAGGCGGAGCATTGCTCACAGGTTGTCTGTTGCAGGGAGGGGAAGGGGGAGGAGATTGTAAACCGCTCTGAGACTCTGAGTGAACAGCAGGGTATAAATCCAATCTCCTCCTCCTCCTCCTCCTCCTCCTCCTCCTCCTCCTCTTCTTCTTCTTCTTCTTCTTCTTCTTCTTCTTCTTCTTCTTCTTCTTCTTCTTCTTCTTCTTATTCTTCTTCTTCTTCTTCTTCTTCTTCTTCTTCTTCTCCTTCTTCTCCTTCTTCTTCTTCTAACACCCCCTCCCCAATCAAATCCAATCTCCCTTGCCTGTCGGAGCATTTCCTGAAAAACTGTGGTTGAGGAGGGTTTTTGTTTTATTTCTTTTTCTTTCTGATACAACCCGGCAAACTAAGGCTACAATAAGAATGGCAAGACCACTGAAACCTCCAGAGAATCAAGGATGCCTTTGATTCCAGATCTTTTATTATTATTATTTCCCCCCTTGCTGGCCGGGTTATGAAATGCGCAAGGTGAACAAACAAAGGACCGGATGAAGCTCTGGGAATGAAATGTGCCCCCCCCTCCTTTGTTCAAAAAGCTGAATATAACTCAGAGAAGGTTCTTCAGAAGCTGGAGAAAGGGGTGGAAGGTGGGGATGTCGCATGTAACGGCTGCAGTGGAGGGGGATGGAAGGAGAATGGAGAGCGCTGGAGGGATAAACATCTGTTCTGAGTTGGACACCTACTGCAAAGCGTCGTTGGGTGGCAATGCTTCTCCTGGCTTTGGGGCCGACAGGAAGAAGAAGAAGAAGAAGAAGAAGAGGAGGAGGAGGAAGAGGAAGAAGAGGAGGAAGAGGAGGAAGAGGAGGAGGAAGAAGAGGAGAGGAGGAGGAGGAAGAGGAGGAGGAGAAGGAAGAAGAGGAGAGGAGGAGGAGGAGGAAGAAGAGGAGGAGAAAGAGGAAGAAGAGCAAGAGACCGATCTGCTTTAACGTCACCTTCCAGAAGCACTGAGTTGCTTTAGAACAGGAGTATCAAATACGCAGCCTAGGGGCCGGATCAGGCCCCCGGAGGGCTTCCATCAGGCCTGCAGTGGAGCTGGCCATCTCTTGCTTCCACTTCTGCTGCTGCATCATAGCTTGCTTCACCAGACTCTCTTAATCACTCAGCCATTTCATGTTTTAACCTGGGTCCCAGACTCAGAACTCTGAGCCTGAGACTTCTGCGGTGAATGTCAATAAATCAAAAGTAGGTCTGCAGCTTACAGATACACACTTGAACAGCATACTCAGGATTGGAGCAGCACAGACGTTTTGATGCAATCATTCAGAGCAAGAGGTGTCCGTTGTCAGGTACTGTCAAATAAACAAAGTATTGCAAGAGTCCTAATAATGTTTTAAGCATGTTTTTATTTTAAGTAAAAAAAAAAAATCTTTGTGTTTGTGTCCTTTATAAAGTTTATATCTCCGCTACCTGGCATTACGTTTTATGACACACACGTGGCCCGGCCCGACAAGGTCTCATTTATGCCAGATTCGACCCTCGTAACAAATGAGTTCGGCACCCGTGCTCTAGAAGAACCAGTGCGGTAGAAACATAGGTCTGGAAGGGACCTCAAAGGCCTTCTAGTCCAACTGCCGGCACGATGTGAGAAATTCACCGCTAACTCCCCCCACACACGCACTCCCCCAGTGACCCTTGCTGTACGCCCAGAGGACAGCAAAAAACCTACAGGAGCCCTGGATCAATCTGGCCTGGAGGAAAAATCCTTCCCAACCCCGAAGTGGCGATCGGCATTTCCCTGTGTTACGTATTGGGACTGAATCATTCCTGATTGAGTCACCCCCAGAGACTGGCTGAGCTTAGAGCACAAGAACAATAGCCTACCAGGATTCTGAAAGTAACCAATCAAGTAGTAAAAGGTAAAGGTAAAGGTTCCCTTGCTCGAAAGCCAGTCGAATCCGACTCTAGGGTTGTGGTGCTCATCCCCGTTTCAAAGACGAAGAGCCAGCGCTGTCCGAAGACATTTCCGTGGTCATGTGGCCGGCATGACTAAACACCAAGGCGCACGGAACGCTGTTACCTTCCCACCAAAGTGGTACCTATTTATCTACTTGCAATTTCTTGCTTTCGAACTGCTAGGTTAGCAGGAGCTGGAACTAGAGACGGGAGCTCACTCCGTCATGCGGCACTCTCGGGTCTCGAACTGCTGAACTACTGACCTTCCACAGCCTGCAGTTCAGCATCTTAACCACTTGAGCCACCGCAGCTCCAATCAAGTAGTAATGTTATGTAAATAGCCTGTCATTGGGGAGTGGGGTGTGTTTGGGTGTGGCAACGGCATGCTATTTAACAGGGCTGAGGCTCTGGGGTCTTGTCTTGCTGTTGCTGAAATCACAAATAAAGTGGAGCCGATCACTAGACATAAACCTGCTCATCCACGGCACCCCCACTAGTTAACACCCTGGGCCTGTAAGAAAGGGCCGCAAAAGCCGAGCATCGGCTCCTCCCTTCCTACCCTCCCTCCCACAATCTGCCTAAACGCATAGTGAGTCATAGACTTGGCACCGCTGTCAGGTGGCCATCAAGCCTCTGCTTGAAAACCTCCCAAGAAGGAGAGCCCACCGCCTCCCGGAGGAAGCCCGTTCCACTGAAGAACCACTCTAACTGTCAGGAAGTTCTTCCTAACGTTTTGCCGAAAACTCTTCTGATTTAATTTCAGTCCATTGGTTCTGCTCTGATCTCCAAGGGCGACAGAAAACAAGTCTGCTCCATCGTCTGTATGTAAAGGTAAAGGTTTCCCTCGCTCGAAAGCCAGTCGAATCCGACTCTTCTTCAGAAGAACGGCAGATCAGGCAGGTTTATTATATATTACTGTTTCAATTAGCTTAATTATTAAAATGCAAGTGCTTCTCTCCCCCATTTTTAAATGGCAAAAATAATAATCATCATCATTTTCAAGAGTAATTACTGACCATCGTTTCCCACTGCCCGTTTCTTTTCGCTCTTCGGCCGCTGGCTGCTTTTGAAGGACGGCGGAATTTGTTTATTTTTTAATGCTCAGGAGAGCCCTGATTCGCTTTATGTCTTCAGGTAAGCAAACAGGCATAGGTGTGAACGCTCTTTCCCTCTGTGGCGCGGGCAAGCGGAACGAGTGGCATTTGGAGCTGTTAATTGGGATGGGAGAATTCCGCCCCGGCTGGTTCCACTGTGCCGTGAACACGACTTAGAGATGGGTTGGCCATTGACCTTGGCACATTTTGATATGTGTGAACACAGGCGTTGTGTTGAAGACCCCAGAAGACGCTACACCCCCCCTTACTCAGCACCGGCGCACGGTGTTTGGCTGGGAACATGGCATTTCGAAAAGGTTGCTAACCGCTTGCCCCACAGAAGGAAGCCGCGAGGAAGATTGTAGATGAGATGGGAAAGAGGGTTTGATTTGTTTGTTATTAGTTATTTTATTTTATTTCTATCCTGTCCTCCCCTGCAAGTGGGCTCAGGGCGGGTCAGAGCAAGTCATAAGCGGATACATAGAGCAATTAAAAAAATTTGAGCACCCTAACCTGGATAGCCCAGGTAAGCCGGATCTTGTTAGATCTCAGAAGCTAAGCAGGGTTGACTGTGGTTAGAACTTGGATGGGAGACCTCCTTAGAATGCCAGCAGTCGGGAGGACAGGGGCAGGCTTTATTCAGCCACCTCTCTGAATATCCTCCAGGCTCCCAGTAGGGGTCAGTCACCAGAGGTCGACATGTCTTCTAAGTAAGTAAAGGTAAAGGTTCCCTTGCTTGAAAGCCAGTCGAATCCGACTCTAGGGTTGCGGTGCTCATCTCCGTTTCAAAGCCAAAGAGCCAGCACTGTCCGAAGACGTTTCCGTGGTCATGTGGCCAGCATGACTAAACACCAAGGTGCACGGAACGCTGTTACCTTCCCACCGAAGTGGTACCTATTTATCTACTTGCAATTTCTTGCTTTCGAACTGCTAGGTTGGCAGGAGCTGGAACTAGAGACGGGAGCTCACCCCGTCATGCGGCCACTCGGGTCTCGAACTGCTGAACTACCGACCTTCCACAGCCTGCAGTTCAGCGTCTTAACCACTTGAGCCACCGCAGCTCCCTGTCTTCTAAGTACACACATACACAAAAAAAAATACAAGAAGATCAAGCAACAACAGTTAATAGTTAAAATTACTAGTCAGAGCAAAGATGGGAGTTCTGAAGGACGCTAATGAAGACGATCGATCACAAAATAGCGTGTTGTTGGCTGGTGCTGCTTGACGTTCTCTTACGCAGGGCAAGTCAGAAAGGGCACGGTAGCGCTGTAGCAGTACAGAGCACGTGAGCAGTGCAAGCAGGCGAGGGCTGGGATGGATTAGGCCAGAGGTTCCCAAACTTATTTGGCCTACCCGCTCCCCTTTTCAGAAAAAAAAAATCACTCCGCGCCGCCCCTGGAAATCTACCTTCAAGAAGTGGGCAAACAGATGCAGTGACAAATTTGCCACAGTAAAGAAAGAACGTCGTTGGCCTGAAGCCAGAGGCCAGCCGCAACCACCACACAATAGCCCGGCAGCAAGACCAGTCTTACAAGGGTCCGCATGCATTTGCAATTTGCAAATGCATGGTTGTGATTGGCTGTGGGGGCCCCGCTCCACTTCCCCCACCCCCTCCCTCCCTGATCCCAGGGAAGACCAGGAGAAGGCAGGAACACAAGAACATAAGAGAAGCCAATGTTGAATCAGGCCAATGGTCCATCTAGTCCAACACTCTGTCACACAGCGGCCAAAATATACCAGGTGCCATCAGGAGGTCCGGCAGTGGGGCCAGGACACTGGAAGCCCCCTCCCACTGCTGCCCCCTCCAGCACCAAGGATAGAGTGCATCACTTGCCCCAGACTGAGAGTTCCCATCTATAAAGTAAAGGTAAAGGTTCCCTTGCTCGAAAGCCAGTCGAATCCGACTCTAGGGTTGCGGTGCTCATCTCCGTTTCAAAGCCGAAGAGCCAGCACTGTCCGAAGACGTTTCCGTGGTCATGTGGCCGGCATGACTAAACACTAAGATGCACGGAACGCTGTTACCTTCCCACCGAAGTGGTACCTATTTATCTACTTGCAATTTCTTGCTTTCGAACTGCTAGGTTGGCAGGAGCTGGAACTAGAGACGGGAGCTCACCCCGTCATGCGGCACTCTCGGGTCTCGAACTGCTGAACTACTGACCTTCCACAGCCTGCAGTTCAGCGTCTTAACCACTTGAGCCACCGCAGCTCCACTGGCCACCGCAGCTCAATCCCATCTATACCCTGTGGCTAATAGCCACTGATGGACTTCTGCTCCATATGGTTATCTAATTCCCTCTTGAAACTGTCCATGCTTGCAGCTGCCACCTCCTGTGGCAGTGAATTCCATGTGTGAATCACTCTTTGGGTGAAGAAGGACTTCCTTTTATCTGCTCTAACCCGACTGCTCAGCAATTTCATGGAGTGCCCACGAGTTCTTGTATTGTGAGAAAGGGAGAAAAGTACTTCTTTCTCAACCTGCTCAATCCCATTCATAATCTTATAAACCTTATAAAGGAGGAAAAGGCTGCTTTGGATAGGTTCTGGACTCTTCTCTCTTGATGCTTCCACCGCCCCCCTTATTTTTATTCAACGCCAGTGTTCCCTCTAAGCTGTGGCGTCTTGTGAGCAAAAACTCTACTTTGTGAGCTCCTGGCATTAAAGTTGTGAGTGAGTGACTTGGCTACGGCATAAATCAGTTTGCTCTGGAGCCATCCTTCCTGAGCAAAGACAAAAATGTGTGAGCTGGAGGCTAAAAAACTGTGAGCTAGCTCACACTAACTCAGCTTAGAGGGAACACTTTTCAACACCACCCCCAATTGCTCCCAAGGCTCCTACCGCCCACCCGGATCATTCCAGCGCCCCCCAGGGGGCAGCATCGCCCACTTTGGGAACCAGTGGGTTAGGTTTTTACTCCCTCAGCCGAAGGCCTGGCGGAACAGCTCTGTTTCACAGGCCCTGCGGGTTCAAAACTGGTCACGCCGTTTTTAAAAAGGCAACAGTGGAGGCCCGTTGACTGTCTTGAAGAACTGGATCTTTTTGTAGATATAGAAGGGGAAAGATTTGTAGGCAGGGCTTCTTTTGTAGAAAAAGCCCAGCGGGAACTCATTAGCGTAATAGGCCACACCCAACAGCAGAAGCTCATTAGCATATTAGGCCACACCCAGGCAGTGCAGCTTATTAGCATATTAGGCCACATCCCCGTGCTACCATAAGTGTGGTCATCCAGCCACACCCATTCTGTTTACCAATTTGGTGTAGTGGTTAAGTGCGCGGACTCTTATCTGGGAGAACCGGGTTTGATTCCCCACTCCTCCACTTGCACCTGCTGATGTGACCTTGGGTCAATCACAAGCTCTGGCACAGCTGTTCTCTCAAGGACAGTTTCTGTCAGAAGTTCTCTCAGCCCCGCCTACCTCACAGGGTGTCTGTTGTGGGGAGGGGAAGGGAAAGGAGTTTGTGAGCCGCTCTGAGACGCCTTTGGGCAGTGAAGGGCGGGGTATAAATCCAATCTCCTCCTCCTCCTCCCCTCCTCTTCTTCTTCTTCTTCTTCTTCTTCTTCTTCTTCTTCTTCTTCTTCTTCTTCTTCTTCTTCTTCTTCTTCTTCTTCTTCTTCTTCTTCTTCTTCTTCTTCTTCTTCTTCTTCTTCCCTTGTTTGTTGTCAAAACCCAGGGCTTTTTTTGTAGCAGGAGCTCCTTTGCAAGTTAGGCCACACACCCCTCATGTAGCCAGTCCTAATGAGTTCCTGTTTTTGGGTGTGGCCTATCATGCTAATGAGTTCCTGCTGGGTGTGGCCAACGTAGGAGCCAGCCGGAACTCCGTTCCTGTGCGTTCCTGCCCCAAAATAGCCCTGTTTGTAGGGCTTTTTTTTGGAGGGGGAAACTTCATCGCCCCAGATTGATTTTTGTGGTGTTTGCAAATGAAGCCCGACGAAGTACGATTGATTTTGGTAACGGAAGTCAGCCTGTGTCACAAGACATACTGTGCCGCCGCCACGTGTCCTACAAACATGGGTCATCGAACCAAGTGTGAGTCCAGTGGAACCTTTAAGGCCAACCAAGTTTAATTCTGGGTATATAAGCACGCACACGAAAGCTTCTACCCAGCGTATACCCAGAATTAAACTTGGTTGGCCTTAAAGGTGCCGCTGGACTCAGACTTGGTTCTGTGATTCCCTCCTACAAGATTGAAAGGGCCCTCAGTGCATCAGTAGGGAGCACGTGGCCCACCGATCAGCTGGAGGGCCCTTTCAATCTTGCGGGGGGGGAGAGGGGCGCGCGCCACCACCCGCTTCTTCTCAAAAGCATTTAAAGGATCCCTTCACTCGGAGTCTCAAATCGGCTTACAAACTCCCTTCCCTTCCCCCTCCCCACAACAGGCACCCTGCGAGGTAGGCGGGGCTGAGAGAGCTCTGACAGAAATGGCTCTTTTTCAAGAACAGCTCTGACAGAACTATGGCTTGCCCAAGGTCATCCAGCAGCTGCGAGTGGAGGAGTGGGGGAATCAAACCCGGTTCTCCCAGATTAGAGTCCGTGCACTTAACCACTCCACCAAACAGAGATCAGTTCCCCCGGAGGATGCTTTGGAGGGTGGACTTTTGGGTGGCACCATGGGCGTCAACTCCAGGGGGCTCTGGGGCGCAGGCTACCTCCGAAATTTCCCGGGGGAACTCAGCCCCCCGGGCTATCAGGCTCACCTTACAAAAACAAAAACCCGCTGTTTTTGGCACTGTACCCACTGAGGTCCCTGTCTTCCCCAGCTCCATCTCACCAAATCTCCAGAAGTTTCCCCATCTGGATCCCCCCATCCCCCACTGGTGCCCAGGGGGACTCGGCACACCTGTCCAGAGCCGGCACACCTGTCCAGAGCTGGCCTTCTTGCCCCCCCCCCAACCCCAACCCCCAGAGCTGGCTGGCATGATCAACAGCAAGGTTACTGTCACAACCTTGGCAGGCGTTTCTGCCACACAGAGGGAGAGAGAGACTGACTCCTTTTCTCAATGAGTCCACCGTCAGGTCAGGGCGGCTTTCCAATTTGTCAGCAGTTTGTCAAAAGGCTGAAAACAAGCCGCCAGCCGGGCTCGCTGTTCCGAAGGCCGCGTCCAGGAAGAGAGGTACAGAAGGCACAGCCCACAGCTTCGGAAGCGTCACAGACTGTCTGCAGAACTCCTGCAGCGGGGAAGGACGGGCACACGCTGCATGTCCGGGGCGGGAAATGTCAGGCCGGCTCGGGGAAGAGGCATCTCGGTTGTCAGGCCGGGCTGTTGGGAAAAGGGCAATCCTTTGAAAGGCTGGTTCTATCACCGCTCGATCACAAGGGCCCGGGGATCGTGGCGGGGATATTAATAAGAACATAAGAACATAAGAGAAGGCAATGTGGGATCGGGCCGACAGCCCATCCAGTCCAACACTCTGTCACACAGTAGTCAAAAACACCAGGTGCCAGCAGCACAACAAAGATAAGAAACCGAGAAAAGACGAGGAGGAAGAAGAGGAAGAAGAGGAATCTGACTCACAGGATTCAGAAAGCAGTAGTCCAATGCTCTTTAGTTCTTCAGGTACATCGGAATCAGAGAAAGGAGCAGCCGCTCCTAAACCCCGAGGAAAGAAGAAAAGCAAGAAGAAGAGAACCTAAGACCAAGATAATCGTGGAAGATGCAGTTTTTTTGATTAACTAATCGGTTTTTACAGCTTTTTACTTTTAAAAATTTTTGTTAACTTTTTTATAAGCAATAAGGCTCTGTAACACCAGGTGACAAATGATACAAATGTAACCAGATCGTGTCACCTTGTTAGTTTTTCCTTCCCCATGTCCAGTAGGTTTTTTTTTTTTTTTTAGAAGTAGGGCTTAGTTTCCTTCCCCCATCCTGGTAGTTTTTTTTGTATTAGTTTTCCCTACCCATGTCCCATAACTTTTTTAGAGGTAGAGATTAGTAACCTTTCCCCATATCCCGTAGTAAAGTAAAATCATTCAAATCCCCTTTGGGGGGGCAATAAAAAAAAATACCAGGTGCCATCAGGAGGTCCAGCAGTGGAGCCAGGACACCAGAAGCCCTCCCACTGTTAGCCTCCCCCCCATCCCAAGCACCAAGAATATAGAGCATCACTTGCCCCAGAGTCCCTATCTATACCTTGTGGCTAATAGCCACTGATGGACCTCTGCTCCATATGCTTATCTAATTCCCTCTTGAAGCCGTCCATGCTTGTAGCTGCCACCACCTCCTGTGGCACTGAATTCCATGGGTTAATAACTCTTTGGGTGAAGAAGGACTTCCTTTTATCTATTCTACCCCCACCACTCAGCAACTTCGTGGAGTGCCCACTTGAGTTCTTGTCTTGTTAGAAAAGGAGAAAAGGACCACTTTCTCGAACTGCTCTATCCCCATGTATCCCTCGATCATGTCACCCCTCAGCCGTCGTTTCTCCAAGCTAAAGAGCCCCAAGCGCTTTAACCTGTCTTCATAGGGGAAGTGTCCCAACCTTTGATCATTCTAAATCAAGCAATATGCACGGCTACAATCATACTCTGAAGTGCAGGAGAGGCTCCTAGTGAGAAAGGGTCACCAGCTCCAAGGAAGGAAGTATCTGGAGATTTTAGGGGTGGAGCCAGAGGAGGGCGGGGCTTGAAGAGGGGAGGAACCTCAATGGGGTGCACTGCCATAGAGTCCACCTTCCAAAGCGGCCGTTTTCTTTTCTTTGGGTGAGTGTTTTGTGTGTTTGCATGTGTGTGCACGTATGTCTGTGGGTATGCCCAGAAGTCATGGTTGACCACTGGAGACCTCTAGTGGGGCTTGGACGTTTCAGAGAGGTGGCTTACTATTGCCTGCCTCTGCATCCCAGCCCTGGTATTCCTTGGTAGGTCTCCCTTCCAGGCAGCGCTCCCTCTAAATTGAGTTAGTGTGAGTCTAGCTCACAGTTTTCTAGCCTCTGGCTCACGGATTTTTGTCTTAGCTCAGGAGGGAGGGCTCCAGAGCAAACTCATTGATGCAGCGGCCAAATCGCTCGCTCACAGCTTTAATGCCAGTAGCTCGCAAGGTAGAATTTTTGCTCCCAAGACTCCACAGCTTAGAGGGAGCACTGCTTCCAAGCAGTGTTCCCTCTAAGCTGAGTTAGTGTGAGCTAGCTCACAGTTTTTCAGCCTCCAGCTCACACATTTTTGCCTTAGCTCAGGAAGGATGGCTCCAGAGCAGATTACTTTATGCAGTAGCCAAATCGCTCGCTCACAACTTTAATGCCAGTAGCTCACAAGGTAGGATTTTTGCTCACAAGACTCCACATCTTAGAGGAAGCATTGCTTCCAGGCAGTGTTCCCTCTAAACTGGGACAGTGTGAGCCAGCTCACAGTTTTCTAGCCTCCGGCTCACAAATTTTTGTCTCAGCTCAGGAAAGAGGGCTCCAGAGCAAACTAATTTATGCAGCAACCAGATTGCTCGCTCACAACTCGAATGCCAGCAGCTCACAAAGTAGAATTTTTGCTCACAAGACTCCACAACTTAGAGGGAACATTGCTTCCAAGCAGGGGCGGGTGAAGGCTCCCTGGTGCCCTTTAAGCACTGACCAATCTTGGTGCCCCCCTCCTTTCCACACTGACCCAGGCCATTTTAGTCATTGACCGGTCTGATCAGTTATACAATGCAGGTTGCAGCAATACAAAAATTTATTCATATGATAACACAATACCCTGTACAAACTAAGCTGAGCTTTGGCTAGGTAAAGTTCTCCAAAAATGCAATACAACATCTATTTTAATATTTCGCACGTTAAACGTATCAAAGTTCCAATATTCATGACCTGCAAGGCATTTTTTCTACACTTTTTCACCCTTTTCCCCAACTTTGTGGTGCCCCCTTTGGCCCTGGTGCCCTAAGGCACGTGCTGGGTCTGCTTAATGTTTACTCTGCCACTCCTTCCAAGTACTTGATTGGGTTGTCCCTGCTTAGCTTCTGAGATCGGATGAGATGGGGCTGGCCTGGGTTATCTATCATTCGAGGGAAAACTCTATGGTTTCCCCTCGAATGATAGAAGTCCCGCCTCCAACGTGCCCGACGTGATTACGTCGCTTCTGGGTGATGTCAGCGGGGCATGCGCGCGCTTTGCGCATGCACCGAGGAACTCCCAGAGATATACAGAAGTCCCCTGCTCCAGCCTCAGGTAGGACTTGGCAACCCTAGCAGGGCCGCCACTAAAAAGGCCCTGGCCCTCATCACAACTAGACCAGCTTCTTTAGGGCCTGGGAGGGCCAGGTGATTTTGGGACCCTGATCTTAGTGCTCTCTGGGGAACATATGGGGAAAGGCGGTCCCTTGCTACCCTCAGCCCCCTTACTACCCTCAACCATAGGCCTGGCAGAACCACTGAGTTTCACAGGCCCTGCGGAATTGCACTAATCGTTGCCGAAATTTTGACCCGCATGAGCAGCTTTTTAGCAGGTGAGCTCTGTCTTCTTCCAGTTTCCTGTGTTCCTTTTTTTTTTAAAGACCGTTTCCAACAGAGCAGTATCCCGTAACCGAATACTGGCTGCCGTCTCTGCGCATCTAAGTTGACTGCATCAAACTGCACGACACCGAAAAGGGGATTCTTAAGAAAGCTGTTTTGTCTTGAGTTAGTGGAACTGGGCGGAGTGGATTTATGTCAGGCAGGGGTCCCCAACACAGGGCCCATACCACCCCGTGAAACCTTCCCTGGTGCCCACTGACTGTTTTTAGAAAGTGGGTGGAGCTGGGTGGGGCTTTTGCCCTCCAGGCTTCTGATTGGCCATTGGAGATTTGATTGGCTGTGCAGCACAAGGATCTTCACTGTGTCACTGAAGGTAAGCCGTGGCCGCCATTTTGCGGCTGGCTCTCCCTCCCGAGGCAGCCATTTTGTAGCCGTCCTTTTGTGGCTGCGTCAGAGTTGCAGAAATCCCCCCAGGCTCAAAAAGGTCGGGAACCCCCACCATGAGTCCACAGGACCGGATGTCTACATCCGGCCAGTTTGACAATGAACAAGACCTGTGTTTTGCCGTCTGACGCTTAAGCTGGTAATTACATCTGGAAATTGATTTTGGAAATGTCGGATTCCTCGAGCCCAGCTAGACGAATGAAGCTGGCAAATAAAACTTAGCAGTAAATTAGGGCTAACGGGCTGAACGCCAGCCGACTAACTGGTTCTCCATTGTTATTTGACCACTTGTGATTTAACGGCAGGCAAATACTGCGAAGCCAAGAACGCTGCGGCATAGGTATTGTAAGATTTTGGTTTTGGGTCATTTGTTAGCAAAGTCAGGGGAAGACTGTTTGGCGTAGTGGTTAAGTGCGCGGACTCTAATCTGGGAGAACCGGGTTTGACGCCCCACTTCTCCACTTGTACCTGCTGGATAATCTTGGGCAAGCCATAGTTCTGGCACAGCTGTTCTTGAAAAAGAGCAGTTTCTGTCAGAGCTCTCTCAGCCCCACCTACCTCCCAGGGTGTCTGTTGTGGGGAGGGGATGGGAAAGGAGATTGTAAGTTGCTCTGAGACTCCCTTGGGTAGTGAAGGGCGGGGTATAAATCCAATTGCTGCTGCTGCTGCTGCTGCTGCTGCTGCTGCTGCTTCTTCTTCTTCTTCTTCTTCTTCTTCTTCTTCTTCTTCTTCTTCTTCTTCTTCTTCTTCTTCTTCTTCTCCTCCTCCTCCTCCTCCTCCTCCTCCTCCTCCTCCTCCTCCTCCTCCTCCTCCTCCTCTTCCTTCCAGCGCTGGTGAGTGGAACCTGGCAGTTCATCACAGCGTCTCCTGCTGGCCACTGGCTACCATTGCAGGTGTTTGAGACTAACACGGCTCCAGCTCTGGAATGACAAACTGCAATAATTCATTACTAGTCCTTTTCTCCCTTTCTCACAATACAAAGACTCAGGGGCACTCCATGAAATTCATGAGCGGTAGGCTTAGAACAGATAAGAGGAAGCCCTTCTCCACCCAAAGAGCCATTAACATGTGGAATTCACTGTTGCAGGAAGTGGCGGCGTCTACAAGCATCGACGGCTTCCAGAGGGGACTGGATAAACATATGGCGCAGAGGTCCATTGGTGGCTATTAGCCACAAGGTAGAGACAGAACACTCCGTCTGGGGCAGTGATGCTCTGTATTCTTGGTGCTTGGGTGGGGGGCAAGAGTGGGAGGGCTTCTGGATTTCTGCCCCTGCTGGTGGACCTCATGAGGGCACCTGGGTTTTGGGCACTGTGTGACACAGAGTGTTGGACTGGATGGGCCACTGGCCTAATCCAACATGGCTTCTCTTACGTTCTTATTTGGAGCAGATGTCCGTGAGTGGCTATTAGCCACAAGGTATGGATGGAACACTCTGTCTGGGGCAGTGATGCTCTGTATCCTTGGTGCTTGGGGGAGCAACTCTGCAAGGGCTTCTGGAGCTCTGGCCCTGCTGGTGGACCTCCTGATGGCACCCGGGTCCTAGCCACTGTGTGCCACAGAGTATTGGACTGGATGGACCATTGGCTTGATCCAACATGGCTTCTCTTACATTCTTATATGGAGCAGATGTCCATGAGTGGCTATTAGCCACATGGTATGGATGGAACACTCTGTCTGGGGCAAATGATGCTCTGTATCCTTGGTGCTTGGGGGGGGACAAGAGTGGGAGGGCTTCTGGAGTTCTGGCCCCGCAGGGGACATCCTGATGGCACCTGGGTTTTGTCACAGACTGTTGGCCTGGGTGGGCCATTGGCCCAATCCAACATAGCTTCTCTTACATTCTTATCATCTACCACTGAGCTGCAGCCCCTCACCGACTCATGAACCTGCCATATACTCAAGTGACGTCTGGAGGGACCATCTTAAAAGCAGGCTTCCCTATCTGTCACATGGAACACATGAAGTTGCCTTCTACTGGATCAGACCATTCATCCATCGAGATCAGTCTGGTCTACTCGGACCGTCGGAAGCTCTCCGGGGTCTCAGGCAGAGGTCTTTCGCATCCCCTACCCCCTATTCCTTTTAGGTGGATACACCGGGGATTGAATCTGGTACTTTTTGCATGGCAGGCAGATGCCCTAGCACCGCAGCAAAGCCCCTTCCTTAGGGATGCATGTCCCTTCTTGCCAAATGCAAGGAAGCTGATGACTGCAAATGCTCCAGTGGAGGCTGCACCCTTGGGAAGGGTGTGCGACTGCAATAAGAAAGGCCAACGCTATGCTGGGGATTATTAGGAAGGGGGTTGAAAACAGATCAGCCAGTATCATCATTCCCCTGTATAAATCAATGCTGCGACCTCATTTGGAGGACTGTGTACAGTTCTGGTCACTACCGCTCAAAAAGGATATTATAGCTTTGGAAAATGTGCAGAAAAGGGCAACTGGAATGATAAAAGGGTTGGAACACTTTCCCTATGAAGAAAGGTTAAAGCTCTCAGGGCTCTCTCACTTAGAGAAACGACGGCAGAGGGGTGACATGATTGAGGTTTACAAGATTACGCACAGGATAGAGCAGGTAGCGAAAGGGGTACTTTTCTCCCTTTCTCACAGTACAAGAACTCGTGGGCACTCCATGAAATTGCTGAGCGTTCGGGTTAGAACGAATAAAAGGAAGTCCTCCTTCTCTTCACCCAGAGAGTGATTAGCACATGGAATTCACTGCCACGGGAGGTGGTGGCGGCTACAAGCATGGACGGCTTCAAGAGGGAATTGGATAAATGTCTGGAGCAGAGGTCCATCAGTGGCTATTAGCCACAAGGTATAAATAGGGACTCTGAGGCAAGTGATGCTCTGTGCTCTTGGTGCTTGCGGGGCAGGGGGTCAACAGTGGGAGGGGCTTCTAGTGTCCTGGCCCCACTGCTGGACCTCCCGATGGCACCTGGTATTTTCGGCCACTGTGTGACAGAGTGTTGGACTGGATGGGCCGTTGGCCTGATCCAGCATTGGCTTCTCTTATGTTCTTAAATGGAGCAGAGGTCCATCAGTGGCTATTAGCCACAAGGTATAGATAGGAACTCTCAGGCTGGGGCAATGGATGCTCTGTATTCTTGGTGCTTGCGGAGGGTCAACAGTGGGAGGGCTTCTCGTGTCCCGGCCCCACTGCTGGACCTCCTGATGGCACCTGGTATATTTTGGCCACTGAGTGACACAGAGTGTTGGACTGGATGGGCCATTGGCCTGATCCAACATTAGCTCCTCTTATGTTCTTAGGTTGTCAGAATGCAGTAAAACCTGTGCTGGAAGCTGGAATCGTGGTGTGATAACTTCGCAGGAGAGTTTGTAGCAGGCCACTGCCTCCGAGAGTTACTGATAGCCTAGAGCTGGCTGAGCCCCAGTGGCCCCAGTGAAGCCAGATGTGCAGCCAGAGGCAGCTTGACTCAGACATGGTCTGTAGCGAGGATGGGTCTGAGCGGAGGGAACCCAGAGGTTCTGCCACTGCTGCCGCATGGCTTGGCTTGCTCCGAGGCTGTTTCACACACAAGGAGCTGCCTTATATGGGATCGGATGGCTGGTCCTTCGAGGTCAGCGTGAGCTCGGCTCAGAGACGGTCCATGGTGAGGATCAATGTTCCCTCTTAACTGTGGAGTCTTGTGAGCAAAAATTCTACTTTGTGAGCTACTGGCATTAAAGTTGGGAGCAAGCCATTTGGCTGCTGCATAAATGACTTTGCTCTGGAGCCATTCCTTCCTGAGCGAAGGCAAAAACGTGTGAGCCAGAGGCTGAAAAACTGTGAGGTAGCTCACACTAACTCAGCTTAGAGGGAACACAGGTGAGGATGTGTCTGAGTCGGGCCAGCCATTCAGTGCTGCCAGTGCGATCGCGTGGCTTGGCAGACCGGAACCGGCGGGTTGAAATTAAATCAGAAGAGTTTTTGGCTAAACACGCGGAAGAACTTCCTGAGAGTTTGAGTGGTTCCTCAGTGGAAGAGGCTTCCTCGGGAGGCAGTGGGCTCTCCTTCTTGGGAGGTTCTCAGACAGAGGCTGGATGGCCATCTGACGACAATGCTGATTCTGTGAACTCAAGCAGATGATGAGAGGGAGGGCAGGAAGGGTTGATCAGGGCTCAGTTCTTCTGGCCTTTTCCTACAGGCCCAGGGGAATGGTGTTTGCCACTTTGGGGTCAGGGAGCAATTTCTCTCCAGGCCAATCTGGCTGAGGATCCTGGAGGTTTTTTTGGTCATCTTCTGGGCATGGAACAGTGGTCACTGGGGGTGTGGAAGGGGAGGTATTTGTGAGTTTCCTGCATTGTGCGGGGGGTTGGACTAGATGACCCTTGGAGGTCCCTTCCGACTCTACGATTCTATGACTGGCAGAAGCTCTCCGGGGTCTCAGGCAGAGGTCTTTCACCTCACCTGCTACCTTTCAGCTGGAGGTGGTGGGGATTGAACCTGGGGGCCTTCTTCATGCCAGCCAGATGTTCTACCACTGAGCCACAAGCCCTGTGCACCTGGAACGAACGGGTTTATAGCCGAAAAGTCTTGCTTAGAATGCCGGCCTCTGGCTCAGATTCTCCGGACACCCTGCCGTCTTGGTTCTGTATCTCTTAAACGGGGTTTGTGTGTGTGAAGGGAAGTGGATCTCCCTCTCTGCGGCTGTGAGCTGAGCAGCCCATTCATATCTCGAGGACTCAAAACGCTTCATCGGCAGCAGAGGGATAAAGGGCTGCGTGCCAAGCCTGGCTTCCGATTTGGAGGATGGAATCGTCTCGAAGGAGCGCCGAGCGCTTCGGCACCATCCTCGCGGTTACGCTCGCCGAAGGTCAGCCGGAACGCTCGTTCCAGACTGAACACCCACTGCGGAAGCCGCCGCCGACAAACCGTTCAGAGAAAAGAGGTATCGGCGACGATGACTCCCGACCCCACCCCTGACAAATTCTCTCTTTGTTCCGTCCCCGGCTCGGCGATGCGCCGGTTGGGCTTCCCATTCATGCTGCATCATAAATTTTTTGGGGGAAGGCGCGCACCGGCGTCTCATCCCCGTGCCTAGGGAGCGCCGGTGTCCAGCCTCGCTTTCCAGGGGAATCGAAATGCTGCCTGGCGCAGAACTTTGGGTTAAAAATGGAGAGGGGGTGGGGAGAGAGCCACACACAAATGCCTATCATCATTATTATTATTTTTGGGTCCGGTCTACCCGTCTTTTTCTGAATGGGTCCCTGGCAAGTGGAGGGGGGTGTGAAACGACAACAACAACAACAGGCCATTCATCTCCTCTCGCGCTGCTGTTTCCGCCTCTGCTGGGTTTTCAGGGGGGGGGGTCATTAGCATCCGCATCACCTTGACGCAGACAGGAGGCGCAGGGAGAACGACGAGGGATCCTTCGCCTGAACCGCCAGTGGGTGATCAGAAGGCAGGACCTGTGCTTGCCCACGCCGGTAACCGCGCCAGGTGTCGGCCCGGCAATACCTGCGATCTGCAGCCGGCTCCTCGCCCCTCCCCGCGTCTGCGGATCCAACACGCTGCTTCTCGGGGGCCGCGGAGGCCGCTTGGCGCATCAAATGACGCGCCGCGCATCCCGCATCAAAACAAACCGCGCTGGCCTCTGCGTAGGAAAGCTCTTTCTTGTGGTCCCCCCTGGACCGCGGTGGGTGGTTTGTCTGGCCGTTCATTCATACGGCAGCGAGCACATGGTGCTTGACCGGGGACGGGGACGGGGGAGGTGGTCAAATACACAAAGGAAACCGGTGCCTGGCTTCGAGGGCCATGCCATGGAAAGGTAAGGCAAACGGGAGAGAAACAGAGAGAGGAGAAGCGAGGATGATGGGCTGGGAAGGGAAAGGAGAGGAGAGGAGGAGGAGGAGAAGAAGAAGGAGAGGAGAGAGGAAGAGGAAGAAGAAGGAGAAGAAGAAGAAGAAGAAGAAGAAGAAGAAGAAGAAGGAGAAGGAGAAGGAGAGGAGGAGGAGGAGGAGGAGGAGAGAAGGAGGAGGAGGAGGAGGAGGAGGAGGAGGAGATTGGATTTATACCCCACCCTTCACTACCCAAGGGAGTCTCAGAGTGGCTTACAAACTCCTTTCCTTTCCCCTCCCCACAACAGGCACCCTGTGAGGTCGGCAGGGCAGAGAGAGCTCTGACAGAAACTGCTCTTTTTCAAGGACAGCTGTGCCGGAGCTTGTGACTGACCCAAGGTCACATCAGCAGGTGCCAGTGGAGAAGTGAGGGAACCAAACCCGGTTCTCCCAGATGAGAGTCCGCGCACTTCACCACGACACCGAACTGGCTGCACCAAATTGGCGGGAGAGGTTGGACTGAGCCGAAGAAGAGTTTCGCAAAGATCCAACTGCTCGGGCATTCTGCAGCCACCCAGATGGAGGATCGAATTCTAGAATCACAGAGCTGGAAGGGGCCGTAGAGGCCATCTAGTCCAACCCCCTGTTCAATGCAGGGTTAGCCTAGAGCAGGTGTTTGTCCAGCTGCTCCTTAAAGATTGCCCATGAGGGGGAGCTCAGCACCTCCCTAGGCAGTTGATTCCACTGTTGCACAACTCTTCCAGCAAGGACCTCTCCGCCCTTAATTTAAAACCCTTCTTGCAAGTCCTCTCCCTCTGCTGCCAGCAGGCACAGCTCCCTGCCCTCCTCCAAGTGACAGCCCTTCAAAGACTTCAAGAGAGCTATCCTGTCATCCCTCAACCTCTTCTTCTCCAGACTGAACCTTCCCAAGTCCCTCAGTCTTTCCTCACAGGGCTTCTTGGTCTCCAGGCCCCCGATCGTCCTCATCGCTCTCCCCTGCACACTCTCCATTCCGTCCACATCCTTTTGGAAGGGAGGCCTCCAGAACTGCACACAATACCCCAGGTGCAGCCTGCCCAATGCAGTGTACGGCAGGACTATGTGACATCTTGTGATTTGGATGTTATGCCTCTGTATGATACACTCCAAGATCACATTAGCCTTTTTTGTCGCCGCATCACACTGACTGGATCTCAGAGACCGAAACTTGTGTTGTTCTTGTCTTGTGAGAAAGGGAGAAAAATACTTCTTTCTCTGCCTTCTCTACCCCAGGCATAATTTCATAAACCTCTATCTTCTCACCACTCAGTCATCGTTTGGTAGGTGATATGAAAGAACCCAGCCTGAGATCCTGGAGATCCGCTGCCGGTCTGAGCAGGCGATACTGACCTCGATGGACCAAAGTTCTGATTCAGTGTCAAGCAACTTTGTGCCAGCCGCCGAGCCCCATCCCCGCCCCGAATCTGGTGGTCATCCCCAAATCCAGTGGCAGTGAGTTCCATCAGTTAACGATCTCTGGTGTGAAGAAGTGAGTCCCTCTGCCTGTCCTCTGCAGGTACACATAAACAGGCAGGAGCGTCACTTGTTCTCTCCCGTTGCCTGATTACTCACCATCTGATGAGCTGCGACTGACTGTACGAAATGACTACTGTGGAAGGCGTTGTTGGGAGATGATGTGTGATCTATGAGACATTGTTGACAACGATGCACCTGGGAATTGTCCTCCTCCATGTCCCCCATTTCTAGGCGTCAGCTTCCTCAAATCTTCCTTTTGTTACTAGGACGGGCTCCCCTCCCCCCCAGCTGCTGCCTTCCGCTACTGACTGTTAACATCTCTGTTCTCACGACAAAGCAACCTTCTCTCTGCCCACAGACACTTTCCAGTCCCTTTTTAAGTCCTTTGCAAGACCATCATCAAAGCCTTGGGAGGGGCTGCGGCTCAGTGGCAGAGCTTCTGCCTGGCATGCAGGAGGTCCCAGGTTCAATCCCCAGCATCTCCAGTTAAAAGGATCAGGCGGTAGGTGATGGGAAAGACCTCAGCCTGAGACCCTGGAAAGCTGTAAAGAGGGGCTGTGGCTCAGTGGAAGAGTATCTGCTTGGCAGGCAGGAGGTCCCAGGTTCAATCCCCGGCATCTCCAATTAAAAGATCCAGGACTCAGGTGATGGGAAAGACCTCAGCCTGAGACCCTGGAAAGCTGTAAAGAGGGGCTGTGGCTCAGTGGAAGAGTATCTGCTTGGCAGGCAGGAGGTCCCAGGTTCAATCCCCGGCATCTCCAATTAAAAGATCCAGGACTCAGGTGATGGGAAAGACCTCGGCCTGAGACCCTGGAGAGCTGTAAAGAGGGGCTGTGGCTCAGTGGAAGAGTATC
This sequence comes from Gekko gecko, assembly GCA_029375565.1. Taxonomy (NCBI): domain Eukaryota; kingdom Metazoa; phylum Chordata; class Lepidosauria; order Squamata; family Gekkonidae; genus Gekko; species Gekko gecko. The sequence continues at coordinate 140,724,041 of JAPDNY010000008.1, read as the reverse complement.
TGCTTGGTACGCAGGAGGTCTCAGGTTCAGTCTCCAGTTAGAAGGGACCAGGCAGGAGGTGATGGGAAAGACCTCAGCCTGAGACCCTGGAGAGCTGTAAAGAGGGGCTGTGGCTCAGTGGAAGAGCCTCTGCTTGGTATGCAGGAGGTCTCAGGTTCAGTCTCCAGTTAGAAGGGACCAGGCAGGAGGTGATGGGAAAGACCTCAGCCTGAGACCCTGGAGAGCTGTAAAGAGGGGCTGTGGCTCAGTGGAAGAGCCTCTGCTTGGTACACAGGAGGTCTCAGGTTCAGTCTCCAGTTAGAAGGGACCAGGCAGGAGGTGATGGGAAAGACCTCAGCCTGAGACCCTGGAGAGCTGTAAAGAGGGGCTGTGGCTCAGTGGAAGAGCCTCTGCTTGGTACGCAGGAGGTCTCAGGTTCAGTCTCCAGTTAGAAGGGACCAGGCAGGAGGTGATGGGAAAGACCTCAGCCTGAGACCCTGGAGAGCTGTAAAGAGGGGCTGTGGCTCAGTGGAAGAGCCTCTGCTTGGTACGCAGGAGGTCTCAGGTTCAGTCTCCAGTTAGAAGGGACCAGGCAGGAGGTGATGGGAAAGACCTCAGCCTGAGATCCTAGAGAGCTATAAAGAGGGGCCGTGGCCCAGTGGAAGAGCCTGTGACTGGCATGCAGACGGTCCCAGGTTCAGTCCCCAGCATCTCCAGTTAAAAGGACCAGGCAGGAGGTGATGGGAAAGACCTCCGCCTGAGACCCTGGAGAGCTGTAAAGAGGGGCTGTGGCTCAGTGTCAGAGTATCTGCTCGGCATGCAGAAAGTCCCAGATTTGATCCCTGGCACCTCCAGTTAAAAAAAGGATCAGGCAGTGGGTGATGTGAAAGACGTCTATCGGAGACCCTGGAGAGCCACTGGTGGTCTGAATGGACAATAGTGTCCTTGATGGACCAATGGTCTGATTCAGTATATGGCAGCTTCCTGTGTATATTTTCAGAGAAGGGTTGTGGCACAGTGGTAGAGCATCTGCTTGGCATGCAGAAGGTCCCAGGTTCCATCCCCAGGATCTCCAGTTGGAAGGGACCAGGCAGTAGGTAATTTGAAAGACCTCAGCCTGAGACCCTGGAGAGCCGCTGCCAGTCTGAATGGACAGTACTGACCTGAATGGATCAAAAGTTTGATTCAGAATAATGCAGCTGTATCCATGTGCCTCCTTTCCCAGAGGTTTCTATTTTCACCTGACCTACCTGACTGACCTCCGTTCTTGTCCACCCAAAATAGGGGAGGGGTCTTGGCTCAGCAGCAGAGGAGGTGGGTGCCTCAGTAGCAGAGCATCTGCTTGGCATATTGAAGGTCCCAGGTTCAATACCCAGGTTCAGTACCGAATACCCAGGTGGTAGGTGATGGGAAAGATTTCAGCCAGACACCCTGGAGATCCATTGCCCATCTAAGGAGGCAATACTGGCCTTGCTGGTCTTGATGGACCGGTGGTCTGATGGTCCCTGGCCCAAACAACATCTGTCTTGCCTCAACCAGGGCCAGCCAGGGCCTTTTCTGCTCTGGCCCCTGCCTGGTGGAACATAATCCCTATTGAGACCAGGGCCCTGCGGGATCTCCTTCAGTTCTGCAGGGCCTGCAAGACGGAGCTGTCCCACCAGGCCTTTGGCTGAGGCAGCGGGCATCCATGTAGGGTTGCCAGGTCTGGGTTGGAAAATACCCAGAGACTTTGGGGTGGATCCAGGAGAGGGTGGGGTTTGGGGAGGGGAGGGGAGGGGCCTCCACATGGGACAAGGCCACAGAATCCAGCCTTCAAAGCGGCCATTTCCTCCAGGGGAACTGATCTCTGTCAGCTGGAGATCAGTTGCAAAAGCGGGAGATCTCCAGGCCCCACCTGGAGGCTGGCAACCCTACCTCCATGTATGGCCTCCTTGAGGTCGTTGCCACCCACCTGTGGACAACTGGCCATTATTCATCTATTACCAACGGGGCCAGGGAACCTCTCACAGCCAGCTGATGTTTGTTTTGAGCTGTAACCACCAATTGTAATATTTATTAGGTAAAGGTAAAGGTTGGTGCAAAAGGATACCCGTTGGTATCCTTTCCTTGGTGCGAAAGGACACCCGTTCAGCAGCTGAAGAAGAGGTCCCTTCTGAGGGCACTTTCCCCTTATCCTCAGCACAGTGCCCTGTTTCCCCTTGATTAGATAAACATCTGGAGCAAAGGTCCATCAATGGCTATTAGCCACAAGGTATAGATAGGAATTCTCAGTCTAGGGCAAGTGATGCTCTGTATTCTTGGTGCTTGGGGGGGAGGCAGCAGTGGGAGGGCTTCTAGTGTCTCGGCCCCACTGCTGGACCTCTTGATGGCACCTGGTATTTTTGGCCACTGTGTGACAGAGTGTTGGACTGGATGGGCCATTGGCCTGATCCAGCATTGGCTTCTCTTATGTTCTTATGTTCCCTTGTTCGAAAGCCAATTGAATCTAACTCTAGGGTTGCGGTGCTGGATGGGCCACTGGTCTCACCCATCAGGGCTCTTCTCACGTTCTTATGATCTTCACACAAGTACTAAAAATAAGCTAAGTGAGGATCACTCTTCAGCTCACTGGATTTGATGGAGAAACCAGCCCCTAGTCCAGGGAAACAAATCCAAATCTAAGAAATAATGAGAAGTCCTCTGGAAGGCCAATAACAGGGCATGGAGGCCAAGGCCTTCCCCTGCTGTTGCCTCCTGGCTCTGGGATTCAGAGGTTGACTGCCTCTGAATGTGGAGGTTCCCCTCAGCCACCATGGCTAGTAGCCTTTCATAGACTTACCCTCTGTGAATCTAATCCCCTTTCAAAGCTGTCTGTTGCTGTGGCCATCACTACATCCTCTGACAGCGAATCCCACATTTTAATCACTTTCTGTGTAAAGTAGTGTTTCCTGAACCTACTGCCCATCAGCTTCATTGGATGCCCTCGAGTCCCAGCCTCTTCAGCTTTTCCTCATAGGGAAGGTGCTCCAGCCCCCTCACCGTCTTGGTCACCCTCCCCTGTACTTTCCCCTGGGATCTTCCTCATTGCTCTCCGGTCCAAGCACTGACCCCGCTTAAGCTTCCAAGATCTGAGAAGATGGGGCTATACCACCTCCCCTGCCTCCCCATGGGAAAGCCTCGCATACATTCAAACCATAGAACCAGCTGTTGAAGAACTCGTCATGGACCATACGCCTCTCTTTATGAATGGGGCTACACCACCTCCCCCGCCTCCCCATGGGAAAGTCTCACATGCATTCAAACCCTGAAATCAGTTGTTAGAGAACCTGTCGTGGACGATCCGCCCCTCTCCATGAATTGCCAGGTTTTCGAAGGGGGAAGAGAGAAAGAGAGCGAGGGCGCCTCACCGAGAGGCGATCCTACGCTGAGGCTGGAGTCCGACCGCGTTACATAACCTGTTTTTGGGTCTCTTTCAGCGTCTGAGATCTCTTTTCACTGCAATGGGCTGACGCTGTCGCAGACGCGGCATGCCGGGACGGCACTAGAGCGTTTTCTCAATGAGCACGGGGAGGCGGGGAGCGGGGGGGGAGGCTGCTCCCCTCCCCTCCACACACACCCCCTTCCCCGCTCTCCCCCCGCGCTCCCCATCTCTCTCCCAGCCGGGAAGAAGCCACCTTTGGCGCAAACAGGGGGGTTGGATTAATATTCAGCACCACGGCCAGCTCCTTAACGCACCGCCGCTCCGTCTGCCAGGCTGCATTGAGAAATCCCGCTAAGGCGCTGGCAGGGACTGCGGCGGCGCCTTGTTCCCTTCCCCGGTGATCTCTCTCTCTGCCACCAGGAGACGCGGGCCCAGAGCTAACCCCCCCCACACACCGACAGCCAAGGCCACGAGGGAAGGAAAGGCAATAGCTTTGCTCCTCTCCAGAACCCGGGGTCCCGACCCTAGGAACCCTGGGGGTCCCTCTGGCTGTCTCCAGCTGGGAAAACGAGTCACGGATCCTCGGGACCGTCCAGGGAAAGCAAGACAGGCTCGGGTGAAGACAGGGCTCCGGCAGTGTGGTTGTGTAACCGAGATTGTGTCGCAGCGTGGGTGTGCCCTGCGAGAGGTGTGTGTGTGTGTTTGTGTGTGAGTCCTGCAGCTTGTGGAAGTGAGCAAGGGAAGGAGAGGCGTTGGGGAAGGCAAGGGGCCGGCTCAGGCAAGGAAACTTGGGAAAGGCAAAGAGGCCACCGGGAGGGCCGAGACTTTCTCCGTCTGAGAGCCCAGCGAGCCCCTTTTGAGCATCCGGAAGGTGGCAGGGAGGGAATAAGGATTGTAGGTGTGCGGCGGATGAATGGCGGAAGGAAGAGACAGTGTGTGGGTGTTGAGGACATTGGAGAGAGGTGGCCTGAATGTGCAGAGAGGAGGGTGGGGGGAGAGGTTACATAACTGTGCACAGAAGCGGAGAACTGCCTATTTCACCGCACAGCTTTCTTTCCCGGCACCTGCCGGGTATTGACCCTGTCGGTGCTAGAGAGAGTGGTGGGAACCGCGAACAAATGCATAGGCACAAATAAGGAACCTTCAAACAAACGGTAAACAAATCAAAACGCAGCAGTCTGTGAGCCTATTCTTATCCAATTACATGCAAGCTGATTGTGAAGGTGAAGGGTTCCCTTGCTGGAAAGCCAGTCAGATTTGACTCTAGGGAGCGGTGCTCATCTCCGTTTCCAAGCCGAAGAGCCAGCGCTGTCCGAAGACGTTTCCGTGGTCATGTGGCCGGCATGACTAAACACCGAGGCACACGGAACGCTGTTACCTTCCCACCAAAGCGATACCTATTTATCAGCTTGCAGTTTCTTGCTTTCATACTGCTAGGTTGGCAGGAGCTGGGGCCAGAGACGGGAGCTCACTCCGTCACACGGCACTCGGGTCTCGAACTGCCGAGCCACTGACCTTCCAGTCTGCAGCTCAGCGTCTTAACCTCTGAGCCACCATGGCCCTGGTGGCCTGTTGATTACAAGCGTGTAATACACAACCCCATCCAGAATATAAACAATATCCAAAGTTGGCATCGATGTTAAATGTCTCTAGGTCCACCCTGACGGAAGAAAACTTAACTAAGGGTCCTCATGCTGGGCTGTAAAAGTAATAAATCTCGGCCCCCACCGGACGAATCCTCCTGTTGCAGCACTGGCAAAGACCCAGTTCTTCTTCTTTTGCTGCTTATTGTGGGTGTTGACCCTATGTCAACAGGCTCAGGGGCTGCCCGTAACTACAGTGGGGCTATTGGAGCGCCTCCCCCTTCCTTAAAGGGCCAGCCCCCTTCTTTAAAGAAGAAGAGATTGGATTTATACCCTGCCCTTCACTACCCAAAGGAGCCTCAGAGCAGCTTACAAACTGCTTTCCCTTCCCCTCCCCACAACAGACACCCTGTGACTGTGAGAGAGGTGGGGCTGAGAGAGCTCTGACAGACACTGCTCTTTTTCAAGAACAGCTCTGACAGAACTATGGCTTGCCCAAGGTCATCCAGCAGGTGCAAGTGGAAGAGTGGGGAATCCAACCCAGTTCTCCCCACTTCTTAAAGCCCCCCCCCCACTTCTTCCCAAAAAACATTTAAAGGGATCCTTTAAAGGCTTTTGAGAAGAAGGGGGTGGCTACACCCCTCTCCCTTCCTTCCTGCAAGAATTAAAGGGCCCTTCAGCTGATCGGCAGGCCACGTGCTCCCCGCCATCAGCTAGAGGGCCCTTTAAATATTGCAGCAGGGGAGGGAAAGGGGCGCGCACCCCGCCCTCCATTATGGCAAATAATGGCAGCCCCACCAGAAAAATTTTTGCCCTGCAAGCCACAAAAACTTTGCTATGGGGCTGCTCCCGACAGCCAAGCATAGATTTCCCCCAAAAAACGCCAAGCAGACACGTAGGCCTTTGTTATTCATAAAATCTCTTGAATGAGACTGCAGCTCTGCTCGGAGCCCCGCCCCCACTTTCTCTCCTTTTGGCATTCTGGAGGGAGATCTGCTGCCGCTCCCCCCCCCCCCCGCAGCTGCCGGTGGAACAGAAGGACGGGAAAGGGCTTGCAAATGCAAATCGGTGCGCTCAATGGCAAGGCGTTATTTTGGTCTCCCCCCTCCCCAAACAGGATGTGATGCAATCCGGGAGAGGAATTTCAAGTGGAACGATCGAGTGCACAATTCACGGGGCTGAGCTTCGTTTCAAGCCAATGTGGTGTCGGGGACAGGGCCAGAGTTCTTTGGGACAGAAGCCATAAAGTAAACCAAATTGGGCTGTACTGGATCAGAGCCAAAGTTGGGCTTGGGTCCACAGAGACCTGGGTTCAAATCTTGCTCAGTCATGACAGGCCGCCATCTCTAATCTACCTAACAGAGACACAAAGCAGGGAAATCATTGGATGCTGCCCTGAGCTCCTTAGAGGAAAGAGAGAATCTGAAAAGAAAATAATACAAACACGTCCATGTATAAATGCAGGCAGGTCAATGTACATATGTAGGTTATGTGCCTTCAAGTGCCAACGGATTTACAGCTATGCCAGCCAGCTGCTTTTAAGGCAATGGAGAAGCAGAGGTGGTTGGCCATTGCCATCTTCTGTAGAGTCTTCGCTCTGTGTTCTCCCATCCAAGTACTGACTTGGTACTCCTTTCTTAAAGGCACAGCCCTACAAGAATTTCTCTTGCAAATGCTTTTCAATCATTCTAAAACATTTTTTAAAGGCATGAGCTCCTTTAAGCAGAGTGGGGTGCTGTCATTGGCTAATTCCCACACTGAGGAAGGGGGTTGGAGTAGGTGACCTCTAGGATCCCCTCTAACTCTGTGTCAAGAAACTGGTCTTCTGTAAGAGAGTTTTTCTGCCTAAGTGTTCACTTTCTTGACAATAGAAGTCATTATGCCCACCTGCCGGCTTGTTATCAGACTTGTTGCTTAAGCTGGCAGAAGTGATCAACTTGCAACAGCTGAGAACTGTTATCTAAAGTGGCTGACAGCTTGCAATTTAGAGATCTCTTCTGGTAACGGCTTTCTGTTGGCTAAATGGTTAAGAACACCAATGTAGAATAGGCAGCTTGAGAAGACTCAGAGAGAGAAGAGACTGCCTCAAAGCTCTCTTCAACTTCTACCCTGCTGCTATGCTTCCAGGGACTCTGCTCATCAGGAACGCCAGTTGAGATGCCAGAGTTACACACCTGATAGGAAAAGTAGTGAGTTGAATAGCCAGCTAGGTTTTTTGTTTTGGTTTGCATTCCTTGCTGAACTGTATACATTCATTCCCCTATCCATGTGTTGCTTGTCCTTTGTTTTTGTAAATTAAGTTTTATGTGTTTTTATACAAATTGGAGTGAGTTTACTGGCCAAACTCATATAAATATTTCCACTGCCATGCCTACCATCTACCAGAAAATTTATTTCTCTCCCCCCCGGCACCGCCTTTCTCAGCCTGCTATTGTCACACTCTGGAGCTAAGATTTGCAGAAGCCTCAGTGCTTTGATTTTAAAAGGCTTGATTCCACAGGAGCTGAGTCATAACCCTCAGAATTTGAGCTGTTCTTTCTGCACTGAGAACTTCAGCCCCAACAGAAAAGAATTTGCCCCACAAGCCACAAAATCCTGGCTACGGGCCTAACCCACAGTAAAGGAAGCAGCATGCCTCTCTGGTCCCACATGCTGTCTCCGTGTCCCCGGGTGCACTGACAGCGTACTTCTGAATCTCAGTTTTCATCCCAGGAGAACACAGGAAGGGGTGGTACCCTGGATCCTTCATGGTCCAATTGGGTATGACAGAGCCAAAACTCCTGAAAAGAACAGAAGAAAGCAGGGAGGAGGAGGAGGAGGCGGAGGAGGAGATTGGATTTATACCCTGCCCTTCACTCAGAGTCTGAGAGCAGTTTACAGACTCCTTTCCCTTCCCCTCCCCACAACAGACGCACCCTGTGAGGTAGGTGGGGCTGAGAGAGCTCTTGCCAGAAACTGCTTTTCAAGAACAGCTCTTGACAGAACTATGGCTTGCCCAAGGTCATCCAGCAGCTGCATATTGGAGGAGCGGGGAATCAAACCCAGTTCTTCCAGATCAGAGTCCGCGCACTTAACCACCACACCAAACTGGCTATCTCTAAGCGGGGTGGGGAGAGAAACCAACCACAGAAGTAAACTTAAGCAAACCTGGAAGGGGACTTTGGATGTGGACAGGCCACTTGGGACAGCAGAAACCAATGAGGAATGGTGGGACTCCAGCGACCTTGCATCCCACCTGACCTGTTCTGGGCCAAAGAGAGGCACTGGGGAGTTGGACTAGATGACCCTGGAGGTCCCTTCCAACCAGGCCTGTAGCTACAGTGGGGTAACTCTGTGCTAGGCCCCCCAACTTACTGGCAAGGCCCCACAACTTCCTATCCAGCCAAGGGCAGGTGTGAGGAAGGAGCTGAGTATTCCTGCACAGCTGTCTGGCATGAAGGACCAGCTACAGTGGCCATGTGGAGCCAGACAGCACCTCTCTGTTTCCCCCAGAAACTGAATTAAATTAGCCAGTGCCCCCTAAGAAATTTAAATGCCCCTGACTTAAAAAATCCTGGCTATGGGCCTGCTTCCGACTCTCTGATCTGTGATTCCATGAAGAAAACAAAACGCCCAGTTCTGTAATACCCACTGCCTACATCTACGGCGCATCTTCATCTGGAATGCTGTGTCCAATGTTCCCTCTAAGCTGTGGAGTCTTGCGAGCAAAAAAATCTACTTTGTGAGCTACTGGCATTAAAGTTGTGAGTGAGCCATTTGGCTGCTGCATCGATTAGTTTGCTCTGGAGCCCTCCTCCTTCTTGAGCTAAGACAAAAATGGTTGAGCGGCAAAAAACTGTGAGCTAGCTCACACTAACTCAACAGGGGAAACTGACTGTGTCTGCTTCTGGTCCCCATATCTGGTCACAAGGATATCGCAGAGCTGGGAAATGTGGAGAAGAGAGCAACCAAGAGGATCGAGGGGCTGGACTAGCTTTCCAGTGCAGGAAGGCTAAAGAATCTGGGATTTGAACTGGAGACACCAGGCACTGAACCAGAGACCTTCTGCATTCCAGGCAGATGCTGTGCCACTGAGCCATGACCCCCTCCCCACAAACATGCACAGGGAGCTGACTTAACACTGAATCGGATCATTCATCCATTAAGGTCAGTATTGTCTACTCAGACTGGCAGCAGCTCTCCAGGGTCTCAGGCAAGAGGTCTTTCGCATCACCTCCTAGCCAGTTTGGTGTAGTGGTTAAGTGCGCGGACTCTAATCTGGGAGAACCGGGTTTGATTCCCCACTCCTCCACTTTCAGCTGCTGATGTGACCTTGGGTCAGTCACAAGCTCTGGCACAGCTGTCCTTGAAAAAGAGCAGTTTCTGTCAGAGCTCTCTCTGCCCTGCCGACCTCACAGGGTTTCTGTTGTGGGGAGGGGAAAGGAGTTTGTAAGCCACTCTGAGACTCCATTGGGTAGTGAAGGGTGGGGTATAAATCCAATCTCCTCCTCCTCCTCCTCCTCCTCCTCCTCCTTCTCCTAAATGGAGATGCTGTGGATCAAACCTGGCAAAAAAAAACCCCACTGTGAAGATTCACTTATGTTTGAACAAAATAAAGACTATGACGAATTCAGATGTCATTTGATTTATATAAACTTATATATGAAAATGTTTATTCTTGACTCTGATGAAGATTGGAAACATGATTTAACCCAGGAAACATGTGAGTCAACTGGAAAGCTACACAGTCTATTGGAAGATTTGTATCTGCTTGCTGGCGAATTGTTCTTTGTGGAACGCAGAAGTTTCAGGTGGCCTTGATGCCGCTATTTTTTCAGAAGACTTACCTGCTGAATTGAGTAACCTTTATGATTTGGATTTAGCTTTGTAATTGATGTGTTGAGTTCTCTGGCATGGTTCGTACGTGTTTAGAGTGCACTTTGGAAGTTTGCATTCTCGTATAAGATCCCTGAAGTTCATATAAAACCAATGATGTATGAATTTATAATTATCTGGTTCACACATTGTTTATAAGTGAAGCTCCACAGTGTTTTTTGCGTGTTTTTGCCATTTATAGCACTGTAAGAACATAAGAACATAAGAACATAAGAGAAGCCAATGTTGAATCAGGCCAATGGCCCATCTAGTCCAACACTCTGTCACACAGCGGCCAAAATATACCAGGTGCCATCAGGAGGTCCAGCAGTGGGGCCAGGACACTAGAAGCCCTCCCACTGCTGCCCCCTCCAGCACCAAGAATACAGAGCATCACTTGCCCCAGACTGAGAGTTCCCATCTATACCCTGTGGCTAATAGCCACTGATGGACTTCTGCTCCATATGTTTATCTAATTCCCTCTTGAAACTCCCCATGCTTGTAGCTGCCACTACCTCCTGTGGCAGTGAATTCCATATGTTATGTGTTCCCTGACATATTTTTTCTGTACCTATTTGGAGGCTCAAACCTGGGACTGTCTACACACCAAGCAGATGCTCTGCCACTGAGCCACGGCCCCTATCTTCCTAGAAGGAAACTGCTCTACTTTTTCTACTTGTGTGAAGAAGGCTGACCTGGCTCAGAGTTACGGGGAAGGACTCTGCGCATGCTTAAAGATATCTTTTCAAGTAATATGCTGAGAACGGAGGGTGTGGGAGAGAGAAAGAGAAGGCAACCCCCTACCTTTGAAACTGTTCCTGGACTTATGCACACTATATCTGTTGTTGTTGTTTACTACTTTGGTGGTACAAGCAAGCATTGCCTTCCAAGGCCGTCGGCTTATAACCCTCCTGCTTGGATTTGTGCCTGCCCATCCACCTCCACCCTACTCTCTCTGGTGTCTTTTCTCTCCTTGTCTCTCCTTGTCGTGGCCTCCCGTCGGTGCGAACAGATGCCTACCTTTGCAAGCGGCACCCAGCTGTCAAGGACGGAGTATCCCTCCCTCAGCAAACCGTGCCCCGAGCTCTCGACCCAGTCAGCTCTGAATGGTTCCCTTTTCCAGATCAAAAAGAGGCAGCCAGCCTGATCACGTCAGTTCTCGGAAGTGGGCTGGTGTTTGGATGGGAGACCTCCAAGGAATACCAGGGTCGTGAAGCAGAGGCAGGCAACGGCAAGCCAACCCCGAACGTCCCTTGCCTTCGAGCCCCACTAGGGGTCGCCAGAAGCCAGCTTGACTTGATGGCAAATTAAACAAAAGAAGAAGATGCGGCCAGCAGTGCCGGTAACATAACTCAGTAGGTAGGGGAGATTTTATTCTGTTTTGTTGAATTGAACTCGTATCCCAGCCTCCCCACAAGCAGGTTCAGGGCAGGGCTCCATCAATGTTAAGACGATAACAATTAAAACCAATATAAAGCAATGATTAAAACAATACAATACTCATAATCGCCTCGCTCTTTGTAGTCAAGAGGTCGCGTGTGATTTCCAGGTTTGTTGGGGGGGACGGGACCAATGTTCCCTCTAAGCCAGGGGTCCTCAAACTTTTTAAACAGGGGGCCAGTTCACTGTCCCTCAGACCCTTGGAGGGCCACCGCGTTCGCTCCCCCCACACCAGCCTGCTCGCCCCGCCGCCGCGTTCGCCCCCTCCTCCCCACAACCAGCCTGCTCGCCCCGCCGCCGTGTTCGCCCCCTCCGCCCCACAACCAGCCTGCTCGCCCCGCCGCCACGTTCGCCCCCTCCCCCCACCAGCCTGCTTGCCCCGCCGCCGCGTTCGCTCCCTCCCCCACCAGCCTGCTCGCCCCGCCGCCGCGTTCGCCCCCTCCCCCCACAACCAGCCTGCTCACCCCGCCGCCGCGTTCACCCCCTCCCCCCACAACCAGCCTGCTCGCCCCGCCGCCGCGTTTGCCCCCTCCCCCCACCAGCCTGCTCGCCCCGCCGCCGCGTTCGCTCCCTCCTCCCACCAGCCTGCTCGCCCCACCGCCGCGTTCGCTCCCTCCCCCCACCAGCCTGCTCGCCCTGCCGCCGCGTTTGCTCCCTCCCCCACCAGCCTGCTCGCCCCCACCGCCGCGTTCGCTCCCTCCTCCCACCAGCCTGCTCGCCCCACCGCCGCGTTCGCTCCCTCCTCCCACCAGCCTGCTCGCCCCACCGCCGCGTTTGCCCCCTCCCCCCCACCAGCCTGCTCGCCCCGCCGCCGCGTTTGCCCCCTCCCCCCCACCAGCCTGCTCGCCCCGCCGCCGCGTTCGCTCCCTCCTCCCACCAGCCTGCTCGCCCCACCGCCGCGTTCGCTCCCTCCCCCCACCAGCCTGCTCGCCCTGCCGCCGCGTTTGCTCCCTCCCCCACCAGCCTGCTCGCCCCACCGCCGCGTTCGCTCCCTCCTCCCACCAGCCTGCTCGCCCCACCGCCGCGTTCGCTCCCTCCTCCCACCAGCCTGCTCGCCCCACCGCCGCGTTTGCCCCCTCCCCCCCCACCAGCCTGCTCGCCCCGCCGCCGCGTTCGCCTCCCTCCTCCCACCAGCCTGCTCGCCCCACCGCCGCGTTCGCTCCCTCCCCCCACCAGCCTGCTCGCCCCACCGCCGCGTTTGCTCCCTCCCCCCACCAGCCTGCTCGCCCCGCCGCCGCGTTCGCCTCCCTCCCCCACCAGCCTGCTCGCCCCTTCCTCCTCCTCAGCTCCTGGGCACTCTTGCGGGGGGGGCGGGCATAAACACTCTGCGGGGGCGGGCATAAACGCTCGGCGGGCCGCATAAATGTCCTCCACGGGCCGCATGTGGCCCGCGGGCCGTGGTTTGAGGACCCCTGCTCTAAGCTGTGGCGTCTTGTGAGCAAAAAGTCTACTTTGTGAGCTCCTGGCATTAAAGTCGTGAGCGAGCGATTTGGCTGCTGCATAAATGAGTTTGCTCTGGAGCCCTCCTTCCTGAGCTAAGGCAAAAACGGGTGAGCCGGAGGCTAAAAAACTGTGAGCTAGCTCACACTAACTCAGCTTAGAGGGAACACTGGATGGGACCCTGTCGATAAATCGTCCCCGATAGCTGGAAAGAAGAAACAGACAATTGAATTTTCAGTCCTGGCCCCGACCTGGTGGGACTCTCTGCCAAACGCCATCAGGGCCTTGTGAGCAATGCTCCCTCTAAGCTGTGGCGTCTTGTGAGCAAAACTTCTACTTTGTGGGCTACTGGCGTGAGTGAGCAATTTAACTACTGCCTCAATTAGTTTGCTCTGGAGCCCTCCTTTCCTGAGCAAAGACAGGAATGTGTGAGCCGGGGGCTAAAAAACTGAACTAGCTCACACTAACTCAGCGTTGTGTAGCGGGTTCGACACATAAGGAGAACAGGCGCTGAGCGATTTGCAGCTCACACTTTACTGGACACAACACAAGAATGCACCAACGGGTCAAGTGACCAACTACATACAATCCCCGGGTGCCACCCACAGGTCCCATTGGCAGGTTTGAATTTCCTGCCACAGTTCCCATAGGTGCTGACTAGGCGCCTCAGGATCCAAGAAGAAGAAGAAGGAGGAGGAGGAGGAGGAGGAGGAGATTGGATTTATACCCCGCCCTTCACTGCCCAAGGGGGCCTCAGAGCGGCTTACAAACTCCTTTCCCTTCCCCTCCCCACAACAGACACCCTGTGAGGTAGGTGGGGCTGAGAGAGCTCTGACAGAAACTGCTCTTTTTCAAGAACAGCTGTGCCAGAGCTTGTGACTGGCCCAAGGTCACATCAGCAGCTGCAAGTGGAGGAGTGGGGAATCAAACCCGGTTCTCCCAGATTAGAGTCCACGCACTTAACCACTACATCAAACTGGCTCTCAACTCTCAGCTCCGAGAGAACTTGTGACTGACCCAAGGTCACACCGGCAGTTGCATGAGGGAGGCACGGGGAATCACACCTGGTTCTCCCAGATTAGAGTCCGTGCTCCTAACCACTACACTGAACTGTGTAGTGGGTCTCGCAGAAACATATCCCAAGCCAGCCGGTTCTGCAGAGAGTTAGGCGCGCCGTGATGCCAGCTGGCTCAAGCACGCATGGTCGGGATGCCAACCTCCAGGCAGGACCTGGGGATCCCCTGGAATTGCAGCTTGTCTCCAGACGACATTGAGCAGCTCCCCTGGAGAAAATGAATGCTTTGGAGGGTGGGCCGCATGACAGTGTCCCCCATTGAGTGCCTTGCCCCCCACATCCCCTGCCAGGACCTAGCAGCCAATGTTCCCTCTAAGCTGTGGAGACTTGTGAGCAAAAATTCTATTTTGTGAGCTACTGGCATTAAAGTTGCGATTGAGCGATTCGGCTGCTGCCTAAATTAGTTTGCTCTGGAGCCCTCCTTCCTGAGCTAAGACAAAAATGTGTGAGCCGGAGGCTAAAAAACCATGAGCTAGCTCACACTAACTCAGCTTAGAGGGAACACTGCCGGCAGCCCTAGCGTGTGGCCGTGCCCGGGATCCGGCGGTTACTTCGCCCACTGCTTCCACTTCCGCCACACTTTTCTATTCCAACGGAGCCTTCTCCTTGTGACCCAGATTCCAGTCGAGGTGGGATGCGTGTGGCAGCCCTCCTCCTCGGTATGCCGGCTGAGCTGGGACGGGTGGGGAGCAGTGATCGCGGCAGGGCGACGCCTCCCACGTAGCCTGGCCCCCACAGTCACACTCCGGCAGAGCCCTGAGAACCGCTTCTGCCTCTGGGGGGCTCCAGTGCGATTTCAGCCTCAGCTTCAGCCTGCGGGAGAAAATAGCCCTGGAGCGAGCCACACTGAGTGGCCCCGGTGACAGGGCAAGCCAGCTCTCTGTGCACGCCTTTGGTGGGCTCTCCGCCTTTGGAAGTTCTCAGACAGAGGCTAGGTGGCCATCTGACAGCCATGCTGCTTCTGTGAACTTGGGCAGGTCACAAGAGGGAGGGCAGGAAGGGCTGCCTCAGGGCTTAGTTCCTGTGGCCCTTTCTCACGCAGCGAGGGAAATGCATTGCTGATCGCCCCTTTAGGGTCAGGAAGGCATTTTTCTCCAGGCCAGTTTGGCTGGAGATCCTGGAGGTTTTTTGTCATCTTCTAGGCATGGAACAGCAGTCACCGGCAATGTTCCCTCTAAGCTGAGTTAATGTGAGCTAGCTCACAGTTTTTTAGCCTCCGGCTCACATGTTTTTGTCTTAGCTCAGGAAGGAGGGCTCCAGAGCAAACTAATATATGCAGTATACCCAAATTGCTTGCTCGCGACTTTAAGGCCAGTGGCTCACAAAGTAGAATTTTTGCTCACAAGACTCCACAGCTTAGAGGGAAACATTGGTCACCGGGGGTGTGGGGGGGGGGAGGTATTGGTGAATTCCCTGCATTGTGCAGGGGGTTGGACTAGATGACCCTGGAGGTCCCTTCCAACTCTATGATTCTGTGATTCTAATATCAGCTCAAAATCATAAATATATACACTGTCAAGCCCAAATGGACACAGAATGGAGTCCAGCCAGAGTCAAACCAGAAACAGGCCTGGGAAAATATTTCTTCATTTTAGAAGATGAATCGTTTCAGCTCGCTGACTAACAGCCCTTAAGGAGATGCATAATTAAGGACAATTGGTTTCCCAGGAAGCTGTGATCTCACCTTGGTACTAATCCCCTCGCTCCAGCCTTGGCTTCCTCTCCTGACCCATTTGCTCCAAATTAGCAACACTTTACCCTATTCTTCAAAGCTGGTAGCTTTCCCATCCAGAAATCCCCCCCCCCCTCCGTTCATCAAGGAACATTCACACCTTTAGGCTAACACATCAAGCCTCTCCAAAACCTTCTGTCCATCACCAGAAAGCTAATCAAGGTATTATTTTGGGGGAGTCACATCAGCATAGCCCCAGGGAACATTTTTCCTATATGAAGCACACCTAGCCAGCAAGCTGTGTGTGTATGCCTTGGATGCTCCACACACCCTTCCTTGTGTGTGGGCCTCTTCCTTCTCTCTGTGAAACGCTGGCTGTTTCACAGCCACCGTGGACCTTGCTCTCCAGGATTGGTAACTATTGCCTTTCCCAAATTGCTTTCTCCCACTCCTCCCTTTTATCTTCCCCTTAGCTTGTGTGTTCCCCCTGTGCTTTGTGTGTATATTTTTACTCTTTTAATTATTTTTCAATAAAAAGCTTTCGGAGTGAACGTCTGCCTGGTTTATTTTCGAGAGTGCTCTAAGGGAAAAATCCTTTAGCTAATTTCCCCCAATTAATTAGGAGACTGCCAATTTGGGTAGCAGTGGAGCCTGGGGAGGGCAGGGTTCAGTGCCATAGAGCCCTCCCTCCCAAGCAGCCATTTTCTCCAGGAGAACTGATTTCTGTCATCTAGAGATCAGTTGTCATTCTGGGAAATTTCCAGGCTTCACCTGGAGGTTGGCACCCCTATATCACATGTCCCATTGTTATTTGATGACTGAAGCTGTGACTGTACCGCCACAGATCAAATGCCACAGCTGGAACATCCATGCCATTTCAAACGCGGTGCTTTTATTCGGCGCCAGTTTGCGCGCTGGGCCGTGAGTCACCATGGATGAGAAACGAAGGTACCCGCGTGTCTGAACTGACCCCCAGTTCACCTGACGCCTGCCGATCAGGTGCCAGGGCTTGTAAAGGCCTCTTCAGCAAGGCGGCTTTGACTCGACCTGCTTCTTCCCACCCCCACCCACCCACCCCGTGCAGCCCAGGGACATTTCTGTGCAGCAATCTTTCACCTGCTGCGCCTCGTTCATATTCATAAGCTGCCTCCTCGCCGTCTGTCGCCATCACCGCCGTTGCCGTGGCAACAGACTGCACAGGAGCCGGCGAAGAGAGGGAGCAGGCAGACCCAACAAGTGGTGGGTGTCGCAGGTTGGGAAGGGGAGGCAGATTGGAGCTGTCACAATACATGAGCCTGGGGAAACCGGGGGGGGGGGGGGGAGGCGGGAGCGGCGGTAGGAGAGGCAGGAAGGGGGTGCAGAAACACGGCCTGTTTGCAAACATTGCGTGACCACCGGTGGCTTTAGCACATGACTTGGAAAAGCCAATGGGGATCTGCCCCCTCAAAGACAGGTCAGGCTTCCTCTTAGCAGCAGGGTTACCGCCTCCAGCCTGGGAAATTCCTGAAATGTGGGGGTGGAGCCTGGGGAAGGTGAGGGTTGGGGAAGGGGGAGACCTCAACAGGGCATAAGAACATAAGAGAAGCCAATGTTGGATCAGGCCAATGGTCCATCTAGTCCAACACTCTGTCACACAGCGGCCAAAATATACCACGTGCCATCAAGAGGTCCAGCAGTGGGCCCAGGACACCAGAAGCCCTCCCACTGCTGCCCCCTCCAGCACCAAGGATAGAGTGCATCACCTGCCCCAGACTGAGAGTTCCCATCTATACCTTGTGGCTAATAGCCACTGATGGACTTCTGCTCCATATGTTTATCTAATTCCCTCTTGAAGCCGTCCATGCTTGTAGCTGCCACCACCTCCTATGGCAGTGAATTCCGTATGTTAATCACTCTTTGGGTGAAGAAGTACTTCCTTTTATCTATTCTAACCCGACTGCTCAGCAATTTCATTGAGTGCCCACGGGTTCTTGTATTGTGAGAAAGGCAGAAAAGTACTTCTTGCTCGACCTGCTCTATCCCATGCATAATCTTATAATCTTATAAACAGGGCATAATGCCCCCAGGGCAATGCTCCCTCTGAGCTGTGGAGTCGTGTGAGCAAAAATGCTACTTTGTGAGCTGCTGGCATTAAAGTTGTGAGCCAGCGATTTGGCTGCTGCATAAATTAGCTTGCGCTGCAGCCCTCCTTCCTGAGCTGAGACAAAAAAATGTGTGAGCCGGAGGCTAAAAAACTGTGAGCTAGCTCACGCTAACTCAGCTTAGAGGGAACACTGCCCCAGAGCAGCCCTTTTCTCCCGGGAAACTGATCTCTGTCACCTGGAGAGCCGCGGTGATTCTGGGAGATCGCCAGGCACCGGCTGGAGGTTGGCAACTCTACGGGCTGTGTGGATTGACGCATGCTCAGCCGTCATTTGGCTTCTCACGCTTGGGAGTCGGGCAGCTGGAGACGTCAACGGACTTCATCGAAAAGAATTAGGCCTGCAGGGAGGAGGGAGGCATAGTGGGTGGAACAGGGCACCTGCTGGCCCCGTGTGTTGCCAACCTCCAGGTGAGGCCTGGAGAGCTCAAGGAATCACAACGGATCTCCAGATGACAGAGATCAGTCCCCCTGGAGAACGTGGCTGCTTTGGAGGGCGGGGTCTATGGCAGATCCCTCCCCTCCCCAAACCCCAACCTCCCCAGGCTCCGCCCCCCAAATTCCCAAGAATCTCCCAATCCTACCTGGTGCCCACCAAGCTTTACAAGCCGGGTTTGTAATTGTTATTGTTATTTCTCAAAAAGAGTAAGAACTACTGCAAGATGAACAGATTCTCCTGACAAAGCCTGTTGGCCAAACGCACAGGGAATTTTTTTGGGAAACTTAACAGAGTAATGAAATATATTTTTAGAAGAAGGAAGAGGAGACGGAGGAGGAGAGATTGGATTTATACCCCCCCCTTCCCTACCCGAAGGAGTCTCAGAGCGGCTTACAATCTCCTTCCCCTTCCCCTCCCCACAACAGACACCCTTTGAGGTCTGTAGGGCTGAGAGAGCTCTCTCGAGGACTGCTCATGGGAGAACAGCTCTGAGAGAACCCTGCAAGGCTGAAAGGGAGAGTGACTGGTCCAAGGTCACCCAGTGAGCTTCCGTGGCAGAGGGGAAATTTGAACTCAGGTCTCCGTAGCACAATGCTGGGACCACTGTGGTTTAAAAAAAAAAAAGGATTGGATTTATACCCCTGCCCCTCATCACATGGAGTCATAGAGCGCCTTTCAATCTCCTATCTCTTCCCATCCCCACAACAGGCACCCTGTGCAGTAGGTAGGGCTGAGAGAGCTCTTTCAAGGACTGCCCGTGAGAGAACAGCTCTGAGAGAACTTGTGACTGACCCAGGGTCACACCAGCAGCTGCATGTGGAGGAGTGGGAGATTAAACCTGGTTCTAGAAAGCCAATTTGGTGCAGTGGTTAAGTACGCGGACTCTAATCTGGGAGAACCGGGTTTGATTCCCCACTCCTCCACTCGCAGCTGCTGGATGACCTTGGACAAGCCATAGTTCTGGCACAGCTGTTCTGGAAAAAGAGCAGTTTCTGTCAGAGCTCTCTCAGCCCCGCCTACCTCGCAGGGTGTCTGTTGTGGGGAGGGGGAGGGAAAGGAGTTTGCAAGCCATCCTGAGACTCCTTCAGGTAGTGAAGGGTGGGGTATAAATCCAATCTCCTCCTCCTCCTCCTCCTCCTCCTCCTCTTCTTCTTTTCTTCTTCTTCTCCTCCTCCCGAATTAGAGTCCGTGCTCCTAACCACTACACCCATTGGCTCTTTACCTGATTTCACCCGATTTGGCACCATTGGCCTTGGCCTTGGGTTGTTGTTTTTTTTATAAACCTTAATTAGACCCCACTGAGGTCTCTCCCCTCCTCAAATCCCACCCTCCCCGGCTTCACCGCCTCCAAATCTCCCGGAATTTCCAAACCCAGAGTTGGCAACCCTAGCTTGATCTGGGACCTAGAGGACTCGGGCAGGCCAAGAATAGAACTGAGAGATGGAGAGAATTTTTTTGAAAAAGAGAGATCAGAGCTGGCCTGAAGTGTGCAGAAATTAGCAGGTGACGCTTCCCAGAGCATGGAGAGCCACACTTAGTGACGTCCCCTGCCTCTCTGCAATCTGCACAAGGCGGGCGGGCGGGCGGGCAGGGGGGGGCCACTAAATTTGCAGGCCTGAACGCCGCCTGATTGCCATCTGCATAGCAGGCTTCTCTTGAAGTTACAGCTACAGCGGCTGGCTGAAAGATCGGCATCTTTCTGATCTGGGAGCCAGTCTGCTGCAGTGGTTAGGAGCGCGGACTGTAATCTGGGAGAGCCGGGTTTGATTCCCCACTCCCCCACATGCAGCTGCTGGTGTGGCCTTGGGTCAGTCACAAGTTCTCTCAGAGCTGTTCTCTCAAGAGCAGTTCTCAAGAGAGCCCACCTACCTCACAGGATGTCTGTTGCGAGGAAGGGAAGGAAAAGGAGTCTGTAAGCTGCTGTGAGACTCCTTCAGTACTGAAGGGTGGAGTATCAATCCTTCTTCTTCTTCTTCTTCTTCTTCTTCTTCTTCTTCTTCTTCTTCTTCTTCTTCTTCTTCTTCTTCTTCTTCCTCCTCCTCCTCCTCCTCCTCCTCCTCTTCTTCTTCTTCTTCTTCCTCCTCCTCCTCCTCCTCCTCCTCTTCCTCCTCCTCCTCCTCCTCTTCTTCTTCTTCTTCCTCCTCCTCCTCCTCTTCCTCCAGGCCACATTCTGAACAACCTAGGAATTGTTTACTAGCATCATTTAACACTCAAGGAGTGGTAGATTGGGAACCCGGCTTGGGAGGTAAATATGGATGCCAACCTCCAGGTGGGACCTGGGGATACCCCAGAATTGCATCTCATCTCCAGAAGACTGAGAACAGTGCCCCAGGAGAAAATGGTTGCTTTTGGGGGGGGTATAGTCTATTGTATTGTACCCCACTGAGGTCCCTGTCCTCCCCAGGCTCCATCCCCAAATCTCCAGGAGTTCTCCAACCTGGATTAGGCAACCCGACCCCAGCATCTCCATCTGTGGCCAGGAGGACCTGGCAACCCTAAGAACCACTCTGAGAAATCCTATCTTTCCCCTGCTCAACTGGTCTCCCACAATGAGCCCACGCTTAGCTCCTGGTTGGGGGATCCTTAGAGATGTGGGGGTGGAGCCTGGGAAGGGGAGTGGGAGGGGCCTCCACAGGGCATAATGCCATTGAGTCAACCCTCCCAAATAGCCATTTTCTCCAAGAGAGCATAAGAATAGCCCTGCTGGACCAGACCAGTGGTCCATCTAGTCCAGCATCCTGTCTCCAGTTCCTCTGGAAGGCCAGCAACAGCGCATAGAGGCCAAGGCCTTCATAAGAACATCAGAAGAGCCCTGCTGGATCAGACCAGTGGTCCCTCTAGTCCAGCATCCTGTCTCACGCAGTGGCCAACCAGTTCCTCTGGAGGGCCAACAACAGGGCAGGGAGGCCAAGGCTTTCATAAGAACATCAGAAAAGCCCTGTTGGATCAGGCTAGCAGTCCTTCTAGTCCAGCGTCCTGTCTCACACAGTGGCCAACCAGTTCCTCTGGAGGGCCAACAACAGGGCAGGGAGGCCAAGGCCTTCATAAGAACATCAGAAGAGCCCTGCTGGACCAGGCCAGCGGTCCTTCTAGTCCAGCATCCCGTCTCACACAGTGGCCAGCCAGTTCCTCTGGAGGGCCCACAACGGAGCAGCGAGGTCGAGGACAACTGATCTCTGTGATCCGGTGATCAGCCATAATCCCGGGAGGTCTCCAGGCCCCACCTGGAGGCTGGCAGCCCTACTTCGATGAGCTCAGCCAGTCCAAAAGCTGAGCTGTCACGAGCTGCAGGTAAGAGGGAGTGAGAGAGAGAGCTCTGGTTCTGCCTCCCACCCTGAGCCACTCACCCTTTCGCACATCAGACGTTCTCCGCCTGCTCGGCCTGACAATCAAAGCGGCTCCTTCCCCAGCTGGTGTTTGTCAGGTGCCTGAAATATTTTGAGATGGGATGCGAGAAGATTTCAACCCACCCCCCCCCAAGGAGAAGGGCCTTCTTTTCTCCTCCTCTTGTCTCCTCTCCTGCCCCAGGGCTTCCTCAAGCAGCGGCAAGGCACAGGGCTGGTTCAAAGTTTGGAGGAACCTCCATGCCCCCCAACCTGACTGTGCATCTTTCTCCCATTCAGAAGCCCCCTCACTGCCCTGCTCAGTTCTCTGCAAAGCCTGCACATCCTTTCCCTGACAGCACTGGGGCTATTAGCCACAAGGTATAGGTGGAACACTCTCTGGGACAGTGATGCTCTGTGTTTTTGGTGCTTGCGGGGGGCCACAGTGGGAGGGCTTCTGGAGTTCTGACCTGGCTGGCGGACCTCCTGAGGGCACCTGGGTTTTGGCCACTGTGCGACACAGAGTGTTGGAGTGGATGGGCCATTGGCCAGATCCAACATGGCTTCTCTTACCTTCTTATATGGAGCAGAGGTCCATGAGTGGCTATTAGCCACAAGGTATACAAGGAACTGCGGTGTACAAGGTATACAATATAAAATACAAAAATAGCCACAAGGTATACAAGGGGAGCTGCGGTGGCTCAAGTGGTTAAGACGCTGAACTGCAGGCTGTGGAAGGTCAGTAGTTCAGCAGTTCAAGACCCGTGAGTGCCGCATGACGGGGTGAGCTCCCGTCTCTAGTTCCAGCTCCTGCCAACCTAGCAGTTCGAAAGCAAGAAATTGCAAGTAGATCAATAGGTACCACTTCGGTGGGAAGGTAACAGCGTTCTGTGCGCCTTGGTGTTTAGTCATGCCGGCCACATGACCACAGAAATGTCTTTGGACAGCGCTGGCTCTTCGGCTTTGAAACGGAGATGAGCACCGCAACCCTAGAGTCGGATTCGACTGGCTTTCGAGCAAGGGAACCTCTACCTTTTTATACAAGGAACACTCTGTCTGGGGCAATGATGCTCTGTATCCTTCGTGCTTGGGAGGCAACAGTGGGAGGGCTTCTGGAGTTCTGGCCCCGTTGGTGGACCTCCTGAGGGCACCTGCGTTTTGACCAGGGCCGGCTCGCCCACTAGGCGAGCTAGGCGCTTGCCTAGGGCGCAACGGCTGCAGAGGCGCCAAACTGTGCCCCGTCCCTCCCGTGAAAAGCCCCTCCGCCACTCCCACCGCCTCCCTGAGCACCCCGCTGGGGCTCAGGAGGCGGCAGCAGAGCTTGCCCGCCCTCTCCCCAAAGCCCGGGGGGAGAGGAGGGGGGGGCGGCTAGTGCCGCCAGCAAAGAGCGCCCTAGCGGACGCTCAAAATCAATCCGGCACTGAAGGTAGGCAGACATCGCTGGGCGCAGGGCTGGGGCTTCTGGGCTGGACTGCGGGGCGGGCAGGCGGCGGCACAGCTTCTCCTCCCCCGACGGCCCTCTCAGGCCCTCCGCTGGGCGCGGGGTTTCTGGGCTGGGCCGCAGGGCGGGCAGGCAGTAGCATGGCTTCTCCCCCCCGACAGCCCTCCCAGGCCCTCCGCTGGTCGCGGGGCTTCTGGGCTGGGCCGCAGGGCGGGCAGGCAGCGGCGTGGCTTTTCCCCCTCCCGACGGCCTTCCCAGGCCCTCCACTGGGCGCGGGGCTTCTGGGCTGGGCTTCTCTCCCCCCCCACGGCCCTCCCAAGCCCACCGCTGGGTGTGGGGCTGGGGTTTCTT
The DNA here is from genome assembly GCA_029375565.1 of Gekko gecko. Lineage (NCBI taxonomy): Eukaryota > Metazoa > Chordata > Lepidosauria > Squamata > Gekkonidae > Gekko > Gekko gecko. Next base: position 140,700,904 of record JAPDNY010000008.1, on the reverse strand, counting down.
CTCTGTGCTGCGGGGTGGGCTGGCGGTGCAGCTTCTCCCCCCCACGGCCCTCCCAAGCCCACCTCCGGGCAGAGAACAGGTTCCCCCCCCATGGCCCTCCCAAGCCGCGGCCCAGCTCTCGGGCTCCAACGCTCGGGGGGGCGCCAGAAGGTAGCCCCACCTAGGGCGCAAAGAACCCTAGGGCCAGCCCTGGTTTTGACTACTGAGTGTTGGACTGCATAGGTCATTGGCCAGATCCAACATGGCTTCTATGGAGCAGAGGTCCATGAGTGGCTATTAGCCACATGGTATACAAGGAACCTCCTGCCAACCTAGCAGTTCGAAAGCAAGAAATTGCAAGTAGATAAATAGGTACCACTTCGGTGGGAAGGTAACAGCGTTCCGTGCACCTTGGTGTTTAGTCATGCCAGCCACATGACCACGGAAACGTCTTCGGACAGCGCTGGCACTTCGGCTTTGAAACGGAGATGAGCACCGCAACCCTAGAGTCGGATTCGAATGGCTTTCGAGCAAGGGAACCTTTACCTTTACCTTTTATACAAGGAACACTCTGTCTGGGGCAGTAATGCTCTGTATACTTGGTGCTTGGGGGGGGCACAGTGGGAGGTCTTCTGGAGTTCTGGCCCCGCTGGTGGACCTCCTGAGAGCACCTGGGTTTTGGCTGCTGAGTGTTGGACTGGATAGGCCATTGGCCAGATCCAACATGGCTTCTCTTACATTCTTATATGGAGCAGAGGTCCACGGGTAGCTGTTAGCCACAACGTATAGATGGAACACTCTGTCTGGGGCAGTGGTGCTCTGTATTCTTGGTGCTTGGGGGGCAACAGTGGGAGGGCTTCCGGAGTTCTGGCCCCACTGGTGGGCCTCCTGATGGCACCTGGGCTTTGGCCGCTGTGTGACACGGACTGGATGGGCCATTGGCCTGACCCAACATGGCTTCTCGTCTGTTCTAATGATCCTTTTAGCTGGAGATGCCAGGGACTGAACCGAGGACCTTGAGCATGGCAGGCTGATGCTCTACCACCAAGCTCTTCCACTCAGTGTGTTTCATGGCTTTGAAAGGAGCGGGTCCTCCATGTTCAGAGGCAGTGTACCACTGAGTGCCCTGATGGGGATAGCCCAGGCTAGCTGGGTCTCAGCCGTTCTTGGAAGCTAAGCAGGGTCAGCCCTCATTAGGGTGGGAGAGCACCAAGGAAGTCCAGGGTCGCCACACAGAGGCAGGCAACGGCAAACCGCCCCGAACGCCTCTTGCCTTGAGAACCCTGTGAGGTTCTTTTTCTTTTCTTTTTTAATGCGTTTGTGAAGTTCTTAATGTGTTAAGAAACTAATTGGAGGAGGTGCTTTGTCTCACTACTGGGAATTTTAGAGAAAGGTAGAAGATTTTTTTTCCCCCCAAACAATTTTTATTCTTTTTCAAAAGGAATACAGAAATCAGCATTATAATTCACAAATATAGGTTGCTTCACTTAGAGGTAAAAACAAGGAATATCATAAAATATCTATCCTATAACAACTTACACTCTTTCGGAATACAGAATACAGAATGGTAAACTTATAACTTGTCAGCTGTAAATCATTATTTTATAACCTAGCTTTATTGATGCTTTCCCAATTAAAGTTCTCAAAGGTTATTTTTTCTAACATGGGGAAGCATTTTCCTATGGGATTGTATACTTCGCATTCATTCTGGTCATTTGAGTTATATATAGATATCGTTTCAAGCATGAAAAAGTCCCATATCTTGTGAAACCAAAATGCTGTGCTAGGAGAGAAAAGTAAAAGATGATAGCAAAGACTGCTGGATGCTCTTTTTTTTAACACTGAAGCCTTCGACTTCTGAGGAAGAGAATTGGAAAGCTAAGCAGGGTCGGCCTTGGTTATTACTTGGATGGGAGACCACCAAGGAAGTCCAAGGTTGCTACGCAGAGGCAGGCCATGGACGACCACCCGTGTTCATCTCTTGCCTTGAGCTGGTTGGCTCAGGCTAGGCCAATCTCATCAGACCTCGGAAGCTAAGCAGGGTCGGCCCTGGTTAGTACTTGGATGGGAGACCACCAGGGAAGTCCCAGGTCCCTGTGCAGAGGCAGGCCATGGACAACCATCTCTTGCCCTGACCTGGTTGGCCCAGGCTAGACCACTCTCATCACACCTCAGAAGCTAAGCAGGGTCAGCCCTGGTTAGTACTTGGATGGGAGACCACCAAGGAAGTCCCGGTTCCCTGTGCAGAGGCAGGCCATGGACAACCATCTGTGTTCATCTCTTGCCCTGACCTGGATTGCTCAGGCTAAAACAATCTCATCAGACCTTGAAAGCTAAGAAGGGTCAGCCCTGGTTATTACTTAGATGGGAGACCATCAAGGAAGTCCCGGGTTGCTACGCAGAGGCAGGAAATGGACAACCACCTGTGTTCCTCTCTTGCCTTGACCTGGTTGGCTCAGACTAGACCAATCTCATCAGACCTCGAGAGCTAAGCAGGGTCGGAAGATGAGGACCTGGAAGACCCAGGTCGGCCTAACCCACCTTGCAGGGTCGTTGTGAGGAAGGAACGGAGGAGAGGAGAATGATGTAAGCCATTCTGGGTCCCCGTTGAGGAGAAAGATGGTGTGTGGATGGAGTAAACAAACAAACAAGCTGTCTATGCAGCTGGGAGTGCTGCCGCCGCCGTCACCACTGGAGTGCCATCACTGTGTACCACCTAGCGTTGCCAGCCTCCAGGTGGGGCCTGGATATCTCCTGCTATTACAGCTGATCTCCAGGCGACAGAGATCAGTTCCCCTGGAGACAATGGCCGCTGTGGAAGGTGGACTCAATGGCATCGTACCCCACTGAAGCCCCTCCCCTCCTTGAACCCCGCCCTCCTCAGGCTCCACCCCCAAATCTCCATGTCCAACCCTAGTACCGTCCTCAAGCCTTTCCTACATTACTCTGGGCATTTGGGAGCCTGGGTGCAGACAGGTGGCAGGGGAGGTGCATGGACAGGAATCAGCAGCAGTGGGGCCCACCAGAAATCCTGGACCCCGGCAGCTGTCCCACCTTATAGGATGCCGAGGCTTCAGAGGCACCATTTTCAATTCCATCAGTCTGGTGAAGAAGGAGGAGAAGAGGATGAGGAGGAGAAGAAGAGGAGGAGGAGGAGAGGAGGGGAAGAGGAGGAGAAGAAGAAGAGGAGAAGGAGAGGAGGAGGAGGAGGGGAAGAGGAAGAGGAGAAGAGGAGGAGGAGAAGAGGAGGAGAGGAGGAGGAGCAGAGGAGGAGGAGGGGAAGAAGAAGAGGAGGAGGAGGAGAAGAGGAGGAGGGGAAGAGGAGGAGGAGAAGATGGAGAAGAAGAAGAGGAGGAGAAGAGGAGGAGGAGAAGGAGGAGAAGGAGAAGAAGAGGAGGAGGAGGAGGAGGAGAAGAGGAGGAGGAGGAGGAGGTGGAAGACAAGGAGGAGGAGGAGGAGGAGGAGATTGGATTTATACCCCACCCTTCACTCTGAGTCTCAGGGCAGCTTACAAACTCCTTTCCCTTCCTTTACCTGTGAGGTAGGCAGGGCTGAGACAGCTCTTCTGAGGACTGCTCTTGAGAGAACAGCTCTGAGAGAACTTCTGACTGAACCAAGGTCATCCAGCAGCTGCAAGTGGAGGAGTGGGGAATCAAACCATGTTCTCCCACATTAGAGTCTGCACACTTAACCACTACACCAAACTGAACAGGGTTGAGGGGGGGATTCACTTAGAGGCAAGACAGGGTAAAGATTTAGGGGATGACAAATAGGTGCACCCCCACCCCCGAATATGACACTTGGGGGAGGGGGGGGCTGAGATTCTTTCTCTCTTTGGTCCTAGTTAAAATATGGAGGGGTATTTCACATGTTTAGACAAACCCCTTCAAAATAATGCTCCGAAGAGCAGGGTTTTGTTTTTTTTTAAAAAAGAGAGCATTGGGTGTAGCTACTTATAAAAAGAAAACAAAACAAAGATATTTTGGGCACATGTTCTTCTTATCCATATGCCACCCAGCCTATACATCTTGACTCAGAAGTAAGGCTATTATGCTTTGTGGAGCTTACTTCCAAAGTAAGCAGGCCTTCTTTTATCACAGCTAGGTAAAGGTGAAGGTTTCCCTTGCTCGAAAGCCAGTCGAATCCGGCTCCAGGGATGCGGTGCTCATCTCCATTTCCAAGCCGAAGAGCCAGCGCTGTCCAAAGACATCTCTGTGGTCATGTGGCTGGCATGACTAAACTCTGAGGTGCATGGAACGCCGTTACCTTCCCACCGAAGCGGTCCCTGTTTATCGACTTGCAATTTCTTGCTTTCGCACTGCTAGGTTAGCAGGAGCTGGGGCCAGAGACGGGAGCTCACTCCCTCATGCGGCACTCGGGTCTCGAACTGCCAAACTACCAACCTTCTGGTCTGCAGTTCAGTGTCTTAGCCACTTGAGCCACCGCAGCCCTTTTATCACAGCTAGAGAAAGGTTAATCATTGCATGCCAATGAAATATAAATGTGTGTGTGTGGGGGGGTAGAGCCTAGGAAGGACAGGGTTTGGGGAGAGGGGCGGGCCTCAGCAGGGTACAATGCCAGCTCTGAGTTAAGAAATATCTGGAGATCTTGGGGGTGGAGCCCGAGGAGGGCGGGGCTAAGGGAGGGGAGGGACTCCAATGGGGCATAATTATTGGGCTATTCGGTTAATATAGCAGAGTTTTGCCCAGTCGTGGAAGCGTGATCCCGAGTGCAGCAAATACGTCTCCCAAGAAGGAGATTGCAAAAAAGGGTAAACTTACATTTATTCAAGTAGGTCCAGTTCACGTTCAGGCTGCAGTCGAAAGGAGAGAAAGAAGCTGAATATAAAGAGCCCTTTCCCTACCGCAAATGGCCGGCATGTCCAGCATCACGTGTGTGGGAGTACGAGGACATTGTCTCTACAGGAGAGACCCCCGTGGAAAGAAAGCAAATGGAGGGGGAGGGAGGGGAAAAGAGAGAGAGAGGTGGAAAGAAAGCAAATAAATAAGGGGGGAGGGAGAGGTGGAAAGAGAGCAACTTTAACTTCTAATGTTTTCACACTGGCTGGGGAAGGGAAGATCAAGTGGGGAGGCATGCCTCCCCTTCGCTTCCTCAGCTGCCCTGCTGAGAGCCGCAACAATACGTGTGAAAAAGCCACATGCGGCTCCCGAGCCACATTTTGGCCACCCCTGGCCTAGGTAAAGGTAAAGGTTCCCTTGCTCGAAAGCCAGTCGAATCCGACTCTAGGGTTGCGGTGCTCATCTCCGTTTCAAAGCCGAAGAGCCAGCGCTGTCCAAAGACGTTTCCGTGGTCATGTGGCCAGCATGACTAAACACCAAGGTGCACGGAACGCTGTTACCTTCCCACCGAAGTGGTACCTATTTATCTACTTGCAATTTCTTGCTTTCGAACTGCTAGGTTGGCAGGAGCTGGAACTAGAGACAGGAGCTCACCCCGTCATGCGGCACCCGGGTCTCGAACTGCTGAACTACTGACCTTCCACAGCCTGCAGTTCAGCGTCTTAACCACTTGAGCCACTGCAGCTCCTAACCCCTGGCCTAGCCCAACCTTTAAGCAAGGTTAGCCCTGGATAGATGGGAGACCACCAAGGAAGCCCAGAGTTGCCACTCAGAGGCAGGCAACGGTGAAAACCACCTGTGGACACCTCTTGCCTTGACAACCTTATGGGATCCATTCGACTCCATGGCACTTTCCACCCCCCAAGGAGCCCAGAGCAGTCCGATCTCATCACATCTCAGAAGCTAGGCAGGGTCAGCTCTGGTTAATACTCAGATGGGAGACAACGGAGGAAGTCCAGAGTTGCTGCGGCAGGCAATGGCAGACCACCTCTGCTCATCTCTTGCCTTGAACTCTCACAAGCCAAGCAGGGTCGGCCCTGGTGAGTCCTTGGATGGGAGACCACCAAGGAAGTCCAGGGCTGGGAGGCAGGGGCAGGCAACGGCAAACCACCTCTGAACGTCCCTGGCCTTGAAAGCCCTCTGGGGTCACCGTAAGCCAGCTGGGACTTGGCAGCGTTTCCCGCTGCTGCTGAGGAAGCCGATTCGCCTGAATAAGCAACTTGCTCTCGGTCAGCTGGGCAAACCATCTCAGTTGGCTGCCCTCTCCCAGGAGGTGAGGCCGGGTCTCCTTGACTCATCCTGACGCCTTCCTATCGATTTCCTCCCCGCCGCCACCAACGTCCCTCCCCTCCTCACCCTCCAGGCCTTCCCAACAGCATCTCTCTCTTCTCCCCCCCCTTACAAAACCAAAACAAAAAACGGCTGGAGCTTTGGAGATGCTCAACACCCAGGGATGCTGTCGCCTAGGCAACGGAGGTGCTAAAGCGGCAGGATAAAAGCGGCAGCACCCGGGATGGAGAGTGTGAGGTTGCCATGGCAACCCGGAGACCAAGCATGCCGTTTGCACATCCTTGCTCCAGGCAGAGAGCTTTTTAAACTCGTGGGGGGGGGGGGGAGGATCACATGCTGCGGCACCAAAACAGAGAGCAGCGCTATTAAAAGGGGGCTTGGTGCTGCAAACTGGCCTTTTTCTGTGATCAGGCAAAGGGCATTCAGGACTGAGATCCGATGCATTTGGAAGGCCCAGCCCACTCCTATCTGTTTTACCTTCAATGGAGAGAGCCCCCAGGGATATCCCTGTGAAGCCTGGAACATCAGGACATAAGAAAAGCCCTGCTGGATTGGACCGATAGTCTGTCTGGTCCAGCATCCTGTCTCACACAGTGGCCAAGCAGTTCCTCTGGAGGGCCAACAACAGGGCAGAGAGGCTGAGGCCTTCATAAGAGCATCAGAAGAGCCCTGCTGGATCAGACCAGTGGTCCATCCAGTCCAGCATCCTGTCTCACATAGTGGCCAGCCAGTGACCAACCAGTTCCTGTGGAGGTCCAACAACAGGGCACAGTGGCTGAGGCCTTCATAAGGACATCAGAAGAGCCCTGCTGGATCAGACCAATGGTCCATCTAGTCCAGCATCCTGTCTCACATAGTGGCCAGCCAGTGACCAACCAGTTCCTGTGGAGGTCCAACAACAGGGCACAGTGGCTGAGGCCTTCATAAGGACATCAGAAGAGCCCTGCTGGATCAGACCAATGGTCCATCTAGTCCAGCATCCTGTCTCACATAGTGGCCAGCCAGTGACCAACCAGTTCCTGTGGAGGTCCAACAACAGGGCACAGTGGCTGAGGCCTTCATAAGGACATCAGAAGAGCCCTGCTGGATCAGACCAATGGTCCATCTAGTCCAGCATCCTGTCTCACATAGTGGCCAGCCAGTGACCAACCAGTTCCTGTGGAGGTCCAACAACAGGGCACAGTGGCTGAGGCCTTCATAAGGACATCAGAAGAGCCCTGCTGGATCAGACCAATGGTCCATCTAGTCCAGACTCCTGCCTCACACAGTGGCCAGCCAGTTCCTCTGGAAGGCCAACAACTGGGCATAGAGGCCAAGGCCTTCATAAGAACACAAGAAGAGCCCTGCTGAATCAGACCAGTGGTCCCTCTAGTCCAGCATCTTGCCTCATACAGTGGACAACCAGTTCCTCTGGAGTGCCAACAAGAGGGCATAGAGGCTGAGGCCTTCATAAGATGCTTGGTGCTTGGGGGGGGCAACAGTGGGAGAGCTTCTAGTGTCCTGGCCCCACTGATGGACCTCCTGATGGCACCTGGATTTTTTGGCCACCGTGTGAGAGAGTGTTGGAATGGATGGGCCATTGGCCTGATCCAACATTGGCTTTTCTTATGTTCTTACGTAAGAACATACGAGAGCCCTGCTGGGTCAGACCAATAGTCCATCTAGTCCAGCATCTTATCTCACACAGTTGCTAACCAGTTCCTCTGGAGGGCCAACAACAGGGCAGAGAGGCCAAGGCCTTCTCCTAATAAGAACATAAAGAGAGCCCTGCTGGATCAGACCAATAGTCCATCTAGTCCAGCATCCTGTCTCACACAGTGGCCTTCCCCTGATGTTGCCTCCGTGCTCTGGGATTCAGAGGCCAGTTTGGTGTTAAGGTTAAGAGCAGTGGACTCTAATCTGGAGAACCGGGTTTGATTCCCCATTCCTCTATATGAAGCCAGCTGGGTGACCTTGAGTTAGTCACAGCTCCTTCAGAGCTCTCTCTGCCCCACCTACCTCACAGGGTATCTGTTGGGAGAGGAAAGGAAGGGGATTGTAAGGGAAGGGAAGGCTATCGGAGAGCCAGTTTGGTGTAGTGGTTAAGAGCGGTGGACTGTAATCTGGGAGAACCGGGTGTGATTCCCCACTCCTCCACATGCAGCTGCTGGTGTGACCTTGGGTCAGTCACAAGTTCTCGCAGAGCTGTTCTCTCAAGGGCAATTCTTCGGAGAGCTCTCTCAGTCCCACCTACCTCACAGGCTGTCTGTTGTGAGGAGAGGAAGGGAAAGGAGATTGTAACCTGCTCTGAGACTCCGTAGGGTAATGAAGGGCAGGGTATAAGTCAAATTTCTTCCTCCTCCTCCTCTACTTCATGAGATGGACCTTTATTTTGACAGGAAGATTTTGTAGATTGTTGCCTTCTGATGCATGGTGAATACCCAGAGAGATCTCTGTCTCTCAGATGCAGGGGTCATTTCGTAGAAAAAGAGGTGCAGGGGCTCATTAGCATAACTCATTGCCATATTTGCATATGCCACACCCTCTGACATCACCGGAAGTGTGTCAGAAGGCAACACCCACCACTCAGGCTCCACCCCTAGGGACTGTCTTTCCACTCTGGGGGCTGTCATTCCAGTCCCAGAGTAGCCTATCTGGGCCCAGGAGGAATGCTACACATGCTGCTTTGCGCTCCTGCTGGGAGCTGGGGGCGGGGCTTGCTGCTGCCTGTGCTTCTAACTGCCGGAGCTCCGCTCCTGCGTGCTCCTGCTCCAAACGACCCCTGCTCGGATGAGATGTCTACCAAACTGCAAATTTCTTGCTAGCATGGGATCACTTTAACCACTTTGGGGGACACATCCCATCTCCCCTTTTGGAGGAAGGCATGTATAAAATGACTCTCTTGCCAGTTTCCTAATTAGTCAGCCTTGGACAGCACATGTACCAAATTTTAGGTCCCTGGGTCATGGGGATACATCCTGACCAGTGTTCCCTCTAAGCCGAGTTAGTATGAGCCAGCTCACAGTTTTTTAGCCTCTGGCTGACACATTTTGGTCTTCGCTCAGGAGGGAGGGCTCCAGAGCAAACTAACTGATGCAGCAGCCGAATCACCTGCTCATGACTTTAATGCCGGTAGCCCACAAGGTGGAATTTTTGCTCACAAGACTCCACAGCTTAGAGGTCGCATTGAACCTGACAATGTTGTTTCAGGCTGTTGCAAGCAAGGTTCCCTCTAAGCTGAAGAGTCTTGTGAGCAAAAAATTCTACTTTGTGAGCTACTGGCATTAAAAGTTGTGAGCAGGCGATTTGGCTACTGCATAAATCAGTTTGTTCTGGAGCCCTCCTTCCTGAGCTGAGGCAAAAGCGTGTGAGCTGGAGGCTAAAAAACTGTGAGCTGGCTCACACTAACTCAGCTTAGAGGGAACACTGGTTGCAAGCATCTTTGTAGCAGGCTTCCTCGGGAGGTGGCGGGCTCTCCTCCTGGGGAGGTTTTCCAAGGGAGGCTAGATGGCCATCTGACAGCCGTGCAGGTTCTGTGAACTCAGACAGATCACGAGAAGGGCGTCTTGGAAGAGGCCGGCATCAACTTTCACCTCTTCAGCTAGCGTGGAAAGTTTCAGACAGGCCACTGGGGTGGTCTGTCAACAGCCGGACAAAATTCCGAGTCCAGTGGCGCATCGTAGAAAAATGGCGGCTTGGTTGTTTTGCCGCCAGGTCACAGCTGACTGTTGGCCACCTCATGGGCGGGGAGGGGGGTTCGAGGCAGGAGACACTCAGAGGTGGGTCTGCTATTACCTGCCTCTGCGTCACGACCCTGGACTCCCTTGTGTTCCCTCTAAGCTGAGTTAGTGCGAGCCAGCTCACTATTTTTTTAGCCTCCGGCTCACACATTTCTTTCTCAGCTCAGGAAGGAGGGCCCCAGGGCAAACTAGTTCATGCAGCAGCCCAATCGCCCGCTCACTACTTTCATGCCAGGAGCTCACAAAGTAGGATTTTTGCTCACCAGATTCCACAGCTTGGAGGGAGCGTTGGTGGCCACCCATCCAAACACCAGCCGGGGCTGACCCTGCTTAGCTTCCGAGATCTGACGGGATCGGACAAGCCTGGACTAGAATTTTATTCGACCCGTACGGAAGTCGTTTCGGAGGGCTACTTCGGGCCAAGCTTCTAGTCCGGAATGACCCACGCATGGATTTCGAGAGTGTTTCTCGACTGGCAAACAAACAGGGCTGGGGAAAGGTTGGTAAACCCTTTCTTCCCGTGCCATTTCCCCAGACTTTCTACACCAGGGGTAGAAGAAGAGATTGAACTTGTACCCTGCGCTTCACTCGGAGTCTCAGAGCAGCTTACAAACTCCTTTCCCTCCCCACAACAGACACCCTGTGAGGTAGGTAGGGCCGAGAGAGCTCTGACAGAAACTGCTCTTTTTCAAGGACAGCTCTCAGAGAACTTGTGACTGACCCAAGGTCACACCGGCAGCTGCAAGTGGAGGAGCGGGGAATCAAACCCAGTTCTCTCAGATTAGAGTCCGTGCACTTAACCACCACATCAAACTGGCTCCCCAACCTTTTCGACCCTGGGGACACCTTTGGAATTCTGAAGTGGCGTGGTGGGCACGGCCACAAAACGGGTGCCACGGGAGGAAGAGCCAGTCACAAAATGACTGCTGCAGCCTCCCTTCAGCCACACCAGGAAGATCCTTGCGCTGTGATGGCAGCTGCTGGCAGAGCAAGTTTTTTTAAAAAAATCTCCATAGCCAATTAAAGTTCCGACAGCCAATCAGAAGCCCTGCTGGGCAAAAGCCCTGCTCGGTCCCACCCACTTTCTGAAAACACTTGGCCACCAAGAAAGGTGTCAGAGGAGGAGAGGAGATTGGATTTATACCCCACCCTTCACTACCCGAAGGAGTCTCAGAGTGACTTACAATCTCCATTCCCTTCCCCTCCCCATAACAGACACCCTGGGAGGTAGGTGGGGCTGAGAGAGCTCTTTCGAGGACTGCCCTTGAGAGAGCAGCTCTGAGAGAACTTGTGACTAACCCAAGGCCACACCAGCAGCTGCATGTGGAGGAGTGGGGAATCAAACCCGGTTCTCCCAGATTAGAGTCCATGCCCCTAACCACTACACCAAACTGTCCCATGCTCTACAAGTATTACTTGCTTGGTTTGGGAGAACCAACAGGCCAAAGATCAGACAGGGAGAGGGTGTGTGTGTGTCTGGGTTTGGGGGGAAAAATGAAACTGGGAGGGAAAGGTTAAATCCATCTCCTCCCCGCCTCAAACTAGATGCCGGCGGTGCGGTTAGAGAACTTCAGATTCTGGAGCCAGTCTGATGGGCATCACCACCTGCTTTTGCCCACCTCCACTGAAGTGTGACTCGTAACCCCTCTCCTCTAGGGGGCTGGGGAGCTGAATTTTTTTCCTGCCATCTTGGAATTCACTGCCACAGGAGGTGGTGGCAGCTACAAGGATGGACGGCTTCAAGAGGGAATTAGAGAAACATATGGAGCAGAGGTCCATCAGTAGCTATTAGCCTATAGATAGGAACTCCTGGTCTGGGGCAAATGATGCTCTGTATTCTTGGTGCTTGGAGGGGGGCAACAGTGGGAGGGGCTTCTAGTGTCCTGGCTCCACTGATGGATCTCCTGATGGCACCTGGTATTCTTGGACACTGTGTGACAGAGTGTTCGACTGGATGGACCATTGGCCTGATTCAACATCAGTCCTCTTATGTTCTCAATGTATATGGTTTTATTAATCTGTTCGACGTAGTTCTAATGTTGGTTTTAACTCAAATCATTTATTGTAGGCTATTTTGTTGTCAGCCGCCCTGAGCCCTGCTTATAGCGAAGGGCGGCCTAGCAAATTTAATTTAATAAAACAAAGGTCAGTCCTTGGCTTCTGACCCAAAGCCCCCCCAACCCCCAATTTCGACTGCGACTCCCTCCCCCGTTCATGCTTAAAGGTAAAGGTTCCCTTGCTCGAAAGCCAGTCGAATCCAACTCTAGGGTTGCAGTGCTCATCTCCGTTTCAAAGCGAAGAGACAGCGCTGTCCGAAGACGTTTCCCTGGTCATGTGGCCGGCATGACTAAACACCAAGGCGCACGGAACGCTGTTACCGTCCCACCGGAGTGGTACCTATTTATCTACTTGCAATTTCTTGCTTTCAGACTGCTAGGTTGGCAGGAGCTGGAGCTAGAGACGGGAGCTCACTCCGTCATGCGGCCACTCGGGTCTCGAACTGCTGAACTACTGACCTTCCACAGCCTGCAGTTCAGCATCTTAACCGCTTGAGCCACCGCAGCATGCTTACCTGGATACATAACGCTAGGAAAATTCATACACAGCTCTCCCGCTCTCTCAGCTAATCGGACTGCCCCAAACTAGGTCCGTGCACCAAATTTCGGGACTCTGCCTCATCAGGAAGTCCCCGATAATTTCGCGACTCTCCCCCGCAAGAGTGTGTGACTCAGTTAGCAAGTGAGTCAGCAAAGCTGAAGGCTGGTGCGCTCTCTCTCTCTCACACACACACACAACATGACCATAAAAATTGAAGGTAGCCATATGGATGCCTGGGGGGGGGGAGGAAATATCCCCCAATAACAACGCTCGATCATCTTTCATGAGGACCCTGCAAAATATCCCAAATTTTAAAAAGCCGCGGTAGAAAAGAGCGAGAGTCCGGTAGCGCCGGAAAGATTAACGAGATTTGTGGCAGGGTAGGAGCCGCTCACTTCTCCAGATACGGCTTTCTAGAAGTGGGCAGTGACTCACGAAAGTTCCTGCCGCGCCACAAATTTTGTTAGTCTCTAAGGTGCTACTGGCCTCTTGCTCTTTTCTGCCTCCACAGACTCGCACTGCTGCCCATCTTGATCCATCTCCAGGGAAACCACTGTTTTGTGATCTTTTTTCCTAATTTTATTTTTTAACAGAGCAGTATAACAAGAGGTTCGCCCCGGCCATCCATCGGCCAGAATTGCTACAAGCCACCTCAACCCTTCCTGTCTTTTTTAGTCTAATGAAAGGATTTTCCTTTTTCTGAGTGTGCGTTTCACTGCGATGGACACAAGGAAGTCTCTATAGACATCCAACCCCTCCGCCCTGCCAGGGGAAAACCAAGCCTGTCCTCTTGCGCCGCCTGCTGGAGGTAGCCGGGACTGGCTCCAAAGCCAACCTCTTCGCCAGCACGAACATGGAATCAGTCCCCACGACAATCCATGCCTAGCCAGGCTGCTAAGGTTGGAGGCTACTCCATGGAGAAGTAAGAAACACTTATTATTATTTCAAGGAAAAGGCTGACAAGGATTTAATATGTGCCATAAAGGTGGCTTTTTTTATTCCGCAGGTAACATTGCAAAGGCACATTAAAACTTGTACGAAAATTCCGTGAGAATTGTTCGGCGCAAGAGGGAAATCGGCGGCTGGGTACGATTGTTCGGCGCAAGATGTAGATTGGTGGCTCGGTGCATTTGTCGAATCAGAAGCGCCTCCCTTCGTGTATTGCTCAAACTTTTGGAACTCTGATGTACCTCACCTCCCAGCGCCAAAAGAGACCCTTGCGCGCAGTTGCATGCACACACCCCACTGCTACACACAAGGACGAGTGTAATCCCACCTTGACATTAAGAAAAGGATCTCCCGGCCCCCTTCTCTAAAGCCTGGAGCAGGAGAACAACAGAAAACCAGAGCTCCTCTTACAAAAACCACATCGGGGGGATTAGCAGAGGGAGGGGCAAGTCACCCCCCCCCAAGCTAACAGCCAGCATTGACTTCACAAAGGTCCTACCTGCAAGGAGAAGGCAGCAACCCCCACCCAAGCCCTGATCCTTCGCTCGCACTTCCCAGCCCCCTATTTTCAATCCCTCTCTCACAGAAGATAACCTCTTTCTCTGCAGACCATCTCAAGCAGGTGCTTGGGAAAGAAAACCTCAGCTTCTGCAAAAAGGGAATCCATTAGGCGAATTTGCCTTGGGCGGTTTATTTGAGTTATACTGGGGGAGGGAGCGTCCATATGCACCCCGACCCAAGTGGGCGAAGAATGCTGAGTCAACGCTGCATCGGCCGGGGAATTTTGCTCCCGGCACCAGCAGGGGGCAGCGAGCTCCCACCTCCTGTCCAGCTGAGTCCCAGATCCTTGAAACCAGTCTCCAACACACACGCGCATACACCATGCACACAGACAGGGAGCGTCAACGGGAGCAATTCACTCCTACGTGCTTGCTCAACCTCCCCCCCCGCTGATTTCTGTGCCACTTCCTTCAAGGGCCTGGATCAGACCCATGGGGGAGGGTTTCAAGGCCCAAAAAGTGCTTCTTGCCAGTGAGATTTAAAACGAAGGCCTCGGTATGCAGAGGCTAGTGAAGGGTAGAGGGAGGCAAGGGGGAATCCTCTGTGCTCCGTAACACTAAGAGCTATTGCCAGATTGGGGGTGGCGGACATGGACAACTCACTCCCCCAGGAAACCGAGAGGTAAGCCGCCTCTGAAACTGCAAACGGGGGTGGTCAAGAGTAACAACCGAACTGGCATTTCCAAGCCCCCGTTTAGATGTTATCTGGCACGGGGAGGGCTTGTGCCACCCTGGTTCTCCTGCTGCCAGCCTCATGGTAAAGGTGGATCTCTCGGCCAGAGCCCTCTTAACCCGTCTTCATGAAAGGCAACCAGCCAATCCTTCTGAACAGTGGGGGGTTATCCCCATAGGAATAGCCCCTCAAAAGAGGGCGGCCATGCTGCCACCCCACAAATAAACAGGACACGGAGCTTAGGAGGTTGTGAGCCCAGGTGGGGTAGGCTGCTCTTCCATCAGTACTATATACCAGATCAAGAGCTGCTCTCTGCCTGCAAGGGGCGCCCTGCAGCTCAGAGTCTGTGGATGAGCGCCGGCTGTCTGCACGGCAGCTGTTCAGCACCTCTGCCTTGAGTTTCATGGCGGGAACCGGGCTGTGCTTGGGGCAGGAGGAGCACAGGGTAAAAGCCAAGGGATCTGTGCAGGGGGCATGTTTGACACCACCTCTCTCCCCTAGCGACCTCCTGGTGGAAGATAAGGAGCTCCCCCTCCCAATTCTCCCACGTGCTCTTCCTTCCTTTCAACATCCCTTATTGTTGGCGCCTTCGTTAAAGAGACAGACGGGCCCTGACGGGTTCATTGGTTTATCAATAACAGCTTGACACCACGTCGCCTGAGCACACTCAGTTACGTGTTACAATGTGCCTGGCTCTTCCCTGGAGGACACACACACACAAACACCCGTCCAACCTACCCGGTGGGCGAGGCTAAGAAAAATCAAGGAACCATCTCTCCTGCTTAGGCAGAGCTCGATGATGCCAATGGTCTCTTGGGTGGGGGGTTGAAGCAGGAGGCTGTTCCTCGGCAGTAACCCAGAGGGTGACCGTGCCGTATATAACCCTTGGGTCCGTTTGTCCAAGACTTCATTGATTGTCTGTCTCGAAAGGAAGGGGAAAGTGTCCGAGACTGGCTGGGCACTGGCAGCGTACCTGCCAGCAGAACTCAGAATTAAACGGGGCAGACAGTTTAGCATCAATCTGGCTCGAAAGAAAGGAATTGCCCTGAGCTCGCTTCAGGAGCTGTGGGGGTCGGATTGCACCCGCGAGAGATTCAGGCTGGTGGTGGGGAATTGGCATGCGTCATCTCAAGCCGCCTGCAAGAGTGCATTGGCTTCGTGCGGACCCCCCACTGTCCCTCCTCTGATGCTGGCTGCGCCAGAAGACTGCTCTCAAAGCCCCGGCAGAGCCGAGAGCCCCAAAGGCAAGTATCTGGAGCGGGGGCTACACTAAAAACCCCTTACACTGTAAACCGAGCAGCTCCCTAGTTTGATCCTATGGCAGAACTCCTGCCGTGTCACAGCCAAAAAACAGATAGGTTACAAAAATAAAACTCTGCTGTACGGGACAACGTGAGAACAGGGCGCCTCCTCTGCTAGGAAAGCAAAGGGGGAGAGTCGCCTTCCCCCAAGGAGCCATTATCCCAGCTCCGGGAAGTCGGCTCAGAACAGAACTTTGTCTGGAATCCATGAGGTCACATGACAGGGAAGTGAGATCTTCAATTCCTAACGTCTTTAAGTTCCCTTTGACTGCCGGCAGAGCTTCCTTTTCTAAGCCTGCATGTTGATTTGAGCAGCTCAGGGGCTCTCTTTGCCCTCTCCCTGCAATTAATGCAACAAATATTAAAGCCCCCCTTCTCTCTTGCAGCTCCCCGGTAGTGCTAGCCTCAAGATTGCCCAGAGAATGGCAGGGAGCTTTATTGCAACAGCAGATCTGGAAACACCACCCAGGGACTGAGAAAGGGGCGAGGTGACGTATACCCCTGTTGGCAGACCTATCCGGCTCTCCTGCTACAGCGTCTAGAGGGCACTTGAGCCCTGTTTCATCAGACCTGATAGAGGGGGACCACACGGTCAATTGGGGTCCTGCAAATGGGGCAGGTGCGGCGGGGTAAGGCCTGGAAGCAGTGGAAGCAGCAGCAGACATGGCCGCAGGGGAGCAGGGCGCACTGCCGGGGGTTGGTGAGGCAGATGACACAGATGTTGGTGGGCAGCTCTTCGTCCGGCTCCGAAGCCAGGCCCTTGCGGAGGCGGAGTTCTTCGAACGCTCGC
The DNA here is from genome assembly GCA_029375565.1 of Gekko gecko. Lineage (NCBI taxonomy): Eukaryota > Metazoa > Chordata > Lepidosauria > Squamata > Gekkonidae > Gekko > Gekko gecko. The sequence continues at coordinate 140,684,187 of JAPDNY010000008.1, read as the reverse complement.
TGCTCTTCTTCCTTCTCCTGCTTGAGCCGGTGGCGCCGGTAGGCACGACAGAGGGCGCGCAGGAGTGTGGCGGCCGCCACCAGGCCACACAGCAGCGCGGCCCACTTCCAGAAACTGCTGGCGGACTCCAGCTCGGCCAGCAGCGTCTGCCAGTCGCCCAGGCGCAGGAAGTATCCAGCACCGTTGGCCGGGGGTTGGAGGTGAAGGGAGCCGTCTGGGTGCAGGGCCAGCTCCCCGATGCCGGTGAGGCTGCTCCCGACCAAGAGCATCTCTTCCGTCTCCAGGAAACCCTTGGGCTTCTCCCCGCTCAAGTAGTGGCCCAGCAGGTCCTTGAAGCCATGGGAGGTCTGCTGGAAGCGCTCGTACACCGTCTCCAAGGGCAGCTCGACGGCACGGAGGGGGGACTCCACGCTCACCTGTCCCGCCGCCTGGCCACTGGGTGACACCAAGACAAAGGGGGTCATGTGCACCTGCTCCAGCACCACCCGCTCGCTGTCCGTCCTGCAACGAGAACGGAATGTCAAGAGTGGGAATGTCAAAGCTGGGCAGCTCGGAGTGTTGTAAGAACCACACACCCAACCCAGGGGGATTTGCTCCATGCCACGGACGGCCCCGGGGGGATTCGCTCTGTGCCACGGATGGCCCCAGGGGGATTCGCTCCAGTTTATGTACAGTTCCTACAGCCTTAACTTACAGACTGTACTTCTTCTACTGCTCCAGAGCTCAGTGTTGGCTGACTGTCTATGGAAAGGCCACGGCTCAGTGGCAGAGCATCTGCTTTGGTGTGCAGATGGCTCCAGGTTCAATCCCCGGCATCTCCAGTCAAGGACCAGGCAGTAGGTGATGGGAAAGACCTCTGCCGGAGACCCTGGAGAGCCGCGGCCACCCTGAGCAGACAATACAGACCTTGATGGACCAACACTCTGATTTAGTATCAACGTTTATAGAGAGAAGCATAAGAAGCTATGTCAGAATCACAAATCCAACCTGAGGGAGTTGTGCATTTGTTTTGCTTTCGTTTTTAAATGCCGGTATATGTAGCCTGCCCTGACTAGGACAGCCCAACTAGTCAGATCTCAGGAGCTCTCAGGAGCTGAGCAAGGTCGGCCCTGGTTAGTCCTTGGATGGGAGACCACCGAGGAAGTCCAGGTTTGCTAGGCAGAGGCAGGCCATGGACAACCACCTGTGGTCATCTCTTGCCTTGACCTGGATGGCCCAGGCTAGACCAATCTCATCACACCTTGAAAGCTAAGCAGGGTCAGCCCTGGTTAGTACTTGGATGGGAGACCACCAGGGAAGTCCAAGGTCCCTGTGCAGAGGCAGGCAACGGACAACCACCTGTGTTCCTCTCTTGCCTTGACCTGGATGGCCCAGGCTAGACCAATCTCATCACAGCTCAAAAGCTAAGCAGGGTCAGCCCTGGTTAGTGCTTGGATGGGAGACCACCGAGGAAGTCCGGGGCTGCTAGGCAGAGGCAGGCCATGGACAACCACCGGTGTTCCTCTCTTGCCATGCCAATCCTACAGGGCTGTTATAAATCAGCTGTGACTGAAGAGCACACGGGTTGGTTTGCAGGGAAGCAGAACCGCCTAGAACTGTGCATGTTCTCTACAGTGAACTGATACTGAAAGTGCGGGGCCAGCGAGCGGTGTTCATGCATCCGTTGGCTCCTCCGCAGGGCTTCCTATTTCATTTTTCTTATTAATTTCCATAAGAAAGGTGTAAGGTAGGGATGGGGCAGGGTATGGGTTATGACATTCGGGGAAACAGTAGAGCACTGCGATCCTCTCTAACAATTTAAGCCACTTAATTCAAATTCTACAAGGAGACCTACACCTTTCCTTCGCTTAACACACGTTTTCTGATTGTCGTTATAATTCATGCTTCCGGAGTTCCTCTTGCTTGGGTCCACATATAAAAGGGTCTCCATACCCCTTCCAGCCATCATCACCTTCTAGCCTTTCCGATAACATGTCCATTTCAGCTACTTCTAGAATCTTTTCAATCGGTTCGTCACCTGCTGGCCCCTGGTTCGCTTTCCGACACGCCGCCGACAAAATTCTCGCTGCTGTTCCCGCGTGTATAATTATATGTTTTTAGTAAAGGTAAAGGTTCCCCTTGCTCGAAAGCCAGTCGAATCCGACTCTAGGGCTGCGGTGCTCGTCTCCGTTTCAAAGCCGAAGAGCCAGCGCTGTCCAAAGATGTTTCCATGGTCATGTGGCCGGCATGACTAAACACCAAGGCGCACAAACATTCCAGTAATATATTTAACAAAAAGACTTCAGGTTTATCTGGTTCCAAAGGGCTTCCTAGAGGGGCCGCGCCAAAGGGCCCACGACGGGAGATGCCGGGAAAGGGGACCGTCCCCAGAATCTCCCCAGTGGCCCCCCCCCCCGGCCACGCACAGCCGACTCCTGCTCACCAGCTCCGAGCCAAGCTGTTCCAGATCAGCCGATGTTCCTTCAGCACCAGTCTCTCGATCACCCCCTGCAGTTCCTGGTGGTAGGGGCTGGTTAGAGCCGCCTCGGCTGGCTGGACTATACCTAAACGGTGCGAGAAGGTAGAATTTTCTAGAGTCTGGCGGAGGAAACGAAAGTGCAAGGCTCTGCCCTGAACCTCTTCCCGGGGATCACAGTCCAAAGGGAGGTGGTCATCCAAAACTTCGCAAGCTGGGTTCCTGACCGGCATTCCCTCTAAGCTGAGTTAGGATGAGTTAGCTCACAGTTTTTAAACCTCCGGCTCACACGTTTTTCTCTTAGCTCAGCAAGGAGGGCTCCAGAGCAAACTAATTTGTGCTAGTGGCCAAATGGCTCGCTCACAGCTTTAACGCCAGGAGCTCACAAAGCAGTATTTTTGCTCACAAGACTCCTCATCTTAGAGCAGAGGTGTCAAACATGTGGCCCAGGGGCTGGATTAGGCCCCCAGAAGGCTTCTCTCAGGCCCGCAGTGGAACTGGCTGTCTTCCGTTTCTTCTTCCAGTTCTGCCGCTGCTGCGTCATCGTAGGTTTGCAGCTTACAGAGACACACCTGAATGGCAGACTCAAGATTGCAACAGCACAGACATTTTTGATGCTATAATTCAGAGCAAGAGGCGTCAGTGATCAGACACTGTTAAATAAACAAAATGTTGCAAGGGTGCTGATGTTTTAAGCACGTTATTATTCTAAGTAGCAAAAAAAGGCCTTTGTGTTTGTGTCCTTTGTAAAGTTTATATCTCCGCTACCTGGCATTACACTTGATGACATACATGGCCCGGCCCAAGGTCTCATTTGAGGGGCCGCTCATTCACAAACTAGGATCTGGAAGACCCAGGTTCAAGTCCAGGTACCAGACACATGACTTTCGCCTTTTGAGGCCTCAGAAACATCTTCGTCATGTGTCTTTAGACCTTGCTGCTTAAGTAAGTAATACAGCCATTTTCATGACATTGTAAATTTAAAAAATATTTGATTATTCATATTCAATATTCTTTTTATCTCTTTTCTCTACAGCCTTCCTTTTCCAGGTCCAATATTCACTTATTGGTGATCTTATGTATTTAAGTTATGCGTACCTCAATATTGTTTGACCTCTGAAGAAGGCCCCGATAGGGCAGAAACGTGTCCGGTCATGTGTCTCGGCCTTTGTGTTTAGGCTTTACTTTTTTACGAGGCTTTCATTGGGCCGTTATGTATGCTTTTAACTGTCTTTCTAATAAATACATGTATTCTTCGTATATTATAAGTTTCAACTAGGTTTTCAATATTGGCCCCTCATTAGACTTCTCACCCTTTTGGTTCTTGATTCAAGTCCCCACTCTGCCATGGAAACTCGCTGGGTGACCTCGGGCCAGTCACAAACTCTCGGCCCAGCTTACCTCACAGGGTTGTTGTGAGCATAAAATGGAGGGAAGCATTGTAAGTGGCTTTGGGTCCCCAGTGGGGGAGAAAGGCAAGGTATAAATGGAGCAAATAAATAAATATGGGATGCAGAGGTTGTACCCTGCCTTGGAGGATTCTACAGCGGAGAAGAGATCTCAAGGAAACCATCTGCATTTCTCCAGGCCAGTTTGGCTGGGGATCCTGGAGGGTTAGAACACAAGGACATAAGAGAAGCCAGTGTTGGATCAGGCCAATGGCCCATCCAGTCCAACGCTCTGTGTCACACCGTGGTCAAAAATACCAGGTGCCTTCAGGAGGTCCAGCAGTGGGGCCAGGACACTAGAAGCCCCTCCCACTGTTGCCCCCCTCCCCCAGCACCAAGAATACAGAGCATCACTTGCCCCAGACTGAGAGTTCCTATCTATGCCTTGTGGCTAATAGCCACTGATGGACCTCTGCTCCATATGTTTATCCAGTTCCCTCTTGAAGCCATCCATGCTTGTAGCCGCCACCACCTCCTGTGGCAGTGAGTTCCATGGGTTAATCACTCTTTGGGTGAACGAGTACTTAAAGGTAAAAAAGTTTTTTTTGTCATCTTCTGGGCATGGAACAGGTGTCCCTGGAGGTGGGGGGTGGGTATTTGAGAATTTCTTGCATTGTGCAGGGGGTTGGACTAGATGACCGTGGAGGTCCCTTCGAACTCTGTGATTCTATGATTCTATGATCATCTAACAACCCACGATTTGGATCAGGGGAAAAAATTACAAATTTAACGATGAATTTGGAACCTGGGGCATGTCCTAGATTTCTGATCCGTTTTCAAGGCATTAGTAATGCACTAAATTGCAAATTCTCAGTGAAACTTCAAATTTACATGGGGATGCTTATATGGGGGGTGATGGAAAAGAAAAAGACCTTCTGCAAAATACTGTCCCGGTTCACCTGGGGGTGATTTGCTGCTCGCCACAGGCGACCAAACAAGTGGCTTTTAAAAAATAAGCCTGCTATAAATTCCAACCCCATATTTTGTGGATTTCCGCTTGCATAATTGCACAGAAGAACAGAATTCAGAGTCTTCCAGGTTTTGTATCTCTGGCAAAGGGTATGGGGAGGGGTGAGGAGGAATGCTCCCTCTATGCTGTGGAGTCTTGTGAGCAAAAATTCTACTTTGTGAGCTATTAGCATTACAGTTGAGAGTGAGCGATTTGGCTACTGCATAAATTAGTTGGCTCTGCAGCCATCCTTCTTGAGCAAAGACAAAAATCTGTGAGCCGGAGGCTAAAAAACTGTGAGCTAGCTCACACTAACTCAGCTTAGAGGGTGCACTGGTGAGGAGTCAGGGGTCTTGCCATCCCCTCTCCAAACAGGCCTGCAAGCCTTTTACCTTCAACGGCAACATAGCTTAGGCAGCCGGTACCCGTGGCGGAGAGGATGCCGGGGAGATCATCGCCAACCTGAAGCTTTGGAGCCTCCTGCAAGAGAGGAAGAGTGCAAACAGAAGCGTTGGAGGGGGAGTCGGCGGGAATCGTGAACTCCCCGGGTCAAGCCTGCCCAGAGCTGAAAATGCACCTGGCAGCCATAAGGAAGCCACCGTCTTGTGAGAAGGGCAGAGATGCTGGATCAGACCCGAGACCCCTCTAGGCCAGCATCCTGCATCCCACAACAGCTGTCAAGCTGCCACAAGCGGGCATGAAGAAAAAGAAGAAGAAGAGATTGGATTTATACCCCGCCCTTCACTCGGAGTCTCAGAGCGGCTTACCAACTCCTTTCCCTTCCCTCCCCACAACAGACACCCTGTGAGGGAGGTGGGGCTGAGAGAGCTCTGACACAAACTGCTCTTTCAGGAACAGCCGTGCCAGAGCTTGTGACTGACCCAAGGTCACATCAGCAGGTGCAAGTGGAGGAGTGGGGAATCAAACCCCGTTCTCCCGGATTAGAGTCCGCACACTTAACCACTACACCAAACTGGCTCTCTGAAGGGAAACATTGCTCCCCTAGGGTGAGCTAGTGTGGCGGAATGGTTAGCGCAGGGGTGTCAAACATACGGCCCGACGGCCGGAACTGGCCCATCCAGGTCTGTTACCCGTCCCGTCAGCAAGGAAGAGGAAGGTGGCGGGTGGGGGTGAGAGCAGTGGAAAGACCCGTGTCAGGTTGGCTGGCTAGAGGGTCCCCCCTTCCTCACTCAGCTGGGCCAGGCTGCGCATGGGCGGCCGCCGCCCCCTCTCCTCCACCTGTCACCACCTCCCAGCCAGTGCACACGTGCGCTGGGCCTCCCCCTTCACTTCAGCGACAGACGCCGCCTCCTTCAACACTGTCACCGCCACCTTCTTCTCCTCCGAATCCTAGAATCACAGAGTTGGAAGGGGCCCTGCAGGCCATCTAGTCCAACCCCCCTCCCTGCTCAGTGCAGGACCAGCCTAGAGCATCCCTGACAAGTGCTTGTCTGACCGCTGCTGAAAGACGGCCAGTAGGGGGGAGTTCACCACCTCCCGAGGCAGCTGATTCCACTGTGGCACAGCTCTGATTGTAAAAAAGTTTTCCCTAAGATGAAGAAGAAGAGATTGGATTTATACCCCACCTTTCACTACCCAAAGGTGTCTCAGAGCGGCTTACAAACTCCTTCCCCTCCCCACAACAGACACCCTGTGAGATCAGTGGGGCTGAGAGAGCTCTGACAGAAACTGCTCTTTTTCAAGGACAGCTCTTATCAGAACTACGGCTTGCCCAAGGTCATCCAGCCAGGTGCAAGTGGAGGAGCGGGGAATCAAACCCGGTTCGCCCAGATTAGAGTCCGCGCACTTCACCACGACACCAAACTGGCTCTCAGCCGGTACCATCCTGCCCTTAATTTAAACCCATTCTTGTGAGTCCTCTCTCCTCTGCTGCCACCAGGCACAGCTCCCTGCCCTCCTCCTCCAGATCCTTCAAGCGAGCCATCCTGTCCCCCCTCAGCCTCCTCTTCTCCAGACTGAACCTTCCCGAGTCCCTCAGCCTTTCCTCACAGGGCTGGGTCTCTGCCCGCCTCTCTCACTCTTTCTCCATAGCGATGCCAGAGAAGTGGCCTTCTGGGAGGAGGAACGGAAGAAGAAGAAGGGAGGGAGGAATTCATTAGTTATGTGTGAAGCCGGTGGCAGTGGGAGCTGCAGATGGAAACGGGCGTTAGGGGAAGTGTAGGAACCGGAATGCCAGAGTGTATTTGGGCGGGGTGGGGTGTAAGGGACTGGAGGGAGGGGCATGAAAGTGAAAGGATGAAGCATGTGCAATGGGGGGCGTGGCTAGACCGTTGGACTAGGCTCTGGGAGACCCAGGTTCGAATCCTCACTCTGCCACAGAAGCTTACTGGGTGACCTAAATGAGACAGTCACACACACACACAGGGTTGTTGTGAGAATGAAATGGAGGAAGGGGAGGACAGTGAAAGCGGCTTTGGGGACCCCGCTGGGGAGAGGCAGGGTGTAAACAAAAGCAAAATGAATAAATAACATCATCAGGCCATCGTGTATTGTGCAAGGCTACGCTTCCGTTGGGCCGCCCTGAGTTCAATGCCAGTCCATTTCACTGGCTGCATCATGACAGGAAAGGAAATTCTATCCTCCGTTCACTCGCTCAGCCTCAAGTGTTGCCCTTAAAATATGGGCATGCGGCTGACCTACCTTGCAGGATTATTGTAAGGAGTTAGGACTTTGAACACTTCAAACCGGTTATGTAAACGTTATTCTTCGTTCTCCAGAAAGGGGCAGGGGGGAGAAAGAGAGAGAGAGAAGCATCCTGAGGCCGTACCTGGATCTTGGAGGCCACCTTGGCTTTCCTTCTGTGCAGGTAATAGAACAGGCCGGAGAAAGCCAGACTGGAGCCCAAGCACAGCAGCTCCCCTGGCGTGACGGGCAAAGCGTCCATCGGCACCTCTTCTCCGCCTCTGCCAGAGAAACAGAAACAGTCATTGGGCCATGCAGGAATGGCGAGATGCACTTGCTCCTCGGTAGTGACCACTCTGAAGGCGACCCGTAGGAAACAGGGGCCAGGCAGAACATATAATAACAGAAGAAGAGCCCTGCCGGGTGCCAGCGCTGAGAAGGCCCTGCCTCATGTAGACACTCATCACAAAGGTATTCAGATCGGGGGCTCCTCTGATGGGCAGGAGAAGGGAGGTCCTTTGGGTCTTCTTACCCCAGACTGTTTAGGTCAGGGGTGGCCAAACTGCGGCTCGGGAGCCATATGCGGCTCCCGGCAGGGCAGCTGGGGAAATGAAGGGAAGGCATGCCTCATCGACCGGTCTTCCTTTCCCCAGCTAGTTTCCCCCTCCCTGGTTAGGCTTGAGGTGTGTGTGGGGGGAGCGGAGAAAGAATGCAACTTGAACTTCAAATGAGATCTCAAAGCCCCTCCTCTGCCAGCTGGCTTGAAGAAGGCATTTCTCTCTTTAAATCCCTTCTCCAAGCCAAGCCAGCCAACATGAAGGCATGGGGAGGGCTTGGAGGATGCATTTAAAGTTCCTTTCTTTCTCTGCTCTCTTTCTCCCTTCCTTCCTTCCCCCTCCCTCCCTACACCCATCTATTTGCTTTCTTCGTTTCTCTCTTTCTTTCCACCTCTTTCATTCTTTCTTTCCACCTCTCTCTCTCTCTTAGACAAATATCATTAGCAAAGAAATAAATATCACTGGACAAATAAATACCATTATCAATATCTGTTTTTACCCCTTTTGTTTTTATTTTTGGCCATCTCATTTAATGGTAATAAAAAGCTATATGTGAAATTCAGGATATAGACTTACCTTACTTACCACAAATTTATTTGTTAAATATTTTACCAGGTCACTGTAATAAAACAAATTATATGTGATAACATCTATGTTAACCTCAGCTCGAATTGTTTTTGCTAAGTATTGGAAACAAGAAAAAAATACCCTCAAGAGAAGAATGGATATATAAACTGTTGGACATAGCAGAGATGGATAAATTGACACTGATTGTACAAGGAAAAGATGGAACAGACTGTATAAATGGTTAGAAAAGAAGTAATGTAATGGACTCAAAAGAATGCTAATACCTTTATTGTAAGCCATACATCTGTTAAGAATGATGCAAAACAACATAAATAAAAATGGGGGGAGCAAATTTGCATATTTTCCCAATAAAAATGTGTAACATTTGTTCACGTCTTGCGGCTCCCAAACATCTGACATTTATTCTGTGTGGCTCTTTCGTTAACCAAGTTTGGCCACCCGTGGTTTAGGTCTTTGCAGGTCAAAACCCAAAATCTGATTGGGTCCAGGAAGTCAATCAGCAGTCAGTCCAAGTTGATGTAAAAGTGTAAAAACCCTACAGAGTTCCCACCTCGCCCTAAACCCCACCCTCAAATTTCCAGGTACTTCCAAACCCAGATCTGGCAACCCTATTTGAATCACAGGTTCAACCGTACATGAACGGCTGAACATGAAGAATTACTCAGTGCACATATAACTTAACGCTAGCTGGCTGTTGCCGTGATTAAAATCAATTTATTTATATAACTTAACACTGTACATGGATTGTAAACATCTTCAATAGGGTTGCCAGTTCTGGGCAGGGAAATACCTGGAGATATAGGGGGTGGAGTTTGGCAGAGGGGAGGTCTTCAACCGGGTATAACGCCATACAGCCCATCTTCTAAAGTTCCAAATATACAAATTCCACGATGAGAACCTATGATTCGCTTCTTACACTATGAGCCTTTGTGGTCTGTTGAAACTGCTGAAATCAGGTTCCACTTACACAACCGGCAAACTGAAGAAGTTGAAGGAAACGCATCTTCCAAGTATCTAGAACAGGTGTTTGTGCAAAGGCTGTTTGGGAAATGTTATGCCTATGTGGACTCCTCCTATCTTTCCCCCCCAAAAATGGTTTTATTCATTTTATGTTAACAAGATTAACAACAGGATAGGCGTGTACATATAGCCTGCGTATATTATTTTATACATACAAAAAATTATAGCTCTAAATAGTCTAGTCTAAGAATGCTGTTTTCCAATGTCTTACAAGTCAAACCTTATGACCTGAGAGCTTAGAGTCTAATCTAAAAAGTCTAAAGAGTGACACTTTCCATTACATGCTGTCCCTACAGTATGTCTATAATACCTTTTGAGATTGCTAAATGAAGTGAAGAGTATTGATTTCATCAGGTATTGTTCCTTTAGTGGTTAGATGTGCTAATATGGGAGACCATAAAATTGTAATATCTTTGTGTTCACCTTTAGATTTGTTTTGTTTCAGAATGTCTGAGGTTTTTTCTTTTATGTTCCAAAGTTTTTTATACCAGAGGATAACGTTTAGATTGTTTGTGGATTTCCATGCGGATGCTCCTCCTATCAAGTTACACTTACTACATGGACTTTGTGTCTTATCTTCAAAGGAGGAAATACTGCATCTTATGCCTTATTATAGTTACAGCATGCATTAATGTTGTTGTTGTGACACCACCGACTTTATAATTGTTTAATATAATTTTGGCAAATTTTGATGGTGTTTCCTACTAGTGGAATTTGTATTTTTGGGACTTCGGTGACACTAGTCCTTTTCCCCTTGTTGTTTGGATTCACATCTTCTAAAGTGGCTGTTTTCTCCAGGTGGACTGATCTTTCGCTTGGAGATCAGTTGCAACCCCAGGAGATCTCCAGCCACCACCTGGAGAGATTGGCAACCCAACTAGTAAACAGGGCTAGTGCAGTATGAGGCGGCCTCACGTTGGGTAACCTTCCCTTGTCTCCCCCTGCCCCATTTCCAGGGACGCAGAGCTGGCACCTCTAACGACCTCGCAAGGAAGGGAAAGAGTAATGTCGCAGCCATTTACCTCTAAAGCCCAGTTCCTGCAATACAAGGAGGTAGCACTCTGCACATGCCCAGAGTCCCTGCCACTCTTTCCCTCCCAAGGATTCAGGGCTGGGCTCAGATTCCAGGGCTTTCCGTAACTAACACACACACCCCGAAACTCACCTCCCGGGCAGGAACTACAGCATCGCCTCCCTGGTCGCTCTTCGGACCCTTAATTACAGAACACCCCTTCCCCGAGTGCGGCAGCGACATTAGCTTTTACCGGTCGGCGCGATGGATTGTGGGAAGTGGAGTCCGAGGAATTTCCGCCTAACAGCAGGCCGCAACGGTCGCGGTTGACATTAAGACTACGACTCCCGTCATGCTCTACTTCTCTTATTTTCCCCAGTCGCAGAGTCCCGTTCTGGTTGTGCCTGGCGGAGCTGTTCCCAAGCCAGTGATGCGCAGCCGCCGTAAGGCAGAGACAAACTACAAGCCCCATGAGCCTCAGCGGCAAACTCGGCCATGATGACAAGAACTTTTTAAATATCCGCAATCCAAATAAGGAAGCGTTTTTGGAGGGGGTGGGGTGGGGACGTAGACGTGTTAACCTGTGCAACGCTTACTTGAGAGTAAGGCCCGTTGAACTTACTTTTGAGTAAGCATGCATAAAATTGGGATGCCCTGTGCGCTCTAGAGGTTTTAAAGAGAGGGTTGCCAACTCCTGGTTGTGAAATTCCAGGAGATATGGGGTAGAACCTGAGGAAGGTGGGATCTGCAGTGGAGGTATACCGCTTCGGTGGGAAGGTAACAGCGTTCCGTGCACCTTGGTGTTTAGTCATGCTGGCCACATGACCACGGAAACGTCTTCGGACAGCGCTGGCTCTTTGGCTTTGAAATGGAGATGAGCACCGCAACCCTAGAGTCGGGTTCGACTGGCTTTGGAGCAAGGGAACCTTTACCTTTACCTTTTATAATGCCATAGAATACATCTCCAAAACAGCCATTTTCTCCAAGGGAAGTAACTGTGTAGTTTGGAAGTCTGCATCAGAAGTCTAATCTATGCCATCTGGGGGTATGTTCTACCATATGTGGCGGACATGGGATCTAGTGCCTTAAGTTTTGGGTTCTGGTACATACTTTTACACAGACAGGTTTTGCAGACTTCAATACCTTTCCGACCAGAATTGTTTTTATTGAATTGTGCACCTGATGACTTTGATACAAACCAAAGACATTTTATAAGTCATGGAGTAACTGCAGCTAGAATTTTATTTGCGTCTGATTGGAAACTTCCAACAATACCTTCTGAACATGACTTAATAGTGAAGACTATGGAAAGGGCGGAAATGGACAAATTGACTTTGATATTAAAAGGGCAAATGGAAGAAGATTTTGTCAGGTTATGGACTCCATTTTATAATTGGGTAAGAGAGAAATATGAAGATGTGAGCTCCTTAATATTATAATATGAAGAAGCCTTTATGAACTTTTAAAACCTCACAGTCTTTGTAAGGTGAAATGAGAAGCAGAGAAGATTTATATTCCAGAAGACTTATTATTTTTGTTGCTTTCCTCCTCCCCTTCTCTACTTCTGTATACCCTAAAAACTTAATAAAATGTACTTTAAAATAATCTTTGCCATCTGCAGATCAGCTGTAATTCCTGGAGGGCTCAGCAGCTCTTATTTTGACACAAGGGATGAAGAGGATTGTGCATTTGCTGGGGATTTCATTGTACATTGATGGGGGGGTATCCCCCCATCTGCTCTCCAGCCCCCTCCTATCTCCTATTTAGTTACAAGCAGGGCTATTTTTGGGCAGGAAGGCACAGGAATGGAGTTCTGGCTGGCTCCCAAGTTGGCCACACCCACCAGGAACTCATTACCATAATAGGCCACACCCAACAGCAGGAACTCATTAGGATTGGCTACATTAGGGGTGTGTGGCCTAACATGCAAAGGAGTTCCTGCCACAAAAAAGCCCCTGGGTTTTGACAACAAAGTAAACAGAATAAGAAGCAAAAAGTGGGTGTGGTTGGATGACCACACTTCTGGTAACATGGGGGTGTGCCCTAATATGGTAATAAGCTGTGCTGTCAGCGGTGTGGCCTAATATGCTAGTGAGTTTCTGCTGATGGGTGTGGCCTATTATACTAATGAGTTCCTGCTGGGCTTTTTCTACAAAAAAAAGCCCTGGTTACAAGCAGATTCATGTCAGTGGGTACCATCTACCTCTATGCAATGGTTGGCGACTTCTGTCTCAATGTATCTGAAGAAGCTTGCATGTCCAGGAAAGCTTACGCCTAGCATAAAACTTTGTTGGTCTTTAAAAAAAAAACTTTGTTGGTCTTAACGGTGTCACTGGACTCAAAACTTGGTTCTATAGTTACAAGCACCTTTGCAAGCTGGTCCGGACAGAAGAGGGAGATATACAGAAAATATTTGACTTTGAATCGTTTGCTGTGATTTTATTATATGGTGCCCAGTGGTCTTCCCAGTAGGAGAGCAGCCCTTGTGGAGTCGCCAATAGCCTGGAGGAAATAAATTGCCCCGCTGTCAAACCACGCTTCACTTTCTCGTTTTGGTTGCCATAGTTATTGGGGGGCGGGAATTCCTGTGGAGGGGGTGTGTTGAGTGAAAGAGTGAGAGAATGGGGACCTTTGCTTCTAGCAGTCACAACTTTCTTCGCAAGTCGCACCTCCTATCCCTTTCCCAGGGGAAGGTATCCTTGAGAATTCTTCTGTACCAGCTCCAGCTGCAGATAACCAAGACTCGTATCTTTCACTTGGCTGGGATGGCAACGTTAGGCGTGGTGTGAATGTGACGTGTGCTTGGGGAAGGAAGGGGCTTATCTATATTATAAGCTTGTACCCGCTAAAAGACTTCAGTTCTGACACAGTGCCTTTCTGGATCTTGCATACATCTCAATAAACTTATCACTGCCAAGAGAGAGTTGTTGCGAGTAACTGGACTGGGGGAGTCTGACACCTGCTCCTCTAACAGAGACTGAAATGTTTGGAAATGAGCCGTTGGAAGCAAGCAGATAAATGACATTTCATTCAGCCTTGGCTAAAGCTACAGAAGGCTTTTAATCCCGGGGGCCAGCAGCCTTCGCTTAACGGGATGTCATTTCCCAGTTAATGTTATTTACCTCCATGCCTGAAGCTTCGGCTACTCCGCTCACTTCCACAGATTAAGCCTCTGTCCTAAGGGCAGGACATTCTTTTCTTCCAGGCTGCTGGCAACCTTAATCCCGACCCACAATTGCCAGCTCCAGTGTAACAGAAGTGAATTTCTGGCAGTAAGTCGGTATGCTGTGGGATGAAAAATCGGTCCTGCAGAGCCACGACACGTAGGCTAGTCCTGGGGTTAATACTTTGATTACCAGAGCACACTACAAGACTTTCCACCAACAACAGCAGTACACTCAAGATTTACCCTCCTCCCAAATGAGAAACATAGAGCTGGATTGGACCTCAAGGGTCAGAGGAGGACGACCAAGATGATTAGGAGGTTGGAGCACCTCCCCTATGAGAAAAGGGGTCTGGGACTTGTCACTTTAGAAAAGAGGTGACTAAGGGGGGGAATGATTTTTATACAACTATGCGTGCGGTGGAGAGAATCGACAAAGGGGGACCTTTCTCCCCCTCCCCAAATACTAGAGCTCAAGGGCATTCAATGAAGCTGATGGGCAGTAGGTTCAGGGCGGACAAAAGGAAATACTACTTTATGCCGGCAGTGATTAAAAGGTGGAAAATTTGCTGACAGGATGTAGTAATGGCCACAGGGACAGACAGCTTCGAAGGGGATGGATTCACGGAGGATAACTCTATCGAGGGCTAGTAGCTGTGGTGACTGAGGGAAACCTCCACATTCAGAGGCATTCCACCTCTGAATCCCAGAGCCAGAAGGCAACATCAGGGGAAGGCCTCGGCTTCTCCACCCTATCATTAGCCATCCAGAGGAATTGGTTGGCCACTGGGTGAGACGGAATGCTGGACTAGACTACTGGTCTGATCCAGCAGGCTCTTCTAATGTTGTTATCTCGCCTTACTCCTGGCACAATGCAAGATATTCACAGCTACCTGCCCCTCCCAGTGACCCCTGCTCTATGCCCAGAGGAAGGCAAAAAACCTCCTAAGAACACCAGAAGAAGAGGAGATTGGATTTATACCCCGCCCTTCACTACCCAAGGGCGTCTCAGAGTGGCTTACAAACTCCTTTCCCTTCCCCTCCCCACAACAGACACCCTCTGAGGTAGGTGGGGCTGAGAGAGCTCTGAGAGAAACAGCTCTTTTTCAAGAACAGCTGTGCCAGAACTGTGGCTTGCCCAAGGTCATCCAGCAGCTGCAAGTGAGGAGTGGGGAACCAAACCCAGTTCTCCCAGATTAGAGTCGGTGCACTTAACCACCGCACCAAACTGGCTCTTGCAGTGGAGCCAGGATACTAGAAGCCCTCCCACTGTTGCCCTCCCCCCAAGCGCCAAGAATACAGAGTATCACTCGTCCCAGACCGAGAGTTCCTACCTATCCCTTGTGGCTAATAGCCACTGATGGACTATGCTCCAGATGTTTATCCAGTTCTCTCTTGAAGCCATCCATGCTTGCAGCCGCCACCACCTCCTGTGGCGGAAAATTCCATGCGTTAATCACTCTTTGGGTGAAGAAGGACTTCCTTTTATCTGTTCCAACCTGACTGCTCAGCAATTTCATGGAGTGCCCACGAGTTCCAGGGTCCCTAGGGCTAATCTGGCCTGGAGGAAAATTCCTTCCTGACCTCAAAGTGGCGATGGGCATATGAGAAAGGGGCCACCAGAGCTGAGTCCTGGCTCATCCCTTCCTGCCCCTTCCCCTAGGTTTGTGGGCTCCGGATTGGGAAATACCTGGAGATTTGGGGTGGAGCCTGAAGAGGGCGGGGTTTTGGGAGGGACGTCCAATGGGATGTGGAGGCTGGCAATCCCCACCTCCCCCTCAGGTCTGCCTAAATTCTTAGTGAGTCACAGAATCGGCACTGCTGTCAGATGGCCATCTAGCTTCCACTTAGAAACCTCCAAAGAAGGAGAGCCCACCACCTCCCGAGGAAGCCTGTTCCACTGAGGAACCGCTCTCATTATCAGGAAGTTCTCCCAAATGTTTACAAAACTCTTTGGATTTAATTTCAAACTGTGGGTTCTGGTGCTACCTTCCGGGGCCATGGAAAAACAACTCTGCTCCATTCTTTGTACGATGCATAATTAACTTATGGAACTCCCTGCCGCAGGATGGAAGGACGAGTGTTAGCTTAAATGGGTTTAAAAAGGGAATTCGACAATACCACGGGGGTCAGGTGTATCAAAGGCTTATTACCCACAATGTTGAAATAGGACCTCGGTGCCCAGAAGCAGTTTGCTTTTGAAACAGGGCTCCCAGCTCTGGGTTGGGAAATACCTGGGGACTTGGAGGGTGGGGTTTGGGAAGTGGGAGGGACTTCACTGGGGTATGATGCCATAGAGTCCACCTTCCTGAGGGGCTGTTTTCTCTTGGTGATTGCTTCTCCTGTCTCCTGGAGGTCAGTTGTAATTCCAGGAGATCTCCAGCCACCAACTGGATTTGGAAAACTGTTAAATTATCTTTTGATTAAGTATATATGTTCTGACAGCTGGGGGAAACGGTAAATCTGTTATAAATAATAGGTATGACATAGAAATATACTTTCAGTTTCACAGCTAATAGAGTACCAGCTATCTGAAGAAGCAGGAGGCGAACGCGGCACTGAAGCCAGCCGTGCACAGCTGTTACTCCTACAATGTGGGACTTTTGTTTTCCTGTGGAACTTTTGCTCTCCTGAAGCATCTTATACAAAAGATTAGTGAACTTTACTTGTCTTTTGTATTAAGTACTGTTGGATCCTAACCCCTTTAAGAAATCATAAAGAGTGTTTGAATTTGACAAATATTTGAACTGTTCAGAATTGTTAAAATTCTTTTGGATAATATATTCTTTCTACTTCTGTCCATAAGTTATACATGGGAGTGTTTGTGTTTTGATACAACCACCTGGAAGTTGGCAACCCTATAGAATGCTAGCCACTGCGGAGCAGCAGGAGGGCTGACACTGTGGCCACTGCAGCCCTGCTGTGGGCTTTCCCGGCCACAGGGTCAGCCACTGTGGGGAAAAGCACTGGTTTGATCTAGCAGCATTTCTCCTGTGTCTTTAGGCCGGTTTTATTTCCCAGTTAGCATCTACTGGAAGGTCAGCTAGGAGGCTGTTCTTAGCAGTTACAGTTCAGAAGAGAAGAATTACTATTCGCTTCATCGTTTGTCCTCTTCTGCTTTATAACGGGGAAGGGGATCAAACCAGCACTGCCGCCTGTTATTGATCTTACAGTCTTCCGCTCTAATTGAAGCGGCTGCCTGCAATGGCAACTGGCTTTCGAGGCAGATGCCTGCAAATGTTGTTGGTTGTAAACATCTTTGAAATGCGCTCGCCGGGGCATTCGCTAGGAGGAGGAGATTGGATTTATACCCTGCCCTTCACTACCCGAGGGAGTCTCAGAGCGGCTTACAGACTCCTTTCCCTTCCCCTCCACACAACAGACACTCTGTGAGGTAGGTGGGGCTGAGAGCGCTGACAAAAACTGCTCTTTTTCAAGAACAGCTGTGCCAGAACTATGGCTTGCCCAAGGTCATCCAGCTGGTGCAAGTGGAGGAGTGGGGAATCAAACCCGGTTCTCCCAGATTAGAGTCCGCGCACTTAACTACTACACCAAACTGGCTCTCTAAGAAGGGTCCACGAACTTGACCACTACACCAAACTAAGAAGGGTCACCGATATGCTCTGAGCAGCATGCAGTATTTTACAAAGCGTCTAGGGTCTTGCTGAGCAGCCACTTCTGGGTAGCGCTCTCTGTGCCAACAGGTCATGTTGCCAACCTCCAGGTGGCACCTGGAGATATCCCACTATTACAATTGATCTCCAGATGACCGAGATCAGTTCCCCTGGAGGAAATGGTTGCTTTGGACTCTGTGGCACTAAAAGAACACTAACAGGTTAGTAAGACAAGATCTTCCCTTACAGAACCCATGCTAAGTCAGCCTCAATAGTGTTTGTTCATCAATGTGCTTACTAATTCTTTCCTTAATAACAGTTTCCACCAATTTACCCGGTATCGATTTCGTGTCATCCAGGGATTTCCCAACCCAGAGTTCGGAACCCTACTTACAGAAGAATACATAAAGCTGCCTTGGACAGAGTCAGACCTTTGCCACTGGTCCCCCCCATCCCCAGGAAGCAGCACCTCTAGGTTTGCCAACTCCAGGTTGAGAACTTCCCAGATAATTGGGGGTGGAGCCTGGGGAGGGCGGGGTTTGAGGAGGGGAGGGACTTCAAGCAGGGTACAATGCCACAGAGTCCAAAGCAACCATTTTCTCCAGGGGAAGTGAGGATTCAAATGTAAATTGCAAATTCAAAAGCCCACTCAGTACTCCCAATAGTACTACGGCTGAGTAGAATCCTGTTCCTGAAGACTTAAAAGTTCTGTTCATATAGCAGCTCTGTGAGTTTAGTTACAGTTGATGCGGCAAACTGGTGTTGTAGCACCTCGTTCCACCAAAGCTTTATCTGAGAACGAAAATTCCTGCACGATAAAATATTTCACGTCACCGTTCATGCACCACTATTCGCTGTTCACGTCACGTGAACGCAGCGACTTTTGGATCTGCAATTTACATTCGAATCCTTTGCTCTGTGACTCATGAACTCGGATCTTTCCCTATTTGCACAATTAATTTATATGAATGTCAAGGTTTGCATTGAGACTGCGTCCTATGCTTGCTATTGCTGATGACGTAACTAATTTGTAAGCATTATGTTTAGTGTCTTTTGAGTATTTTTGGAGGCTTAATTATACGGAGGATTCCCCCCCCCTTTTTTGTATCCACTTGGAGCCTGGCAACTCTACTTCCAGCCTTAAGTTTACCATTTCAGTGGCCGCCACACTCGAGTAAGAATTTTGGCCACATCTCCGCCCAACCTCGCCCCTCGATCCCGGATCGGTCCGGCTGAAAGTGGGAGGCCAGGCTGCCGTTCGCCAATATTCTTTTCCCCATTTCGAAAAATTTCATTTTCGCCACGCACATTAGAAGACCACTCGGAAACAGTCAAGCGGAAACGGCTTTTTAATAATTCGAGACACCGACGGCACCCCTCCCCTCCCCGAAACACGCATACACACACACACACATACTAATCGAAGGCACTAGTCCCCACCAAGCTCAAGGGGATGGGGGCACGTCTGGGATTTCGAAGCCAAAGCGAAGTCTGAAAAGTGATTGTGGGCCTGGACACGAGGACTCAAGGGGGATCCTCTAAAGCCGAGCCAGATCCCTCGCTCTTGGGGCCAGGGACCCCTGCATGCCCAGCTACGGTGGGGTTTGTGTGCTTTCAACAGGGCACTCCGCACCTGCCCTGGGATCATCTAATACTGGGGCCCACAATCTCTTTTGACCCTGCAGGCACCATTCGAATTAGATCGAATTGTGGGTGCAGCCACAAAATGGCTGCCGCAGGGGGCGGAGCCGGCCACAAAACGGCTGCCGCGGCTTCTGTTCGGCCACACAGTGAAGATCCTTGTGCTGTGGTGGCGGTGGCCGCCGCCAAAGCAAGGCTTTTAAAAACCCGCAAAGCCTGTCAAATCTACAGTGGCCAATCAGAAGCCTTGCTGGGGGGGAGGGGACACCACTGGGCCCCGCCCACTTTCTAAAAACATTTGGAGGGCACCAAGAAAGATGGTGGCGGGGCACCTGGGGCACCATGTTGGGGGCCCCTGGTCTAATGACAGAGGTGGGGGGATTTCTCTTGGCGGGGGGAGGGCACGGAGGGGGATGCTTGGCGGGCGCGACGCTAGCCAGAAGGAGATTTCTCTCTCCACAGTGACTGGACGGGATTGTGTTTGATGCGGCACGTCTCCCTTTGCTAGAGCGGAAACTATAAAAGCAACACGCAACGGTCAGCTCTGTTCCCCAGGCAAGCAGGAGGCGGAGAGTCCCGGCTTCTCCCAGACCGAGAGCCGCGTTGCTTCTTTGGATACTTGTGGCGTAGGATACAGGGACGGCTTCCTAACTCTCCCTTGGTCCGGGGGGTGCTCTGGTGTAGCCAGCCCAATCTCGGCTACGCTCCATCTGCTGAGCCGGGCGGGAAACACCGGGGACGGTAGCAGCTTAGATGGCTTCATGAAAGGTTAAGACAAAGCTTCTTTTTTTGCCCCCCCCCCCCCCGTGCCTTCCAAATAGAATCGCCAGGTCCTTCCACCAGATGCGGGCAGGGATTGGGCGGCCAGCTCCAGGTTGGGAAACTCTTTGAGATTTGAGAATGGAGCCTGGGGAGGACAGGGACCTCGGCGGGGTACGATGCCACAGAGCCCACCCTCCAAAGCATCCGTTTTCTCCAGGGGAACTGATCTCTGTGGCCTGGAGAGGAGCTGTGGTTTCTGGAGATCCCCAGGTCCCACCTGGAGGCTGGCACCCTTGCTTCCAAAGCTCTAGTTCCTCCTGCAACCCCTCCTCCACCCCCCCCCCCCGATAGCTTAATGTTCCCCAGGGGATTCGGCTCTGCACGCCTCCAAAATGCCGATCGATAGCGATGGTGTGACCTAGAAAACCGGAATGGACACAGTGAGAAGTCCAAAGTGCTGGGCCGCCACGGGGCATCGGGGGGATGGGTCCCGGAGGAGAGAAAGGCAGGGAACAGAAGCCCGGGAAGCCGGACTTGAGATTTTTCGGCGAGGCCCACGGAGGGAGCAAGTGATGCGCTTAGCTAACAAGAGTGAAGCTGTGCTTTTCGGGGCGTCCCCCAAGGGAACGGGACTCGGCGGAGAGTACCGGAGGAGCTCACCTTTCTTCCGGTGCCGAAAATGGGAAAGAGCCCGAGGCCTGCACTGTGCCAGCCGAAGCTGCCGGGGCAAAGATGGTTAACTGTTCCCCAAAGGACGGGCACCGGGGCTTCTGCTTAGCTCCCGTGTGCTGGGGTTTGTGCAGGAGGGGGCAGCTGTAGGTATGTACAGACTCCTGCCACGGGCAGCCTCTCTTTCCAGCTCTACCACACTTCACAATGCTTTCCAGGGTTCATGAGGGAGCCCGCAGGGCACTTAAAGTGCTCGACGAAATCCCGGGAGTTGCTGAGGGTGCCGATGACCCGGAACTTGTCTGGGCTGTGCGGGTCAGTCACCAGGCCCTCGTGCGAGCTCTCGGGGGTACGGACAGAGCACCAGACCTGTGTCGGGAAGAAGAAGAAGAAGAGGATTAGGACTCGGGGAGGCGGCCGGTCCTTCCAAAAAGGTCCAAGAGCCTGTGTACGGAAGTGGTTAGAGTGTCAAGTTAGGATCTGGGAGATGCAGGTTAAGAGAGTTATAAGCAGGGGTCACTTGGAGCAGGAGCGCGCAGGAGCGGAGCTCCGGCAGTTAGAAGCACAGGCAGCAGCAAGCCCCATCCCCAACTCCCAGCAGGAGCGCAAAGCAGCATATGTAGCATTCTCCTGGGCCCAGATAGGCTACTCTGGGACTGGAATGACAGCCCCCAGAGTGGAAAGACAGCCCCTAGGGGAGGAGCCTGAGTGGTGGGTGTTGCCTTCTGACACACTTCCGGTGATGTCAGGGGGTGTGACATATGCAAATAAGTTATGCTAATGAGCTCCTGCACCTCTTTCTCTACGAAATGACCCCTGGTTATAAGAACATAAGAGAAGCCGTGCTGGATCAGGCCAGTGGCCCATTCAGTCCAACACCCTGTGTTACACAGTGGCCAAAACTGAGATTAGAGTCCGCACTCCTAACAACAACACCAAACTGGCTTCAACGTTTTAATGTTTTTTACGTCTGCTGCCTTGTGGACCCTGATCAGGGTGGAAAGATGGCATAAAAATGTTTTAAATAGATAAGTAAATAACATAGCTTATAAACTACAGAAACCTCCCCCCCCATGCAAAGGAACCATGTTTCAAGGATGCTGAGAGTGGGGTTGCCAATCTCCAGGCAGAGTCTGGAGACTGCCCAGAATTGAAACTCTTCTCCAGATGACAGCAATCAGTTCCCCTGGAGAAAATGGCCGCTTTGGAGACTGGGCTCTGTAACATGATACTCCAGAGATGTCCCTCCCCTCCCCAAACCCCGCCCTCCCCAGGCTCTGCCCCTAAACCTCCAGGAACTTCCCAACCTGGAGTTGCCACCAGTGTTCCCTCTAAGCTGAGTGAATGTGAGCCAGCTCACAGTTTTTTAGCCTTCGGCTCACACATTTTTGTCTGCACTCAGGAAGGAGGGCTCCAGGGCAAACTGATTTCTGCAGTAGCCCAATCGCTCGCTCACAACTTGAATGCCCAGTAGCTCACAAGGCAGAATTTTTGCTCGCAAGACTCCACAGCTTAGAGGGAGCATTGGTTGCCACCCGGTGACTGCAGGTACGTGGAGCGGGTGATACGTGGAAAGGCCAAAAGTATGGAATTGGAAACTTCTTTTAAAAAAATGATGTTTTTATTGGTTTCGTCAAAACCAAAACGAGGTAAACAGAATAAGAAGCAAAAGGTGGGTGCGGCTGGATGACCACACTTCCGGTAACACGGGGGTGTGGCCCAATATGCTAATGAGCGGCACTGTCAGGGGTGTGGCCTAATATGTAATGAGTTTCTGCTGTTGGGTGTGGCCTATTATGCTAATGAGCCCCGGCTGGGCTTTTTCTACAAAAAGAGCCCTGGGAAAGGGGTTACCTGCGCAAATCCGAGGAAGAAGAGCTGGTGGCTGGTGAGATCCACGGAAGGCAGACGCTTTTCCTCCCCATTCTTCTTCAGCCACGTTTTATAAGCCTGTAAAGGGATTGGGAACAGAGCTTCTGCTTCTGGGCACGACAGGGCCCTCTCCTGTCCCCCAAGGCAGCTGGAGATGGAGAGGCCACCCACCACCCCTCCTCCCCAGCACGCCTTCCGCTGGGGATACCCAATGTCCCCGGGGCCACCGGCTTACATTATAGGCTGCCTTCAGTCCCCCGTTGTCCGCGATGTTCTCTCCCAAGGTCTGCTTGCCGTTCACGTGTTCCCCGTTGACGAGGAACTTGCTGTACTGCTCCGTCATGCACTCCGTCCGGTTCTTGAAGGCCTCCAGCGATGAGTTCTGCCACCAGGGGCGCAGGTTCCCTTCCTTGTCGTACTCTCGGCCTGGGACAAATCAGCAAACATTTTGTCTAGGGCTGCCGCGCGGGATCGGCTGCCCCCTGAACAGGGAGGTTCTACACGGCCAGGGCTTCTGTTAGCGCATTATGACTGCTGGTTGGCTCGAGAGGCCAAGGACCTTCTGCATACGGCACATCTACAGGAGAACCGAACGTGTGCCCGTTTGTGGAATCGTAGGGTTGGAAGGGACCTCCAGGGTCATCTAGTCCAACCCCCGGCACAATGCAGGAAATTCACAAATACCTCCCCCCACACACACCCAGGGGCCCCTGTTCCATGCCCAGAAGATGACAAAAAACCTCCAGGATCTCCAGCCAAACTGGCCTGGAGAAAAATGGCTTCCTGACCCCCAAAATGGCGATCGGCATTTCCCTGGGCATGTCAGAAAGGGCCGCGAGAACTGAGCACTGGGGCAGCCCTTCCTGCCCTCCCTCTCACGATCTGCCTAAGTTCACAGAATCAGCATGGCTGTCCAACGGCCATCTAGCCTCTGTTTGAAAACCTCTAAAGAAGGAACCTACAAAGTGGGAGGCTTCCTCAAGTGGGGACGGCGGCTCCGTCTAAAGCCTTCTGCTGTGGCTGGCAGCGGTGCTTCAAGCAGGCCGAACGCTCTCCCTGTTCAATACTTGGGATCCTTGTAGGCGGAGATGCCAAGCACTGAACCGGGTACGGAACCTTCTACATGTAAAACATACCAAACCACGGAACCACGGCTGGAAATCAATTCTCGAACCAATCAACAGGAGTCCCTTGTCGCCTTAAAGACTGACGCCACCATTTCTTTCGCGTAAGAAGTGTAGGTTTTTATACATCGCTTTCCTCCGTCTTAAGGAGTCTCAAAGCAGCTGACAGTCGCCTTCCCTTCCTCTCCCCACAAGAGGCAACTTGTGAGGCAGGTGGGGCTGAGAGAGTCCTGAGAGAACTGGGACTGGCCCAAGGTCACCCGGCAGGATTCAGAGGGAGGAATGGAGAATCAAACCTGGTTCTCCAGATTACAGTCCACTGCTTTTAACCGCTACACCATGCTGGCTCTAGGGTTGTAGCGGCTGACAAGCGCCTTCCCTTCTTCTCCCCACAACAGACACTTTGTGAGGTAGGTGGGGCTGAGAGAGTTCTGAGGGAACGGTGACTGACCCAAGGTCACCCAGCTGGCTTCATGTGGAGGAGTGAAGAGAGAAGAAGAGAAGAAGAGATTGGATTTCTACCCCGCCCTTCACTACCCAAACGAGTCTCAGAGCGGCTTCCAAATTCCTTTCCCTTCCCCTCCCCACAACAGGCACCCTGTGAGGTAGGTGGGGCTGAGAGAGCTCTGACAGAAACTGCTCTTTTTCAAGGACAGCTGTGCCAGAGTTTGTGACTGACTCAAGGTCACATCAGCAGGTGCAAGTGGAGGAGTGGGGGAATCAAACCCGGTTCTCCCAGATTAAAGTCCGTGCACTTAACCACTACACCAAACTGGCTCTGGAGTGGAGAATCAAACCCGGTTTTTCTAAGATTAGAGTCCACAACTACTACACCACGCTGGCTCTCAGATTCTGTAAATTAGGACCCACCACAATGGTGGAAATGAAACTGTTAAACTTGAAGATGCTACAAGGATCCTTTTTATTTTGGCTGTAACAGACTAACATGGTTCTAGATTATTATTTTTTAAAAAGAAAAGCTTTCTCATGCTTTGTGCACTTAAAATCCATGGAAGAGTAGCCCACTTTCTCCCAAATTCTGAACCCTGCATAGATGAGATGGATTCAACTCCTTTCGATCACATTTTCTAATTTCGCTTTCTCTGCTCAGCTTCTGCGGGTGGCAAGGATGACGAGGGATAAAGGCAACCAAATCCCTGTCTTCTTATCATGGAAAATCACATTTCACCACCACTCAGCCATGAGATTTCTGCAGGCGTTGCCCAACCATAAGGACTAAAAGGACGTTTGTGTTTAAGCTCTCACTCAGACCATGGTCCCTGGGCAGATGTACCATAACCATAAGGACTAGCACCTTGCGGTGTTTTAAAAAGAATGCTAAGATCCTCAGAAACGGAATTCTGCATGTGATACCATATTCCATGGGTCTCCAAAATGGTGCCTGTGGACACCTTTCCTGGCACCCACCAAGTGGTTTTAGAAAGCATAGGAACATAAGAGAAGCCATGTTGGATCAGGTCAATGGCCCATCCAGTCCAACACTCTGCGTCACACAGTGGCCAAAACCCAGGTGCCACCAGGAGGTCCACCAGCGGGGCCAGAACTCCAGAAGCCCTCCCACTGTGGCCCCCCGAGCACCAAAAATGCAGAGCATCACTGCCCCAGAAAGAGTGTTCCATCTATATCTTGTGGCTAATAGCTACTGATGAACCTCTCCTCCATATAAGAACGTAAGAGAAGCCTCGCTGGATCAGGCCAATGGCCCATCCAGTCCAACACTCTATGTCACACAGTGGCCAAAAACCAGGTGCTATCAGAAGGTCCACCAGCGGGACCAGAACTCCAGAAGCCCTCCCACTGTTGCCCCCCTCAAGCACCAAGAACACAGGGCATCACTGCCCCAGACAGAGCATTCCATCTCTACCTCTGCTCCATCTGTTTCTCCAGTCCCCTCTTGAAGCTGTCTATGCTTGCATCTGCCACCACTTCCTGCGGCAATGAATTCCATGCAAAGAAGGGTGAAGAAGGACTTCATTTTATCCATTCTAACCCAACTGCTCAGCCAATTTCATGGAGTGCCCACAAGTTCTTGTTTTGTGAGAAAGGGAGAAAAGGACTTGTTTCTCCACCTTCTCTATCCCATGCATAATTTTTTAAACCTGTATCATATCACCCCTCAGTGATATGCATAATTTTTTAAACCTGTAACATATCACCCCTCAGTCCTTGTTTCTCCAAGCTAAAGAGCCCTAACCTCTTTAACCGTTCTTTATGGGGAAGGTATTCCGTCCCCTTTTCCCGCACCTTTTCCAATGCTATAATATCTTTTTTGAGATCCGTTGACCAAAACGGTACACCGTATTCCAAGTAAAGCCAAACCATCGATTTATACAGGGGCATGATGATACTGGCTGGTTTATTTTCTGTCCCCTTCCTAGTAATCCCCAGCATAGCGTTGGCCTTGGCCTTTTTTATTAACAGTCGCACATCTTCAGAGGGTTATGTACCATGACTCCAAGATCTCTCTCCTGGTCAGTCTCTGCCAGTTCGGACTTCATCAATGTGTATTTATAGTTAGGATTTTTGGCTCCGATGTGCATCACTTTGCACTTGGCCACACTGAACCCCGTTTGCCACGTTGATGCCCACTCACCCATCCTCGACAGATCCCTCCGCCTCACAATCCTCCCCAGTTCTCACCACCCCTCCTCTCCCTTCCCTCAGCAATCCATGACTGTCCTTTATGTTCCACACTGCCTATAGATGCTGGGTACTGTAGCACTAAAAGTGATGGATTGCAAACATAAGAACATAAGAAAGTAAAAGATGCCAATGTTGGATCAAGCCAATAGCCCATCCAGTCCAACACTCTGTCACACAGTGGCCATCCATACCAGGTGCCATCAAGGAGGTCCATCAGTGGGGCCAGGACACTAGAAGCCCTCCCACTGTTGCCCTCTCCCACCAAGCACCAAGAATACAGAGCATCACTTGCCCAAGACCGAGAGTTCCTATCTATACCTTCTGGCTAATAGCCACTGATGGCCCTCTGCTCCAGATGCTTATCTAATTCCCTCTTGAAGCTGTCCATGCTTGTAGCCGCCACCACCTCCTGTGGCAGTGAATCCCATGTGTTAATCACTCTTTGGGTGAAGAAGGACTTCCTTTTATCTGTTCTAGCCCGACTGCTCAGCAATTTCATGAAGTGCCCACGAGTTCTTGTATTGTGAGAAAGGGAGAAAAGTACTTCTTTCTCAACCCGCTCTATCCCCATGCATAATCTTATAAACCTCGATCATGTCACCCCTCAGCCGCCGTTTCTCCAAGCCAGAGAGCCCCAAGCGCTTTAATCTTTCTTCATAGGGAAAGTGTTCCGACCCTTTAACCGTTCTAGTTGCCCTCTTCTGCACTTTTCCCAAAGCTGTAATGTCCTTTTTGAGGCGTGGTGACCAGAACTGTACACAGTACTCCAAATGAGGTCACACCATCGATTTATACAGGGGCATGATGATACTGGCTGATCTGTTTTCAGTTCCCTTCCTAATAATCCCCAGCATAGGTGGGTCAAACAAAGAGGACCCCAGTTCCAGAAGAATATAGGGGGCTTGGAGGTTATTTGATGGACCCTTAAGCCGTGGAGGGGAAGGGAAGGAACAGCTGGTGGGGGGGAAGAGATGACTTCCCATCTGTGGCCCGCTCATGTTGAGATCGTGAATTCTCACCAAGCAGATGGAAGAGGAGCAAAAGCAGCACAAAGAGGCCTGGTGGGATGACGGGGCATGTCACCTGGGGAGACAGGAGGGTAAAGGTGTGGGGAAGCAGCGACTGCCAGAGTGGAGAGGGCATCTCGGTGGCCGGTTGGGGGCCGGAGGGATTGTGGAAACTCCCACGGGCAATGCAAGAAGGTGCACGGGATGCCACGGGAATGAGCGAGGGAATGAGCGGTGTGGCTGCTGACGAAGCCAAGGAGAGGGAGGGAGCAGGGCATCTTTTGGGACGGAGCCGATTCGGCCACGTGGGTGGTTTAGAAGCTATCGGCAGTGGCGGAATCCACCGTGGCGCCCCTGCCCCAGCAACTTAAAGCTTGGTTTGTGCAGGAAAACGGATGTGCGTTCCAGAATCCTCTGCCCACTGTTTGGCCCGGAACAGATAAAGCTCACCAACGAAAATCACCCTTCTATCATTTTAACACACTGACTGACGACTATCAATCCGAATGGCTGACTTCCACTATTCGGAAAATTACTTTATTAGGGCTTTCCCCTCAAGAGCTTTTGGAAATGGGTGGCGATCAAGCCAAGCTAGCAGTTAGGCAGAGGATTGAAGACACCGAACGCCAATTGGACCTACAGGCGTCCCCCGCCTTTATAGCGCCACATAGTAGCAAATATATTGTTGCTCAAGCCTCGTATCTATCTGTTCTGGAGTCTAATAAACTTAGGAGGGCATATACTTTGGCTAGATGCTCCGCTCTACCGTCTGCAGTTCTTGAGGGTAAATTCAAGAAAATCCCCCGAAATGAGAGGCTATGCATGTGTGCGTCTCGGGAGATCGAATCTCAGGAACACGTGTTCCTGAGGTGTCCATTATATACTGAGGCTCGCACAAAGCTCATTGACCCTCTCTTGGTTGGCCTCTCAGATCAGGATAAGATAGAGAAACTGTTATCTAACTTTGACCATACAGCGCTGCATCAGATAGCGAAATTTTGTCTCCTAGTTGTAAAAGCCCATCAGCGTCCAGGCAGCCATTTGGGTTAGGATTACCCGATCCTAATTTTACTGGTTTTATTTTTTTATCATCGTTATTTTATCCTTTTTAAGATCTAATTTTGTCCCACATTTTATCGAACCTTTGGTTTTACTGATCAAAATGCTTGTGCAATTTTATTCTTATTAACCTTGTCTTATCTTAACAGTAAAAGCTCATCAGCGTCCAGGCAGCCATTTGGGTTCGACTACCCGGTCCTAATTTTATTGGTTTTATTTTTTTATCATCGCTATTTTATCCTTTTTAAGATCTAATTTGTCCTATACTTCACCGAACTTTGGTTTTACTGATCAAAACTTTTGTACAATTTTATTCTTATTAACCTTGTCCTATCTTAATAGTTTTACCATCTGGGTACTATTTGTTTTTGTAATTTATTGACATGGTAATTACTTGTAAGTAGGGTTGTATACCGCTGGCTGTATGCTGTGACAATAAAATTCATTCATTCATTCATTCATACAAAAAGAGCCCTGGGGTTTTGACAACAAACAAGGTAAACAGAATAAGAAGCAAAAGGTGGGTGTGGCTGGATGACCCCACTTCTGGTAAGATGGGGGTGTGGCCTAATATGCTGAGCTGTGCTGTCAGGGGTGTGGCCTAATATGCTAATGAGTTCCTGCTGGGCTTTTCCTACAAAAATAGCCCTGAATACAATACAAAAACATGCAAAATCTTGACATAGTTGTTCTTAACACTGTTTTGGCTACGCTCCTGGAATGTTATCCTTTAAGACGTCCTGACGGAGCTGTGAAGCGCACCAAGCAGACGGCAAAGTCCTCGTTTTTCATGTTCCCAAACAGTATTTATCACTCCTTCATTTGGTAACTTGTGGATCCAAGAACGTAAGAGATAAAGAGGGGCCCATCTGACAGCAACTTAGATAAGTACAGCTAAGTGTATTAAAATGATAGAAGAGTGATTTTCTTTGGTGACCTTATTCGTTCTATTGTATTCACACCAAAGTCTGTCTTTGTTTTCGATACTGTTTGGCCCAGAGCAGCCAAGGCCTTGGGGCTGGCTGTGCTTTTGGAAATGAACACGAGAAGCTGCTTGACACTGAATCAGACCCCCTTGGTGCATCAGAATCAGCACTGCCTACTCAGACCGGCCAGCAGCTCTCCAGGGTCTCAGGCGGAGGTCTTTCTCATCACCTTAGGTAAAGGTAAAAGTTTCCCCTGCTCGAAAGCCAGTTGGAGCTGGCTCTAGGGATGCGGTGCTCATCTCCGTTTCCAAGCCAAAGAGCTGGCGCTGTCCGAAGACGTTTCCGTGGTCATGTGGCCAGCGTGACTAGGTGCCGAGGCGCACAGAATACTGTTACCTTCCCACTGAAGCGGTCCCTATTTATCTACTTGCAATTTCTTGCTTTCAAACTGCTAGGTTGGCAGGAGCTGGGGCCAGAGATGGGAGCTCACTACTACCAGATAATTTAACTGGAGATGCCGGCGACTGAACCATAGAATCATAGAACGTTAGAGTTAGAAGGGACCTTGCAGGTCATCTAGTCCAACCCCCTGCACTCTGCTGGAGCATAGCCGGAAGATAGCCCTACATACCTATATACCTACATAAGAACATCAGAGAAGCCAATGTTGAATCAGGCCAATGGCCCATCTAGTCAAACACTCACACAATGGCCAAAAATACCAGGTGCCATCAGGAGGTCCAGCAGTGGGGCCAGGACACTAGAAGCTCTCCCACTGCTGCCCCTCCCCCCCGCAACAAGAATAGAGTGCATCACCTGCCCCAGACTGAGAGTTCCCATCTATACCTTGTGGCTAATAGCCACTGATGGACTTCTGCTTCATATGTTTATCTAATTCCCTCTTGAAACTGTCCATGCTTGTAGCTGCCACCACCTCCTGTGGCAGTGAATTCCATGTGTTAATCACTCTACAACATAAACCTACAGCATACTGGAAAGATGGTCATCCAGTCTCTGCTTGAAAACATCCAGCAAAGGAGCATCCAACCACCTCCTGAGGCAGTCTGTTCCACTGCTCAAACCACTCTGACAGTTAGGAAGTATCTCCTGATATCTAGCCGGTATCGACTCCCTTGTCATTTCCACCCATTAGATCTATTCTTGCAATCCGGAGCAAGAGAGAAGAGATCTGCTCCATCTTCTACATGACAGCCCTTCAAATCCTTGAAGACTGCCGCCATGTCCCCTCTAAGCCTGGGACCTTGTGCATGCCGGGCAGATGCTTTACCACTGAGCCACAGCCATTCCCCACAGCTATGGAAAGGGGTGTTGGGGACCACGGTGGAATGGAGCCTCGGTGGAATGGAGTCCAAATGCAACGGTCAGCCTGGAATCTGTGCACGGGGAGTTAAATGAGCCCCGCCCCCCGATCTCCAGGCCCCTCCGATCTCCAGGCCCACAAAAGTCCACCCCCCCCATAAAGGCCCCTCCCTGAGAAGGACGCGGCAGGCGTGCGAGAGGGCAGGAGCAACAAGCGCGAGTCGGAAGGGAGCCGAGGGGGACTGCTGCCTACCTTGGTCGTCGAAAGCATGGGTGAGTTCGTGCCCCATCACCACGCCGATGCCGCCAAAGTTGAGGGCCCTCCAAGGGAAGCCAAAGGTAAAACGACAGGTTACGATGCTGGAAAGTTGCCTCGGGCGCCGTGCGGAAAGGCAGGGAAAGAAACGCTTTAAGTCACACGCAGGGGGAGGGCACAGCACCGGAACGCAAACAAATGGCCTGTGCTGCAATTATGCCAAACGATGCAGCAGAGAAAAAAGTGCGAGTTACATACAACCAGGGCTCTTTTTGTGGCAGGAACTCCTTTGCATATTAGACAACACACTCTTAATGTAGCCAATCCTCCAAGAGTTTACAGAGCCCTTCTTTCTTTTTTTTTTTTTTAAAAAAGAAATTTTATTAACAGGATATATCCATAATTGATAACCAATTCTTAACATATCCTTTTCTACAATTTTCTATCCCCCCTCCCCCGGCTTCCAGCGATGCTCCGCCCCCATTAATATTTCTATCAATATTCTCTTACATTCAATTCTTATTCAAGATTCAAATCTTCACCTTCAATATCTTCCGTTTCTATTTCTCACTATTAGGTAACATTTCTAATACAATCCATTTTCTTACTATTCTTCATAATTGTCAAAGCAAAGCAATCTATTTTTCACATCCCAACTGAGTTCTAGATAGTCTTTAAAGTCTTTCCAGTCTGCTAAAAATTCTTCGTCTTCTTTTCCATTAAGTTTTCTTGTCCATTTGTCCATTTCTATCATGAAAATCATTTTCCTTATCCATTCCCCTTTGTCAGGTATCTGCTCCTGAGTTCACAGAGCTCTTCTTACAGGAGCTACTGTAAGCTCTTGGGGGATTGGCTACCTTAGGGGGTGTGTCGCCTAATATGCAAATGAGTTCCTGCTACAAAAAGAGCCCTGCATACAACCATCATGTCATATATGCCCTATATCTATATGTAAGGGTTGGTGACTTCTGTTTCAGTGTATCAGAAGAAGGAGGAGGAGGAGGAGGAGGAGATTGGATTTATACCCCGCCCTTCACTTGGAGTCTCAGAGCGGCCTACAAACTCCTTTCTCTTCCCCTCCTCACAACAGACACCCTGCTAGGTAGGTGGGGCTGAGAGAGCGCTGATAGAAACTGATCTTTTTTCAAGAACAGCTCTGAAAGAACGATGGCTTGCCCGAGGTCATCCAGCAGCTGCAAGTGGAGGAGTGGGGAATCAAGCCCAGTTCTCCCAGATTAGAGTCCGCGCACTTCGCCACTACACCAAACTGCATGCAAACGAAAGCTTATACCCAGTATAAAACTCGGTTGGTCTTAAAGGTGCCACTGGACTTGAACTTCATGCAACTGATTACACAGATCAGTCCCTCTGGAGGAAAAGGCTGCTTCAGAGAATGAATCCCCTCTTAAGAATCACAGAATCGTAGAGCTGGGTCATCTAGTCCAACCCACTGCACAAAGCAGGACATTCACAAATACCTCCCCCTCCACATCCCCAGTGATCGTTGTTCCACGGCCAGAAGATGACAAAAAAACCCTCCAGGTTCTCCGACCAAACTGGCCTGGAGAACAATGGCTTCCTGATCCCAAAGTGGCCATCAGCATTTCCCTGGGTGAGTAAGAAAGGGGCCACGAGAACTAAGCACTGAGGCAACCCTTCCTGCCCTCCTTTCTCGTGATCTGCCTCAGTTCACAGAATTCGCATTGCCGTCAGACGGCCATCTAGCCTCTGTTTGGAAACCTCCCAAGAAGGAGAGCCCGCCACCTCCCGAGGAAGCCTCTTCCACTGAAGAACTGCTCTAACTGTCAGGAAGTTCTTCCTAATGTTAAGCCGAAAACTCTTTTGTTTTAATTTCAACCCATTGGTTCTGGTTGGTTTTTCCAGGGTACCTCTCAGTTGTCTCCTCTCCAGGAGTGGGGAATCGAACCCGGTTCTCCAGATCAAGAGTCCACCACTCTTCACCACGACACCAAACTGGCTCTCCAGGTAGGGTGTGACACAAGCAGTTGGGAAACCCGTGGACCTTGTGCCCTAAAGCAGCTGGCTCGTGATCGGTAGCTAGCAGCTTTTGAAAAACGGAAGCCCAAGACTCTCAGGAACCCAGATTCTCTCGCAGACACACACCTCGAGGGGTGGGGGGGGAGGGCCGTCTAGCCTCTGCTTGAAAACCTCCCAAGAAGGAGAGCCCACCACCTCCCGAGGAAGGCTGCTCCACTGAGGAACCGCTCTCACTGTCTTGAAGCTGTCTACGCTTGTAGCTGCTGCCACTACTTCCTGCAGCAGTGAATTCCACGTGTTAATTACTCTTGGGGTGCAGAAGGACTTCCTTTTATCTGTTAAAATCAGTTGCGGTAGGCAACTGAACAGAACTGGACACTTTGCCGTCCAGGGTTGCCCAACAATTAGTACGACTCCTGATGTTTGCCTTCTACAAGGAGATGCTTATTTTTGAGACACTCGGAGGCACGCGTCTAAACATCCAAACCCACCCCTGTGGCTTCGTTCCGCCCACCTCATGTCCCCTGGGCTTCCCTGCCACCTGAATCATTTTGAGAACAGATCTGAGCATGCCCGGTCCAGCAATGCACATCCACTGCACCCTCCCGCTCCAAGCCTCTTCTTTCCTACCAAACAGCCAAAGCACCCTGACGCACTTGGGGTGGTTGCGGGCGTAGAAGGGAGCTTGCAGGATCCCCGCGGGGAAGACGATGCCATTCTTGGTGGGCAGGTAGTAGGCGTTGACTGTCTGCGGGGTCATACTCCACCTGGGGAAGGATGAAATAATGTTAAGAGAGGTGGGGCAAGTTGGCATGCTTCGTGGGGCGTGACGGCTGGTCGAAGGACCATGTGCTGGGAAAGCTTAGTGAGTTAGATGAGCCACCAGCTGGATAGCAACAGCCCAAAGTACAATTCATCCTGGTGGAGGACTGCTTCTTAGACTGATCCTCCTATCTGAAAACAAAACAAACCTCATAAGAACATCAGGAGAGCCCTGCTGGTTCAGACCAATAGTCCCTCCAGTCCAGCATCCTGTCTCACTCAGTGGCCAACCAGTTCCTCTGGACGGCCAGCAACAGGGCACAGAGGCCAAGGCCTTCATAAGAACATCAGAAGAGCCCTGCTGGATCAGACCAATAGTCCCTCCAGTCCATCATCCTGTCTCACTCAGTGGCCAACCAGTTCCTCTGGACGGCCAGCAACAGGGCACAGAGGCCAAGGCCTTCATAAGAACATCAGAAGAGCCCTACTGGTTCAAACCAATAGTCCCATCTAATCCAGCATCCTGTCTCACACAGCGGCCAACCAGTTCCTCTAGAGGGTCAACAAACAGGGCACAGAAGCCAAGGCCTTCCTACACTCACACACACACATATATAAAAAAGACAGAATTCTGTCCCCTGGGAATCAGAGCATGGGCTTTCTCCTCTGAGACGCCCACGGCTCCACCCAGCTCACGACGCACGCGCCCCATTCCGGGTGATGGGGAAGACGGCAACTCCTTACTGGTCGCGGTTGGGAGGCTTCCGCAGCTGGTCGGCCATGAACCGGCCGGAGAAATTGTAGAAGTTCAACATGTTCTGGAAGAAGGAGTCCTCCGAGACCTCGTACTGGAGAGGAGAACAAGAAGAAAGAGGGATTAACACATGGGACTCACTGCCACAGGAGGTGGTGGCAGCTAACAAGCATGGACGGCTTCTAGAGGGAATTAGATAAGCATATGGAACAGAGGTCCGTCAGTGGCGATTAGCCACAAGGTATAGATAGAAACTCCCAGGCTCGGGCAAGTGATGCTCTGTATTCTTGGTGCTTGGCGGGCAGGCAACAGTGGGAGGGCTTCTAGTGTCCTGTACCCAATGCTGGACCTCCTGATGGCTCCTGGTATTTTTGGCCACTGTGTGACAGAGTGTCGGACCAGATGAGCCACTGGCCTGATCCAACACTGGCTTCTCTTATGTTCTTATGTAAGAAAATTCCTCAGCGTCAGTTCATCCTCGTGGCAGGTGAGCAGCTGGAACTCAGTGGCAGAGCAGGAGGTCCCAGGTCCAGTCCTCCGTGTCTCCATTTAGCAGGATCTCCTGTAGCAGGAGTGGGAAAGGCCCCAGCCAGAGACCCTGGGGTGCTGCTGCCCTCTGGAGCAGAGGGCGCTGGGTGAGAAGAGGGCCAGACAGGATATAAGATAGCTTCGGAAGTCCGCTTGTCATGGGCACCACTAGGAGGGCTCCGCCACCCAAGTCATGCCAAGCGCAGAAGTGGGTCTCTCTCCAGGGCAGCCATGTTCTGCCCCTCCCACCTCCACCGCCCCCCTTGGCCTCATACCCCATCGTAGACGTCATCCAGCTCTTTGTCGTCAAGGATGAACTCCGGGAACCCAATCATGTCGTAAATTGAGTCTGCCTGTTGAGAGGGAAGAGAGTGGTATCAGAGACTTACGGAATGCAAAATAGCAAAGAAGAAGAAGAAGAAGAGGAGAATGAGGAGGAGGAGGAGGAGGAGATTGGATTTATATCCCGCCCTTGACTCGGAGTCTCAGAGTGGCTTACAATCTTCTTCCCTTCCTCTCTCTGCAACAGACACTGTATGAGATAGGTGGGGCTGAGAGAGCTCTGAGAGAACTGTGACTGATCCTAGGTCACCCAGCAGCTGCATGTGGAGGCAACACAGAATCACAGAAGTGGAAGGAACCTCCAGGGTCATCTAGTCCAACCTTCTGCACAATGCAAAGAATTCACAAATACCTCCCCTTCCACACCCCCAGTGACCACTGTTCCATGCTAGAAGATGACAAAAAACTGTCTCGGAGAAAAATGGCTTCCTGACCTCAAAGTGGCGATCAGCATTTCCCTGGGCAGGTAAGAAAGGACCACGAGAACTAAGCCCTGAGGCAACCCTTCCAGCCCTCCCTTCTCACGATCTGCCTAAGCTCACCAAATCAGCATTGCTGTCAGATGGCCATCTAGCCTCTGCTTGAAAAGCTCCCAAGAAGGAGAGCCCACCACCTCCTGAGGAAGCCCGTTCCACTGAGGAACCGCTCTAACTGTCAGGAAGTTCTTCCTCATGTTAAGCCGAAAACTCTTTTGATTTAATTTCAACCCGTTGGTTCTGGCTGGTCGTTCCGGGGCAACAGAAAACAACTTGAAGAAGATGGTTATCATATCACCTCTCAGTCGCCTCCTCTCCAGGAGTGGGGAATCGAACCCGGTTCTCCAGATTAGAGTCCACCACTCTTCACCACGACACCAAACTGGCTCCCCAGGTAGGGTGTGATACAAGCAATTGGGAAACCCGTGAAGCCTGTGTTCTTTAAGCAGCTGGCTTGTGATGGGTAGCTAGCAGCTTTTGAAAAAACGGAAGCCCAGGATTCTCAGGAACCCAGATTCTCTAGCAGACACACACCTCGGGGGGGGGGAGGGAACCGACCTTCTCTTTGGCCGCTTGCTTCGTCTTCTCATCCATCCAGTCGAGCTGGTGGAGCGATTCCTCGAAGGCCGTGCGAATCTCAGCAATCATATCTTCAGCCTGCGGGCAAGGGAAGTAGGGTTAGGGTTGCCAGCTCTGGGTTGGGAGATACCTGGAGATTTGGGGGGTGGAGCCTGGGAAGGGCAGCGTTTGGGGAGCAGAGAGACTTCAGCAAGGTGCAATGCCATAGATTCCACCCTTCAAAGCAGCCATTTTCTCCAGGGGAATGGATCTCTATTGTCCAGAAATCTGTTGTAATAGCAGTGATGCTCTGTATTCTTGGTGTTCGGGGGCAACAGTGGGAGGGCTCCTAGAGTTCTTCTGTCCCCGCTGGTGGACCTCCTGAGGGCACCTTGGTTTTGGCCACTGTGTGACATGGAGTGTTGGACTGGATGGGCCATTGGCCTGACCCAACATGGCTTCTGTTATGTTCTTATGTCTGGGGCAGTGATGCTCTGTATTCTTGGTGCTTCGGGGGCCGCAGTGGGAGGGCTCCTGGAGTTCTTTTGGCCCCACTGGTGGATGTCCTGGTGGCACCTGGGCTTTGGCCACTGTGTGACACAGAGTGTTGGACTGGATGGACCATTGGCCTGACTCAATATGGCTTCTGTTATGTTCTTATATCTGGGGCAGTGATGCTCTGTATTCTTGGTGTTGGGGGCAACAGTGGGAGGGCTTCTGGAGTTCTGGTCCTGCTGATGTACCTCCTGATGGCCCCTACATTTTGGCCACTGTGTGACACAGAGTGCTGGACTGGAGGGACCATTGGCCTGATCCAACATGGCTTCTCTTATGTTCTTATGCCTGGGGCAGTGATGCTCTGTATTCTTGGTGCGTCGGGGGCAAGAATGGGAGGGCTCCTGGAGTTCTTCTGGCCCCACTGGTGGACTTCCTGATGGAATCCGGGCTTTGACTACTGTGTGACACAGAGTGTTGGACTGGATGGGCCATTGGCCTGATCCAACAAGGCTTCTCTAACATTCTTATATGGAGCAGAAGTCCATACAGTGGCTATCAGCCACCAGGTATAGACTGAACACTCTGTCTGGGCAGGGATGCTCTGTATTCTTGGTGCGTGGGGGGCAACATTGGGAGGGCTTCTGGAGCTCTGGTCCTGCTGGTGGACCTCCTGATGGCACCTGGGCTTTGGCCACTGTGCAACACAGAGTGTTGGACTGGATGGGCCATTGGCCTGATCCAACATGGCTTCTCTAATGTTCTTATATGGAGCAGAAGTCCATCAGTGGCTATTAGCCACCAGGTACAGACTGAACACTCTGTCTGGGGCAGGGATGCTCTGTATTCTTGGTGCTTGGGGGGCAACATTGGGAGGGCTTCTGGAGTTCTGGTCCTACTGGTGGACCTCCTGATGGCTCCTGGGTTTTGGCCACTGTGTGACAGAGAGTGTTGGAGTGGATGGGCCATTGGCCTGATCCAACAGGGCTTCTCTTACGTTCTTACGAGTTCTCTAGGCCCTAATATGGGAAATGTTTCTCCATTCCATTCCCTTTTCATCCCTGGCCCTGGCCTGGTGGCTGGTGGAACGCTCTGCCGGGTGAGATCCGGGCCCCGGGAGATCTGATGCAGTTCTGCAGGGCCTGTAAAACAGAGTTGTTCTGCCAGGCCTACAGTTGAGGACAGTGACGGTTTGTCCATCTTAGACTGGCCTCCCTCCTCTGCCTCCCCCTTTTTGAACATTAGGCAAACCTCAGGGTATTTCCCCCTCCCGGGATTTTCACGCCATTTATCAGCTTGGGTTGGAGTTGTTATTTTATTGTGTTAACAGTGTCACAGAATTAGTTGATCAAAGTCTGACTCCAGCGGCACCTTCGAGACCAACAGAGTGGCATTCAAAGGGTAAGCTTCCGTGCATAAGATTTATGTTATTTTATTTATTTAATTTGTGTCCCACCCTCCCCGCCGTGGCAGGCTCTGAGCATCTTACTGAATATATATAAATATTAAAACAACGAGATACATCAAGACACAAAAGTTAAATTAAAACCAAAGCATTTAAGATTTAGACTTCAAGGAACATAAAAAGTGTGCTTTGCTCACAAAAGCTTACCCTTTTGTTGGTCTCAAAGGTACCGCCGGACTCAAACTTTGTCCTGCTGCTTCAGACCAACACAGCTACCCACAGGGTTGCCAGGTCCCCTAGGCAGGGCGGGGGAACCCCCACTCGATGGGTCCGTTATCCACCAGCCCGGATTGGGCTGCCGAGGGGAACCCCACCCCCAAAGTGCCGGGACCGTGGAGACGTGCCCGGCGTGATGACGTCACCCGGAGGTGACGTCATCGCATCGGGCACGTTGCATGGGGACGCTCTATCATTCGAGGGAAAACTCGGTGGTTTCCCCTCGAATGATAGTGGTCCTGCCCCCAATGTGCCCGATGTGATGACGTCACTTCCGGGTGACGTCATCGTGGCCCGCGCGCTTCACGTGCGTGCCAAGGAACTCCCAGAGAGGGCGAGGACTCCCCCCCCCTGCTGCAGCTATGGTAGGACTTGGCAACCCGAACTCCCCACCTGGAATTACTTGATGTTTAGTTTAAACATTTTTAAGAATGTTGCAACCCGCTCTGAGCCCTGCTGTACAGGGCAGGCCAGAAGTCCGATAAATAAATAAATAAGTCGTCACAGTGCCTTCTGCACCAGTGGCGTTTCAACTGTGCCAAAAGCAAACACGTTTCGACAGCTCAGGGAAGAGAACGGCAGGACGGAAACCGACTTGATCGACATGACTCTTAAATATGTGTTTCACTTATTTTGCATTATTGATGCCGATGCTGCTCTTCCTGGAGAGCAGCGCCAAGCGTTGTGCCAAGCGCCGGAGCTCCATCCCGACAACCACCGCTCAGCATCCAGCTGAGGGCAGAATGGTGGGTTAAGTGCAGTTTAGTGATAATCTTCTCCCAAAGGCGTCCTTCCCTCCTTTAAAGTCGCTGCTAGAAGCTTCAGGGAAAAGCAGAGGATGGGGAGGAAGCTATGAGCCGGGGCTCTTTAGCTGTTCCCTTTCCACTTTTTTTTTTTTTGGGGGGGGGATATTTTTCATATGTACATAGGTGGGTGGGTGGGTGTACATCTGGACGTCATGGCAACCATGATCTGGAAGTCATGGTACTTTCCCTATGAAGAAAGGTTAAAACGCTTGGGGCTCTTTAGCTTGGAGAAACGACGGCTGAAGGGTGACATGATCGAGGTTTACAAGATTATGCATGGGATAGAGCAGGTCGAGACAGAAGTACTTTTCTCCCTTTCTCACAATACAAGAACTCAGTGGGCACTCCACGGAATTGCTGAGCAGTTGGGTTAGAACGGATTAAAGGAAGTCCTTCTTCACCCAAAGAGTGATTAACACATGGAATTCACTGCCACAGGAGGTGGTGGACAGCTTCAAGAGGGAATTGGATAAACATATGGAGCAGAGGTCCATCAGTGGCTGTTAGCCACAAGGTATAGATAGGGACTCTCAGTCTGGGGCAAATGATGCTCTGTATTCTTGGTGCTTGGGGGAACAACAGTGGGAGGGCTTCTAGTGTCCTGGCCCCACTGCTGGACCTCCTGATGGAACCTGGTATTTTTGGCCACTGCGTAACAGGGTGTTGGACTGGATGGGCCATTGGCCTCATCCAACATTGGCTTCTCTTATGTTCTTAAATGGAGCAGAGATCCATCAGTGGCTATTAGCCACAAGGTATAGATAGGGACTCTCAGTCTGGGGCAAGGGATGCACTCTATTCTTGGTGCTGGGTGGGGGCAGCAGTGGGAGGGCTTCTAGTGTCCTGGCCCCACTGCTGGACCTCCTGATGGCACCTGGTATTTTTGGCCACTGTGTGACACAGAGTGTTGGACCGGATGGGCCATTGGCCTGATCCAACTTTGGCTTCTCTTGATGTTCTTATCCCTATGGCGGGCCTGAAAGATTTTCAGAGAGGTGGCTGCATAAAGCCTGCCTCCGCCTCCCGACGGCTGGTATTCCAAGGGGACTTCCCATCCAAGTGCTTGCCAGAGTTGACCCTGCTTAGCTCCCGAGAGCTGACGAGACTGGCCTCCTCTGCACTTTCTCATTCAGACGGGGACCGGAGCAGACGGGTGGCTGGGAAGGAAAGGGTTAACTGCCCCCCCTCCAGTTCCCAAGCCCCCACCACCCAGCTGGTGCGCAAGGGACCCCCCCCACACACCTCCCCTGCCACTCGTCTGTACCTACACTCTCAACGGCCCAGAGTCCTTAAGGAATGGCATGTGGGTGGCGCACGGCCCGTAGCCAGGATTTTGTGGCTTGTGGGGCACATATTTTTCCGGTGGGGTGGAAGTTCTCCATGCAGAAAGAAAAGCCGTTTAGCTCATAGGAAGCTGTTGCCTGGAGAGATCTCTGAATGGCAAGCTGTCGACCACTTTCGATGACCGTTCTCAGTGGTTGCAAGTTAATCACTTCTGCCAGCGGAAGCAACAATTCTGACAACAAGCCAGCAGGTGGGGGGATGATGACTTCTACAGTCAAGAAAGCTAACCCTTAGGTGGGGAAACTCTCTTAAAAGAGATCAGTTTCTTGACACAGAGTTAGATGGGATCCTAGAGGTCACGTACTCCAACCCCTTTGCTTGGTGTGGGAATTAGTCAACTGCAGCACCCCACTCTGCTTAAAGAAGAAGAAGAGAAGAGATTGGATTTCTACCCCGCCCTTCACTACCCAGGGGAGTCTCAGAGCGGCTTACGAACTCCTTTCTCTTCCCCTCCCCACAACAGACACCCTGTGAGGTAGATGGGGCTGAGAGAGCTCTGACAGAAACTGCTCTTTTTCAAGAACAGCTCTGACAGAACTATGGCTTGCCCAAGGTCATCCAGCAGGTGCAAGTGGAGGAGTGGGGAATCAAACCCGGTTCTCCCAGATTAGCGTCCACGCACTTAACCACTGCACGAAATCAAAGGAGCACACACCTTTAAGAAATGTTTAAAGATGACTGAAAGAAGCATTTACAGGAGAAATTCTTGTGGGGCTGTGCCTTTAATAAAAGGGGGCAGAGCTCCTCAAACCCCATTGTAGCTAGGGGCCTGGTGCACATTCGGGGAAGTAGTGGCCAAGGCAGGGGGTGAGCACAGACAGTGGGGAGGCTTGCAAGCAGGGGAAGAATGGACTGGCAGCTGGGGGCATGCAGGGGTTGGGGCGGAAAGGAGGGCATGGGGGCACCCTGGTGGTGGGCAGAGGGGGCCAACCGCACACGGGGGATACTCACAATCTCTTTGCTGTGCCGGTCGAAGGTGGCTTTCACGAACAAAGCGCCGAGGGCAAAGCCCAGAGTGTCGTCGGTGTTGGAGATGCAGGTTTGCCAGCGAGGGGTGCAGGACTCCAGGGCAAAGAGAGAAAGAGAGACAAAGAGAAGACCTAAGGGGGAGGCACGGCGCCGAATCTGATCTTGCAACGGGGGGGGGCATCCACTCTCTCGAGCCAGCGGTTCTCTACAGACCGACACCATCCCAAAGCAAACAGAAGACCCCCAGAAAAGTAGACCATGGCAGGTTTTCAGGGCTTTATCAGAGAGAAGAGGGGAGGGGAGGGAGGAAGAGGGAGGGACCAGCTGTGGCTCCGTGGAAGAGCATCTGCCTGGCATGCAGAAGGTCCCAGGTTCAATCCCCGGCATCTCCAGTGAAAAGGATCGGGTAGGAGGAGATGTGAGAGACCTCGGCCTGAGACCCTGGAGAGCTGCTGCCAGTCTGAGCGGGCAATACTGACTTAATGGACCCATCAGGATAAAGCGGGTTCTTCGAGGGAAGGGCCATGGCTCAGTGGAAGAGCCTCCGTTTTGCATGCAAAAGGTCTCAGGTTCAATCCCCAGAAGCTCCAGTTGAAAGGATCAGGTAGGCTTTGGCCAGGAGGGCGGGATAGACATCTCATCAATCAAATCAATCAAATCAAAAACCTCTGCCTCAGACCCTGGAGAGCCGCTGCCAGGTCTGAGTAGACAATACCGACTTTGATGGACTGACAGGCTGATTCAGCATAAAGCAGCTTCCTGTGAGAGAGGAAATCTTTAAGCCTTTCTTTCCCGGTTTATTTTTTCTCTGGGGGAAAACACCCCTTTGCTAATATACGTTTTATTCTGGTTTATGACCAGAATAAATGACTGACTGATTAGTTGCTGTAGATTTTCCGGGTTGTCTGGCCATGGTCTTGGCATCGTAGGACCTGACGTTTCGCCAGTAGCTGTGACTGGCATCCTTAGAGGTATAACACAGAAAGATGGAGGACTCTCTGTGTCAAGGTGAGCAGAAAAATGGTAGGCAGGTAATTTATATCTACTCAGGAAGGTGGGGTAGGGCTGAGTCATTATCTTGTAGTAGTTCTCCAACTATGAACATGCTAATGGAGGAGCTTTCCTGAGGAGGTTCTTTTGTCTATGGATGGTTTCCTGTTTCCTGAGGAGGTTCTTTTGTGTGTGGAATGGCTCTTGAAACTCTAATCTTATCTGTAGTGCTATTGTCAGCTTTAGAACATTTTGTGTTTTTCAGGACAGGAAATTTATTTTTAAACTCTCTTCTTTCCTGTTGAAATTGTGTTTATATGAATTTCAATGACTTCCCTGTGTAATCTGACGTGGTAATTGGAAGTGTTGTCTAGTCTTTCAGTGTTTTGGAGACAAATGATTGATTGATTGATCAGAAAACAACACCCCTAAGGTATTACTATTTCTCTGGGGAAAATTTATGTAGTGCTCTGTAGTGCTATTGTCAGCTGTAGAACATTTTGTGTTTTTCAGGACAGGAAACCATGCCCTATCTATTTTGTAAACTCTCTTCTTTCCTGTTGAAATTGTGTTTATGTTTATGAATTTCAATGGCTTCCCTGTGTAATCCGACATGGTAATTGGAAGTGTTGTCCAGTCTTTTAGTGTTTTGGAGCCAAATGATTGATTGATTGATCAGAAAACAACACCCCTAAGGTATTACTATTTCTCTGGGGAAAATTTATAGCTGACCCCGATTTTTACTCCCTGGAGGGAGTAAAAGCAATTTGGGAACGGCTTTTTCCAGCAGTCAGATGGCAGGGGAGGAAAGCCACTCTGCTGTTTGATAAGGCAACCCCAGCAGTTTAATTTGCAAAATAACAAAAATGCTTAAAAGTGGTTTAAAATAAACACAAGGGGTAGGGGAATCATCATCATGTGTACTCGAGCCCTCCAACCACCCAACCAGAGGGCTGCAGGAGCGGCAGACTCCAAAGGCCTGCAAACGAAGGGATGACTCAAATGCGGTGATCCCACGTGGCCTGCTGAACGTGCCTTCCCTGAAGGAAGAATCTGCGGTCCTCCCCACACGCCCCCAACCAGAGCTCACCTTCTTGGTTCCATACAGGGTCTCCAACAACTTCTCCTGGGCGGTCTCAAAGCGCTGGTCCAAACTGGAGGCTGTTTTCTGAACCAGGTTCCAAATTAAATAATTGTTTAAGACGCTGCAAGAGAAAGGACGGGACCACGTCAAGACCGAGATTCAGGGTGATCACCCAAAGAGTGATTAACACGTGGGATTCACTGCCACAGGAGGTGGTGGCAGCTACAAGCCATGGTCGGCTTCAAGAGGGAATTGAATCAAGACTCTGGAGTAGAGGTCCATCAATGGCTATTAGCCACAAGGGATAGACAGGGACTCTCAGGCTGGGGCAAGGGATGCTCTGTATGCTTGGTACTTGAGGAGGGGCAACAGTGGGAGGGCTGCTAGTGTCCTGGCCCCACTGCTGGACCTCCTG
The DNA here is from genome assembly GCA_029375565.1 of Gekko gecko. NCBI lineage: Eukaryota > Metazoa > Chordata > Lepidosauria > Squamata > Gekkonidae > Gekko > Gekko gecko. The sequence continues at coordinate 140,640,236 of JAPDNY010000008.1, read as the reverse complement.
ATGGCACCTGGTATTCTTGGCCAGTGTGTGACAGAGTGTCGGACTGGATGGCCGTTGGCCTGATCCAACAAGGCTTCTCTTAAGTTCTTACGTCTGGGGCAGTGATGCTTTGTATTCTTGGTGCTTAGGGGGCAGCAGTGGGAGGGGCTTCTAGTATCCTGGCCCCACTGCTGGACCTCCTGATGGCACCTGGTATTCTTGGCCACTGTGTGACAGAGTGTTGGACTGGATGGGCCGTTGGCCTGATCCAACACTGGTTTCTCTGATGTTCTTATGACTGAAGGTCAAAGAAGAAGGGGACGGCAAAGGATGAGATGGTTAGATAGTGTAATCGATGCAACGGACGTGAAATTGAGCAAACTCCGGAGTGCGACGGAAGACAGGAGGGCCTGGCGTGATGTGGCCCATGGGGTCACAAAGAGTTGGACTCAACTGTGCAGCTGAACAACAACTACAACAACAGAACTCTCTTTATTCCCCCTGTCCCTCTTCCCCCCACCCACAAAGTGGCTAGCAGTCTATAATCTGGACATAACTGGAAGTCGCCACCTGAGTCTTTTCGCTGAATGGTATTAATGTTATTTTGACGTTTTATTCTATGTTTGATGTTTTTAGCATTGCTGTACATTGCCCAGAGCCCGGCTGCAGCAGGGACTGGGCGATCCAGAAGCCCAACTAACAACCAGAACAACAACATAATTGTGCGTTGTCAAGTTGCAGCGGAGTCACGGCAACCCGAGAAAAATGGGGTTTCCGGAAGAACAGAGGCCCTCGGCCACTGTTTTCCTCTGCACAGCAGCCCTAGACTTCCTTGCTGGTCTCCCTCCCAAGTACTAACCGTGGCTGAGCCTGCTTAGCTTCTGAGCACTGCAGAGATCGGGGTAGCCAGGGCTATTCACAAAACCCCCTTTTCCATTTGGCAGCCGCCGTGTGAAGACAGGAAACAAAATTCACCTGCGCCTCCCATCTCCTCCCACGCCCCATGAACAGGTGCGGAAGAGAATAGGGAACTGGCAGTCCATAGGGCTATTATGTGATGGAAAGTGCTGGCAATCCCATATGGTTTTTCAAGGCAAGAGACATTCAGAGGTGCAGGGCTATTTTGGGGGCGGAACGCACAGGAACGGAGTTCTGGCTGGCTCCTGAGTTGGCCACACCCAGCAGGAACTCATTAGCATAACAGGCCACGCCCAACAGCAGAAACTCATTAGGATTGGCTACATGAGGGGTGTGTGGCCTAACATGCAAAGGATTCCTGCTCTAAAAAAAGCCCTGGGTTTTGACAACAAACAAGGTAAACAGAATAAGAAGCAAAAGGTGGGTGTGGCTGGATGACCCCACTTCTGGTAGCACGGGGGTGTGGCCAAATAGGCTAATGAGATGTGCTGTCAGTGGTGTGGCCTGACATGCTAATGTGTTCCTATTGTTGGGTGTGGCCTAATATGCTAATGAGTTCCTGCTGGGCTTTTTCTACAAAAATAGCCCTGCAGAGGTGGTTTGCCCTCATATGCCTCCGTGTAGTGACCCCAGACTTCCTTGATGGTCACTCATCCAAGTACTAACCAGGGCCGACCAACACTCCCTCTAGGCCCGTGGAGTCTTGGGAGCAAAAATTCTACTTTGTGGGCTACCGACATTAAAGTTGTGAGCGAGCAATTTGGCTACTGCATAACTTAATTTGCTCTGGAGCAGTGTTCCCTCTAAGCTCAGTTAGTGTGAGCCGGCCCACAGTTTTTTAGCCTCCAGCTCACACATTTTTGTCTCAGCTCAGGAAGGGATGGCTCCAGAGCAAACTAAGTGATGCAGGAGCCAAATCGCCCACCCACGACTTTAATGCCTGGAGCTCACGAAGAAGGATTTTTGCTCACAAGACTCCACAGCTTCGAGGGAGTATTGCTCTGGAGCCCTCCTTCCTGAGCTAAGGCAAAAACGTGCGAGCCGGAGGCTACAAAACTGTGAGCTAGCTCACACGAACTCATCTTAGAGGGAACACTGGGGCCGACTCTGCTTAGCTTCTGAGATCTGATGAGAACGGGCTCAACTGGGCCACCCTGGTCAGATCAGGGCTACCTTAATCGCACAATTTAAACTGACCAAGAGAGATCTTGGAGTCGTAGTGGATAATTCGCTGAAAATGTCTAGACAGTGTGTAGCTGCAATAAAGAAGGCCAACGCTATGCTGGGGATTATTAGGAAGGAATTGATAACAAATCAGCCAGTATCATCATGCCCCTGTATCAATCATTGGTGCGACCTCATTTGGAATACTGTGTACAGTTCTGGTCACCACATCTCAAAAGGATATTATAGCATTGGAAAAAGTGCAGAGAAGGGCAACTAGAATGATAAAGGGTTGGAACACCTTCCCTATGAAGAAAGGTTAAAACGCTTAGGGCTCTTTAGCTTGGAGAAACGGCGGCTGAGGGTGACATGATCGAGGTTTATAAGATTATGAATGGATTGAGCAGGTTGAGAAAGAGTCCTTTCTCCCTTTCTCACAATGCAAGAACTCGTGGGCACTCCATGAAATTGCTGAGCAGTCGGGTTAGAACAGATAAAAGGAAGTCCTTCTTCACCCAAAGAGTGATTAACACGTGGAATTCACTGCCACAGGAGGTGGTGGCAGCTGCAAGCATGGACGGTTTCAAGAGGAAGTTAGATAAACATCTGGAGCAGAAGTCCACTCAGTGGCTATTAGCCACAGGGTATAGCTGGGAACTCTCAGTCCGGGGCAGGTGATGCACTCTATTCTTGGTGCTGGAGGGGGCAGCAGTGGGAGGGCTTCTAGTGTCCTGGCCCCACTGCTGGACCTCCTGATGGCACCTGGTGTATTTTGGCCGCTGTGTGACAGAGTGTTGGACTAGATGGGCCATTGGCCTGATTCAACATTGGCTTCTCTCATGTTCTATGACCCCTAAGCCAGGCACTATAGCCCCACAGTGACTTGGGGGCAACACGGTAATCAGCTTAGGCTTGATTACAGGCAATCCGCTGGAAACCTCCTCCGGACCACCTTTGGCCTCCGAACCTTCAAGAGAAATTGCTCAACCTTCTCCGTATCCCCTCCCAATGCTCCTTCTAAGCTGTGGGGGTCTTGTGAGCAAAAATTCTATACTTTGTGAGCGACTAGCATTAAAGTCGTGAGTGAGTGATTTGGCTATTGCACGAATTAATTTGCTTTGGAGCCATCTCTTCCTGAGCGAAGACACAGATGTGTGAGCCAGAGGCTAAAAGACTGTGAGCTAGCTCACATTAACTCTGCTTAGGGGGAACACGGATTCCCCCTCCCTCCCCCAGCAATGCAAACATCGGGACTAGACATTCCCCCACGTTTAAATGGGACCTTCAGGGAACAGAGCCTGCTGCTGCAGGTTAACTGTGACACAACGTCCACTGGTATTTCTCTGATGCCTTATCTGCAAAGCTGGAGCTGAGGCCCGCTTATCCAAGGGCCGAGCTGGACGTGCAGGTTTGTAAAGAGTTCCCTTGCAGCCATACCGTAGCTGTGGGGAATGGCTGCTCAAAGAAAAGGAGAGCTGGAAAGCCACTGCAGGGCAGGGGTAGTGGTGGGGTAAAACAGCTGGATGGAAGGCAGGGCCCTTCCTCCCTCCGCGGCCCGCATTCCAACCCCAAAGGGGCTCTCCTTCCTTTTTGAAAGAGAACATAAGAACATAAGAGAAGCCAATGTTGAATCAGGCCAATGGCCCATCCAGTCCAACACTCTGTCACACAGTGGCCAAAATATACCAGGTGCCATCAGGAGGTCCAGCAGTGGGGCCAGGACACCAGAAGCCCCCCCACTGCTGCCCCCTCCAGCACCAAGAATAGAGTGCATCACCTGCCCCAGACTGAGAGTTCCCGTCTATACCCTGTGGCTAATAACCACTGATGGACTTCTGCTCCAGATATTTATCCAATTCCCTCTTGAAACTGTCCAATGCTTGTAGCTGCCACCACCTCCTGTGGCAATGAATTCCACGTGTTAATCACTCTTTGGGTGAAGAAGGACTTCCTTTTATCTGTTCTAACCCGACTGCTCAGCAATTTCATGGAGTGCCCACGAGTTCTTGTATTGCGAGAAAGGGAGAAAAGTACTTCTTTCTCAACCTGCTCAATCCCATTCATAATCTTATAAACCATTCCCTGCAGTTGCCGTACAGCTGTGGGGAACGCAAGGCGGGTGTGGGGAACAGGTTTGCCAGCCTCCTGCCAGCAGCTGGAAATCTCCCGGCTGGAGACCGCCACCATGATTTCTGTGGGATACTGACATTATTTTAAATGTTTCTAACGTTGAGATTTTTAACGCTTGGTGTTTGCTGCCTCGGGGACCCTGTTTAGGTGGAGAGGAGGCAGAGAAGCATTTTAAGAGCCAGTTTGGTGCAGTGGTTAAGTGCGCGGACTCTGATCTGGGAGAACCGGGTTTGATTCCCCACTCCTCCACTTGTACCTGCTGATGTGACTGTGGGTCAGTCACAAAGCTCTGCCACAGGAGTTGTTGAAAAAGAGTAGTTTCTGTCAGAAGCTCTCAGCCCCACCTACCTCCCAGGGTGTCTGTTGTGGGGAGGGGAAGGGAAAGGAGTTTGTAAGCCGCTCTGAGACTCCCTTGGGCAGTGAAGGGTGTGGTAGAAATCCAATCTCTTCTCTCTTCTTCTTTAAGCAGAGTGGGGTGCTGTAGTTGACTAATTCCGCATCGAATAAAGGGTCAGAGTAAGTGACCTCTAGGATCCGTCTAACTCTGTGTCAAGGAGCTGATCTCTTTTAGAGAGTTTCCTGCCTAAGGGTTAGCTTTCTTGACATGTAGAAGCCATCATTCCCACACTTGCTGGCTTGTCGTAAGCCACTCAGCAAGGCAGCCTTGGGGCCGTGAAGGGTGAGGCATAGACCAATCTCTTCATTCTGCCTCTCCTCTCTAAATAAATCAATATGCCTAGTCCAATATTACGGAAACCAGGACCTAAGGCAGGGGTGGCCAAACAGTGGCTCGGGAGCCACATGTGGCTCTTTCACACATATTGTTTGGCTCCCAGCAAGGCAGCTGGGGAAGCAAAGGGGAGGCAATCGGCCTTTCCTTCTTTCCACCTTCCTTTCTCTGTTTCTCTCCTTCTCCCTTCCTTCCTTTCTCTCTCTTTTCCTTCCTTCCCCCTCCCTCATCCTCTCTTAGCCAAATAAATATCATTAGCAAGCAAGTAAATATTGGACAATCATTATCAAAATCTGGTTTTACCCCTTTTGTTTTTATTTTTGGCAGTCTCACTCAATGTTAATAAAAATGTGTAATACTTTGTCTTGCGGCTCTCAGACATCTGACATTTATTCTGTGTGACTCTGATGTTAAGCAAGTTTGGCCACCCCGATCTAAAGTCATCTCAGATTCCAGGACCCTCAAGCAGACTCCAGGCTTTACTCAGTAAAATCCCAGATGCATGGCACATATACGAGAAGAGGAAGGAAGAAGAAGAAGAAGAAGAAGAAGAAGAAGAAGAAGAAGAAGAAGAAGAAGAAGAAGAAGAAGAAGAAGAAGAAGGAGAAGAAGAAGAAGAAGAAGAAGAAGAAGAAGGAGAAGGAAGAAGAAGAAGAAGGAGAAGAAGAAGAAGAAGAAGAAGAAGAGGAAGGAGGAGGAGGAGGAGGAGACTGGATTTATACCCTGCCCTTCACTACCCAAAGGAGTCTCAGAGCGGCTCACAAACTCCTTTCCCTTCCCCTCCCCACAACAGACGCCCTGGGAGGTAGGTGGGGCTGAGAGAGTTCTGACAGAAACAGCTCTTTTTCAAGGACAGCTCTTGGCAGAACTATGGCTTGCCCAAGGTCATCCAGCAGATGCAAGTGGAGGAGTGGGGGAATCAAACCTGGCTCTCCCAGATTAGAGTCCGCGCACTTAACCACTACACCAAATTGGTAGACAAATACACACACACACACAGAACTGGGGGGGCAATATGCCTTCTTATTTATCAGCCCTCCATGCCCCACAATTGCGCAGAGCATTTGCACTTGCTAGATGCAATACTATTCCATCTGCAGTTACTTATGGTAGCTATAATGGGCTTCTGTATTCAACAAGACTCAGTGCATGTAATCTAAATCAAGTTGACTTGGTCCTCCGTATTCTTCTGTATTGTTCCCAATATGATGATATACGTTCTACTCTTTTAGACCCAATTTTATTTAACACGATAGTCTGCCTACTTTGAAGGTGTGCCATCTTCTGAACGATTCATCACCAGTGTTCCCTCTAAGCTGAGTTAGCGTGAGCTAGCTCACAGTTTTTTACCCTCCGGCTCACACATCTTTGTCTTAGCTCAGGAAGGACGGCTCCAGAGCAAACTAATTTATGCAGGAGCCAAATCGCTCGCTCACAACTTTCATGCGAGTAGCTCACAAAGTAGAAATTTTGCTCACAAGACTCCACAGCTTAGAGGGAGCATTGTTCGTCACCCGAAATAACTGAAAAGGTAGCCTTATTTCTAAGTTTGGTCATTAAGGATCGATTGCGTAATGTCTAGATGCATATGATTGACCCATTTTCCCTTGTTACCTCTTGATCTGTTTACTGTTTCTAACTGCAATCCGATGTATGCCAATAAAGGCCTATGTGAGAACTGGGGGGGCCACAGTCGGTAAGGCCCTGCTCGGTGTTTGTCCGATACCTTTTGTCAGTGGTGTTGATAAGCTGGGACACTTGCTGCAAGTACTCCCGGCTGTAGACCACCACGGGCTCAGCGTCCGTCAGCTCCAGCGGCGAGAGGAAGTAGGACATGAAGTCCAGCCAGTCGATGGCAGGAGCCAGGTCCTGCAGGAGAAAAGAGCATGCTCAGATCTTAAAAGAGAAAGGCAAGCTGCTCGGGAAGCAAGCCCTTTCCCTTGCTCTCTGCACCCGGTGAAGAGCAGACATCTTAATGCAAAACCCCGATCAGGGGTCTGGAGAGCTCCAACAGAGACCAGATCCCCTGGAGAACACGGCTGCTTTAGAAGGAGGACTCTCGGGCATTCTGCCTCACTGAGTTCCCTCCCCTCCCCAGACCCCAGGACCTATCACAGGCAGGGCCAGGAGGGCCATTTGGCCCAGTCCTCGTGACGGTTGCCAATCTTCAAGTGAGGGCTGGAGACTTCCCAGAACTAAAACCGATCTCCCGACAATGTAAATTGCCGATTTCTTATTTGTTTACTCAGGGCTATTTTGGGGCAGGAATGCACAGGAACAGAGTTCCAGCTGGCTCCCGAGTTGGCCACGCCCAGCAGGAACTCATAACAGGCCACACCCAACAGCAGAAACTCATTAGGATTGGCTAGATGAGGGGTGTGTGGCCTAACATGCAAAGGAGTTCCTGCTACAAAAACAGCCCTGGATTTTGACAGCAAACAAGGTAAACAGAATAAGAAGCAAAAGGTGGGTGTGGATGGATGACCACACTTCTGGTAAAGTGGGGGTGTGGCCTAATATGCGAATGAGCTGTGCTATCGGGGTGTGGTCTAATATGCTAATGAGTTTCTGCTGTTGGGTGTGGCCTGTTATGCTAATGAGTTCCTGCTGGGCTTTTTCTACAAAAAAGCCCCGTGTTTACTCATTTAAAACCTTTATTCCAGCTTGGTGTAGTGGTTTATTACAGCCAGTTTGATGTAGTGGTTAAGTGAGTGCACTCTAACCCAGGAGAACCGGGTTTGATTCCCCACTCCCCCACTTGCAGCTGCTGGATGACCTTGGGCAAGCCATAGTTTTGTCAGAGCTGTTCTCTCAAGGACATTTCTCTCTCAGCCCAATCTACCTCACAGGGTGTCTGTTGTGAATAGGGGAAGGGAAAGGAATCTGTAAGCCGCTCTGAGACTCCCTTGGGTAGTGAAGGGCGGGGTATAAATCCAATCTCTTCTTTTTCTCTTCTACCAGGGTCCCTCCCCTCCCCACCCCCTGTCCCCCAGGCTCTACCCTCAAATCTCCAGGTATTTCCTGGAGTTGGCAAACCCAGGTCTCGTATTCACAGAGGTCTCAAATTTAGACCTTTGACATTCCAAATAAGGAGTCACAGGGATACACTGATGGGATTGAAAGAAGATGTTCATCATACATCACTTTAAACTCGGGCATACACTGAAAATATACCAGAATTCTTGTAACCCCGTTTTGGCATTTCTTCTTCTTCTTTTATAATCGGAATATACATTGTAATAACTCTTTCTAATGTTCGAAATGTAATAATCGACACAAAACCATGATCATTTAGTCCAGCGGCAGTGAAACATAAAGAAACCCTTCCAAGCAATGCTCCCTTCTAAGCTGTGGAGTCTTGTGAGCAAAAATTCTACTTTGTGAGCTCCTGGCATTGAAGTTGTGAGCGAGCGATTTGGCTACTGCATAAATTACCTTGCTCTGGAGCCCTCCTTCCCGAGCTGAGACAAAATTCAGAGAGCAGGAAGCTAAAAAACTGTGAGCTAGCTCACACCAACTCAGCTTAGAGGGAACACTACTTACAAGGAGAAAAGTCCAAGAACATCACTTTTAAGGTCAAATTAATCATAATCGGCACAACGTCCAAAGCTTTCGTGCATCTCTTCATTTTTTAATATACCAGGGAGCCTCAAAAAGCCAGAGAGCACTACAGTCGGGGTCTCAAAATCGACTGACCCTCCCCGGCCCCAAGGAGGCCAGGCTAGCTATTACGAGGGCCGAGGGCCTTTTCAGTGGCGGCCCCATACTGGTGGAATGAGCTCCCGGAGGAGATCAGGGCCCTGCGGGATCTGTTACAGTTCCGCAGGGCCTGCAAGACGGAGCTCTTCCGCCAGGCGTTTAGTTAGGGAGCCGCCACTGCTATAGAGTCCTGGCCCTTGTTCTTGACATCCAGCCGGCACTGCAGGAAATCACAAGCAGAACAACATCTGGGAAGCTGACATCTATTCTGAAAGCGAGCCATCTTGGATAATCAATGAATTGCTTATCAGCACTTTGTGCCTCTGTATCTGTTTTAACTGTTAGGGTTTTCTATATGATTGTGTGATGTTTTAACTGTGTTTATGTTGAGCGGAAGCCACCCTGAGACTACGTTGCAGGGAGAGCGGGGTATAAATGAGACAGACAAATTAATTAATTAATTAATTTTAAAAACATGGGCCTCTCCCTGCCCCCGAGAAGCCCTGCCAAATTCCACACCTCCCCAGGCTCCACCTCCAGAGCCAGTCTGGTGTAGTGGTTAAGTGCGCGTACTCTAATCTGGGAGAACCGGGTTTGATTCCCCCACTCCTCCACTTGCACCTGCTGATGTGACCTTGGGTCAGCCACAAGTTCTCTCAGAGCTGTTCTCTCAAGGACAGTTTCTGTCAGAAGTTCTCTCAGCCCTACCGACCTCACAGGGTGCCTGTTGTGGGGAGGGGAAGGGACAGGAGTTTGTAAGCCACTCTGAGACTCCTTTAGGTAGTGAAGGGCGGGGTATAAATCCAATCTCCTCTTCTTCTTCTTCGCCCCAAAATCTCCAGGAATTTCCCAAACCGGAGATGGCAACCCAGGGGAACCGCGTTTGCTTCCTAAAGACGGGATCCAGCTCCGCTGCCCAGGCGGAGCCTAGACCTGCCCAGTCTGAAGAGACATTCCCTGGATGGGTTGGGGGGGGGGTGCTTGCCTCCTCGTTGCCGTGGTGACGAGTTGCCCGGCAACCCATGAGTGATGAAGGAAGCCAGTTTCGCCATGTTGCCGGGAGGCCTGGGATCGGGGATGGGGGCCGCAGGGAGGGAGAGAAACAAGGGAGACGGAGAGCAGCAGAAAGCAAAGAGTGTCTGGGGGGGGGGCGTAAAGAGGCCGGGAGTGGGGGAATTGCACATCGAGAACAGCGATGCTCAGCGGGGGGGGGGGGGATGACAGGCATTGGATGTGGGAGGTTCGACACAGAAACGACCGACGGGATTGACTTCTTGGAGTGGGTTTTTCACCAGCCGAACCAGGTCCTTGGCCAACTTCGATACGTATTCGGAGCCCATTCAAAAGACATTCAAGTGCACTTTGTGTTCACTGTCTCAGGGAGGCCTTCCCACATGTTTGCAAGCGAGGCCGGTGGCGTTATCCCCTTAAACCAATGCAGGCACCACAACCTGTGGGGGGCTGGGGAGAAGGAAGCGCAGGGGGGTCTCGGGTGACTTGTAGGGCTGCCAACCCCCAGGTGGGGCCTGGAGGTCTCCCAGAGTCACAACCGATCTCCGGACGACAGAGCTCAGTTCCCCTCGAGGAAAGGGCAGCTTTGGAGCAGTGTTCCCTCCAAGCTGAATTAGTGTGAGCTAGCTCACAGGTTTTTAGCCTCCGGCTCACACATTTTTGCCTTCGCTCAGGAAGGAGGGCTCCAGAGCAAGCTAATTTATGCAGCAGCCAAATCGCTCGCTTACAACTTTTAATGCCCAGTAGCTTGCAAAGTAGAATTTTTGCTCACAAGACTCCACAGCTTAGAAGAAGAAGAGAAGAAGAGATTGGATTTGTACCCCGCCCTTCACTCCCCAAAGGAGTCTCAGAGCAGCTCACAAACTCCCTTCCCTTCCCCTCCCCACAACAGACACCTTGGAGGTAGAGGTGGGGCTGAGAGAGCTCTTGACAGAAACTGCTCTTTTTCAAGAGCAGCTCTTATCAGAACTACGGCTTGCCCAAGGTCATCCAGTCAGGTGCAAGTGGAGGAGTGGGGAATCAAACCCGGCTCTCCCAGATTAGAGTCCGCACACTTAAACACTACACCAAACTGGCTTAGAAGGGAGCATTGCTTTGGAGGACGGACGCTCGGGCATAAAAGGGTTGCCAATGTCGGGGGGGAATGGAGATCTCCCAGAATTACTGCTCACCTCCAGGCTAGAGAGATCCATTCCTCTGGAGAAAATGGCGGCTTCAGAGGGTGGGACTCTACAGCATTGTACTCGGCTGAGGTCCCTCCCCTCCCCAATCCTCCCTCCCAGGATCCAACCCCCAAATCTCCAGGAATTTCCCAACCTGGACCTGGCAACCCTAACAGTATACCACAGGTTCCAAGGTAAAATACCTTCCCAATTTCCCAGCTACAAAATGGCTGCCACAGGAGGCGGAGACACACGAGCACTTTCACACATGCTGAATAACACAGTTTCTTACTTTAGTTATTTATTTTGGGGTATTTTTGTATTTTAAGTGCATGCGTGCGCATGTGGGCACCTGGAAGCCATAGCGACTTACTAGTGACTGCCAAATAACGTGCTCTCAATCCACTTCAGGGACTGTTTCCAAGTGGACGTTGCCATTTCGCACAGCAAAATCCGGTTGCAAGGTGCACTGGAAGTGTGTTATGTAGGGTGTGCGAAAGCAGGCATGCATGCACAGGGGAAGCCCAAGTGCAAGGGATAAGAGGAGTAAATCCTAAAAAATACACAGGGAAAAAGAAGCCTCTGAGAGATTTAAATGAACACTGCGGTGGCAGCTGCTGCCAAAACAATGTTATTGTAATCTGCATGGCCCATCAGATCTTCAGCGGCCAATCAGAACTGCGGCTTGGCAGGAGCCCCACCCACTTTCTAAAAACACTTGGTGGACACCATGGGCTGGTCTGTCAGCCTCTCTCTCTCTATCCAGCTCTCTCTCTCTCCCTAACTACCTACCTATCTATCTATCTATCTCTGTCTCTAGGCCTGTCTGTCTGTCTGCCTCTCTCTATCCATCTATCTATCCATCCATCCATCTCTCTCTCTCCCTACCTATCTACCTGTTTCTCTGTCTCTATGCCTGTCTGTCTCTCTGCCTGTCTGCCTGCCTCTCTCTCTCTCCATCTATCCATCCATCCATCCATCTCTCTATCTATCTATCTATAATCTGCCTACCTGCCTATCTATCTGCCTATCTACCTGCCTTTCTATTTATCTACTTACCTACCTATCTACCTGCCTATCTCTCTCTCTGTCTCTATGCCTATCTATCTGTCTGTCTGTCTGTCTGTCTGTCGTCCCATCTATCCATCCATCCACCCACCCACCTATCCATCCATCCACTGACCAACCGACTGACCGACCTAATTTTTACCCTGCCCTTCCCCCAAAGAGCTCAGGGCGGCATACATGGTTCCCCTTTCTCCATTTTATTCTCACAGCAACCCTGCGAGGTCGGTTACAGTGAGAAAGAGTGACCGGCCCAAGGTCACCCAGCACGCTTCCATGGCATGAGCGTGGACTGGAACCCGGGTCTTCCCATCCGAGTCCAGCCCTCTAACAACCGCATCACAGGAAGTCTCCCCATTTTTCCTGAAAACACACGTGTGAGGGCCAAACTGATCCTTGTGTGTGTGTGTTTCGAAGACCAGGGGCAATAAGACACAGAGGGTATCTCTGTGTTGCTTTACGCTCTGTCGTTTCCATCTGAGCATAGGAAGTCTCTGAGTTTATTTACTTATATTATCTACTTCATTTATAACCTGCCTTTTGCCCAAGTGGGGACTCAAAGCAGTTGACATCATTCTCCCCCCCCTCCATTTTATCCTCACAACAACCCTGAGAGGTAGGTGAGGCTGAGAGTGTGTGACTGGCCCGAGGTCACCCAGCAAGCTTCCATGGCAGAGCAGGAATTCGAACCTGGGTCTCCCAGATCCTAGTCTAACACTCTAACCACTGCACCACACTGCTGCAGAGTTTGTGGTCAAGGAGGGCTGGCCAGATAAACCTCTTAGCCACTGTTTGTACCCCCAGACTCAAAAGTGGGCAGATCCTCTGTGGGGTGCATGGCAAGGTGAAACCCGCAAGCCATTTACAAGGCTCGTTCCGTTCATAAATTCTTTCAGAGCTGTTCTCACAAGGGCAGTCCTCAAAAGAGCTCTCTCAGCCCCACCTATCTCACAGGGTATCTGTTGTGGGGAGGGGAATGGAAAGGAGATTGTAAGACGCTCTGAGACTCCTCTGGGTAGTGAAGGGCGGGGTATAAATCCAATTCTTCTCCTCCTCCTCCTCCCCCTCCAGGTTGAAATCAAATCAGAAGTGCTTTCAGCTAAACATTAGGAAGAAGGTCCTGACAGTTAAGAGCGGTTCGTCAGTGGAAGAGGCTTCCTCAGGAGGTGGTGGGCTCTCCTTCTTGGGAGGTTTTCAGACAGAGGCTAGACGGCCATCTGACGGCAATGCGGATTCGGTGAACTTGGGCAGATCGCGAGAAGGGAGGGCAGGAAGGGTTGCCTCAGGGCTTAGTTCTTGTGGCCCTTTCTTTACATGCCCAGGGAAATGCCGATCACCACTCTGGGGTCAGGAAGCCATTTTTCTCCAGGCCAGTTTGGCCAGGGATCCTGGAGGTTTTTGGTCATCTTCTGGGCATGGAACAGCAGTCACTGCAGGTATGGAGGGGGAGGTATTTGTGAATTTCTTCCACTGTGCAGGGGGTTGGACTAGATGATCCTGGAGGTCCCTTCCAGCTCTGATTCTATGGTTCTCCTCCTCCTCCTCCTCCTCCTTCTTGCCTCCGAATGGAGAAAGGAAGGTTTCCCTGGGCTGCTGGGTAACATCCCCGTCCCATCCTCAGACACGCTGGGCTGTCATTGCAGTGGCCTTTTGGAGGCCCCGAGAGGAAGGGGAACGGATCACAGTACCCAGCACTGCCTCTGGCCGTGGATTGTTGTCCGAGGACTGAAGAGCTGGGCTTGGCATCGCTGCCGCCGCTCTAGCCCTGATTGGGATGCCAGTCTGCCAGGCTCCTGCGGTGCTGGCACTCATCGCAGCTGAAGGGCGATGCCGATGGCATCCTAATGAAGGGGCGGGGGGGGGTGGCTCTGCATCTCGGGTGATGCCAGGAAAGCAGAGTTCCAGTGACTGAATTGTGTGGGTGTGGGGGGGGGAGCCGAGAGGCACAAGAGGAGCAGCACAGATAATGCAGAGAGAGAGGGAAGGGAGCCAGAAGCGGGTGCGAGAAGCAATTGCCTGCTGTTGACCCTCCTGCTCCCGGCTGCTGCTCCCTCTTAGGAACATAAGAAGAGCCCGGCTGGATCAGACCAGGGGGTCCATCGAGTCTCACGCAACAGCTAACCAGTTCCTCTCGAGGGCCCACAACAGGGCATGGAGGCTGAGGCCTTCCCCTGATGCTGTCTCCTCCCTGGGACTGGGATTCAGGGGTTGAATCACTAACCGGGAAGGAGGGAGGGAGTGGCGAGGGGAGGAGGAAGGGGCTGGGACGGGCCCAGCTGAGGACAGTTGCCGGGGAAGCGTCCCACCCCTCTCTGTCCAGTTTGGTGTAGGGGTTAAGTGCTCAGACTCTAACCTGGGAGAACCGGGTTTGATTCCCCATGTCTCCACTTGCAGCTGCTGGATGGCCTTAGGTCAGTCGCAAGTTCATTCAGAGCTGTCCTTGGAAAAGAGCAGTTTCTGTCAGAGCTCTCTCAGCCCCGCCTAACTCACAGGGTGTCTGTTGTGGGGAGGGGAAGGGAAAGGAGTTTGTAAGCCGCTCTGAGACTCCGAGTGAAGGGCGGGGTATAGATCCCATCTCCTCCTCCTGTCCGACCCTGCCATTGGCCGCCAACGCCTCCGGTCGACAGGGACGTGGAAGGTAAGCCCCTGGACAATCCTCCCCTGCCAAGGACGCCGCCGGATGGGCTGCCAAAAGCTGGGGGTTCTCTGCCATCTGTGGGAGCCCCAATCCCAGGCCCGAAGAGGAAGGTTTCTCCCTCTCCTCCCCGTCCCGAGCGCGCTGCGATCTGTGGCCACGTCTCCTGACCTCCCCCACCCAAAGATCCTAGCAGCGCGGCCCCGAGGGAGCCCCAGCCAAGCGTCTTCCACGAATTAGCTCAATTAGCAAATTTAATTTAATGTAATTAGAGATTTCCCTGGCACCCCTAGGCCCCCCCCAAGGAGTCCTGGCTACCGTGCTGCTCCCAGTTCTTAATGACTTGTTTCATTTGTGCGCCTGGCTTCACGTCACTGGCGGCCTGGCAGCAGCTCCTACTGAGTTTCGCTTGTCCGTGTGTCTCTTTCACCCCAGGAGATCAGAGGCGCGTCTCTTTTCCTTGGGTCCTCACACCAACTCTTTTGCTTGCGGGGAAGCAGGAAGCGTCTCTGCTCCGCCGGCTGTGTGGCTGAACATGCGGAGCTGCCATAGACTGAATTGTTTTTAGAAGTATTTGAATGTTTAAATGATGTTGTTTAATCTGTTTTAGGTGTATAGTAATTCTATGCGGTTTTGTGTAGGCCACCCTGAGCCGGCCTTGGCCAGGGGTGGGGGGAGTAGAAATTTAATAAATCAAATCAATCAGACCCTCAAGTCCATCAAACTCAGTCTACTCAGATGGGCAGTGGCTCTCCAGGGTCTCAGGCAGGGGTCTTTCCCCTCACCTACGGCCTGGATCTTTTAACTGGAGATGCTGGGGATTGAACCTGGGACCTTCTGCTCTTCCACTGAGCCACGGCCCCTCTTTACAGCTCTCCAGGGTCTCAGGCCGAGGTCTTTCACGTCACCTCCTGCCTGGTACTTTTCACTGGAGATGCTGGGGATCTGAACCTGGGACCTTCTGCACACCAAGCAGAGGCTCTTCCACTGAGCCACAGCCCCTCTTTACAGCTCTCCAGGGCCTCAGGCTGAGGTCTTTCCCATCACCTCCTACCTGGTCCCTTTTAACTGGAGGTGCTGGGGATTGAACCTGGGACCTTCTGCTCTTCCACTGAGTCACGGCCCCTTTTTACAGCTCTCCAGGGTCTCAGGCCGAGGTCTTTCACATCACCTCCTACCTGGTCCCTTTTAACTGGAGGTGCTGGGGATTGAACCTGGGACCTTCTGCACACCAAGCAGAGGCTCTTCCACTGAGCCACGGCCCCTCTTTACAGCTCTCCAAGGTCTCAGGCCAAGGTCTTTCACGTCACCTCCTGCCTGGTCCTTTTAACTGGAGATGCTGGGGACCGAACCTGGGACCTTCGGCACGCCAAGCAGAGGCTCTTCCACTGAGCCACAGCCCCTCTTTACAGCTCTCCAGGGCCTCAGGCTGAGGTCTTTCACATCACCTCCTGCCTGGTCCTTTTAACTGGAGATGCTGGGGACTGAACCTGGGACCTTCTGCATGCCAAGCAGAGGCTCTTCCACTGAGCCACAGCCTCTCTTTGCAGCTCTCCAGGGTCTCAGGCTGAGGTCTTTCACGTCACCTCCTGCCTGGTCCTTTTAACTGGAGATGCTGGGGATTGAACCTGGGACCTTCTGCACGCCAAGCAGAGGCTCTTCCACTGAGCCATGGCCCCTCTTTACAGCTCTCCAGGGTCTCAGGCCGAGGTCTTTCACATCACCTCCTACCTGGTCCCTCTTAACTGGAGGTGCCGGGGATTGAACCTGGGACCTTCTGCACGCCAAGCAGAGGCTCTTCCACTAAGCCACAGACCCTCCCCATAATAATATCCAGGTAGGCTGGGCTGCCCCTAAATGCCACTTCTGGTTCTGAGCAACCTCTCCTCAACTGTTGCAAAGCATCTTCCAGATCAGTTTGGTAGAGTGGTTAAGAGTGCGGAGAAATCTAACTGGGAGGGAGGAAGGCTAGTTTGCCACCTAGTGGTGCACAACACTAAAGAGCTAGAACTTCTATCTGCCAGACAATCTTAGGATCTCCTGGCTTTCTATACACAGTGCCATACGATAATTTTTAATGATTCGTCCTTTCAACTACAGATGCCAGAGATTGAACCTGGGACCTTCTGCAGGCCAAGCAGATCCTCTACCACTGAGCTACAGCCCCACACCAAAACATGAAGCTGCCTTATACTGAATCAAACCCTTGGTCCATCAAAGTCAATATCGCCTGCTCAGACTGGCAGCAGCTCTCCAGGGTCTCAGACAGAGGTCTTTCCCGTCACCTCCTGCCTGGTCCTTTTCACTGGAGATGTGCAGAATGTTTTGCCCCCCAGTCAGGGCCGTAGCCTGAGCGGGCACTGATCTGGGGCTAATCTGGGAGAACTGGGTTGGATTCCCCAGCCCTCCACATGCAGCCGCTGGTATGACTTTGGGTCAGTCACAAGTTCTCTCAGAGCTGTTCTCTCAAGAGTAGTTCCCGAGAGCGCTCTCTCAGCCTCGTCTATCTCCCAGGGTGTCTGTTGTGGGGAGGGGAAGGGAAAGGAGATTGCAAGCCGCTCTGACTCCTTCGGGTACTGGAGGGCGGAGTATAAACCCGATTTCTTCATCGTCGTCTCCACCCACACTCCCCCGCCCCCTCCCCATCCCTCCCCCCACGACCTCCTGCCCTGACTCAGGCACAGCCCACCTGCAGCTCCCTGACGGTCAGCTTGTGGTAAATCTTCTCGTCATCCCGCCGCTCATCTTGAGGGACAGTGAGATTGGCCAGTTGGATCTCCAGCTCCAGCACTTGCTGCATCTGCTCTTCCGTCGAGGCTTTGGGCCCGCCCAGCAGGGACCCCAGCTCGACCATGTACTCCAGGTAGGCAGCCAGCACCTGCCGCGGAAGAGCAAAGCGTTGTGTGTATGGGGGAAACTCCGGGGCATTCGAGCTGCCGCAGAGGGTTTTTAAAGAACAGCATCCCTTTCCCTCCCCCTCACTGGCAATTCCGCTGTTCTGCAAACGGCAAGAGACTGTCCCGTTTCTGCTCTCCCCACTTCTCTCTCTCCCCAAAGAATAGAACTCGAGGGCATCCAATGAGGCTGATGGGCAGTAGGTTCAGGGCAGGCAAAAGGAAATACTACTTTACACAGAGAGTGATTAAAAATGTGGGACTCTCTGCTGTCCCATTTCTGCTCTCCCCACTTCTCTCTCTCCCCAAAGAATAGAACTCGAGGGCATCCAATGAGGCTGATGGGCAGTAGGTTCAGGGCAGGCAAAAGGAAATACTACTTTACACAGAGAGTGATTAAAAATGTGGGACTCCCTGCCAAGGGATGTTATGATGGCCACAGAAAAACACAGCTTGGAAAGGGGATTAGAGAGATAAGTCTATCAGTGGCTACTAGCCATGGTGACTGAGGGGTATCTCCACATTCAGAGGCCCTACGCCTCTGAATCCCAGAGCCAGAAGGCAGCATCAGGGGAAGGCCTCGGCCTCTACACCCTGTTGTTGACCATCCAGAGGAACTGGCTGGCCACTGTGTGAGACAGGATGCTGGACTAGAGGGACCACTGGTCTCATCCAGCAGAACTCTTCTTATGTTCTTATGAAGGCCTTGGCCTCTCTGCCCTGTTGCTGGCACTCTAGAGGAACTGGTTGGCCACTGTGTGAGACAGGATGCTGGACCAGATGGACCACTGGTCTGATTCAACAGGGTCTTCCTATGTTCAAAAAAAGCAAGAACGGCTTCAGGCATCGGTGCTGGATCCTCCAAGGGACTGGCGGTGCTATTATTCAACACGCTTTTCAGGATTTTCAGGTTCTGCTCGGCTCCCAGACGGAAGACGTGCAGGATTCTATCTATGCAGGCACGGCGAGGGCTATTAGCTAAACCACTCCGGTGCGGGCATCCAGAACTCCCCGGGGCTGTTCCTGGACATATGCTAGAGAAGGGCTTTTTCAGCCTGTGAGCTCCTTTGGAATTCCAATACCGAGGAAGTGGAGCCACACACAGGAAGCCCAAGTTCAGCTGAGGAGTGATTTTTAAAAAACAGTCTTGGGGGGGAAAGGAGCGTGCGAGAGACTAAAATCAACACTGTAGCGGCAGCTCCCACCGAAACGATGCTATTTTAATCTGCACGGATCTCCAATGGCCAATCGTAACCCCTGCTTCCTAGGAGCCCCGCCCACTTCAAAAACACTTGCTGGGCAACAGTGAAGGTGTCAGCGGTCACCATGGAATCCCTGGGCACCACGTTGCATCCAACTTGACATATGGATTAGTGTGTGTGTATGGGGGGGTACCTGACGCCGGTTTCTTCTCCTGTGCCTCCTTACCTTCTCGTTGGCGGTCCTGTTCAGGTAGTAATCACGCGAAGGCAAGAAAAGGCCTGATTGATCCACCTGCACACATACAAAAGACCCCAGAACACCCAGTGAATCCAGCCGCCACAGCGTCCAGCCCCGATCCACTCCTACAGCTCCTTCTAGACGCCTACACTGAAGGACGGCGGAATTACCGTGACCTTCCAACTCCATTTTGCTGTCTGAAAACGGGTCCCTCCGCTCTGCTAGAAAAGAGAAGCCCGTTAAAACGCACGCTTTCTCCTCTCTGAGATGCTGTCAACAAAGCCGGGATCTCGTTTTCAAGTGGCACAAAGGAGTGGGGGCCGGGGGTTGAACTCCCTGTCCCCGCCACCCCTTCCTGCATGGCCCTAAGGCAAATTGAGGCTGCATAAGCCTGGCATGTGCATTTAATGGACCAAGCTAGACACCTTGAGCTGTGGTCACACACACTAAATAATCTGCTTTCAATCCACTTCCCGTGCACCTTCCAACTGGATCTTACTATGTGAACTCACAAAATTCAGTTGGAAAGGGGCACTGAAAGTGGACTGGAAATGGAGCGTTTAGTGTGTGTGACCGCATCCCTGATCTCATCTGTTTTGAGTCCTTACTGCAGTGATGAAGCCTGTGTACGGGCTGTACCGCTTCCAACCGAAAACAGGAGCTCACATCACTGAATATAACAAAAAAACCCACCCCACCTTCCACATAGAAAGCTAGCATGTCAGGGACAAGGGTTCTAGCTTAGCCTTCTCCCCAGCGTGCTATTTCTGTGTGCAAGAATGTCGTGTGCAGACTTGCAGTTAAGCCACGGAAGTCCCCACTTGGATCGAGCAAGTCCCATTTTGTCCCATGCTACTTACTCTAAGGTAAATTGCACAGGATTGCAGCCCAGCCGCCTCCAGTGCCTGAAGGCTGACAGCGGAGTTTCCATATAAGGATGGTAAGATGACCTAGATGGCCAGACTAGCCTGTTCTCTTCAGATCTCGGAAGCTAAGCAGGGTCAGCCCTGGTTCGTACTGGGATGGGAGACCAGCAAAGAAGTCCAGGGTCACTAAGCAGAGGCAGTCAATGGCAACCCACCTCTTTGATTTCTTGCCCTGAAAATCCTATGGAGGTCACCCTAAAGAGCCAGCTTGGTATAGTGGTTAAGAACACGGACTCTAATCTGGGAGAACTGGGAGTTTGATTCCCCACTCCCCCCATGTGCAGCTGCCGGTGTGACCTTGGGTCAGTCACAAGTTCTCTCAGAGCTCTTCTCTCAAGGGCAGTCCTCAAACGAGCTCTCTCAGCCCCACCTACCTCACAAGGCATCTGTTGTGGGGAGGGGAAGGGAAGGGAGTTTGTAAGCCACTCTGAGACTCCTTCAGGTAGTGAAGGGCAGGGTATAAATCCAATCTCTTTCTCCTCCTCTTCTTCTTCTTCTTCTCCTCCTTCTCCTTCTTCAATGTTTCCCCAAATGCCCTCCACCCCCATCCCTCACTTATATGCCACTTTGGTTCGGAGCGCGGAGCTCTAATCTGGGAGAACCGGGTTTGATTCCCCACTCCTCCCCATGCAGCTGCTGGCGTGACCTTGGGTCAGTCACAAGTTCTCTCAGAGCTGTTCTCTCAAGGACATTTCTGGAAAGAGCTCTCTCAGCCCCACCAACCTCACAGGGTGTCTGTTGTGGGGAGGGGAAGGGAAAGGAGATTGTAAGATGCTCTGAAACTCCGAGTGAAGGGCGGGATAGAAATCCAACTCTGCATAGCAACCCTGGACTTCCTTGGTGTTCTCCCATCCAAATACTAACTAGGGCCAACTCTGTTTAGCTTCCGAAATCTCGTGAGATTGGGTTAGCCTGGGCCATCCAGGTTAAGGCAGACAAACAGAGGAGGTTTGCCAAGGCCTGCCTCTGCATAGCAACCCTGGACTTCTTTGGTGGACTACTGACCAACTCCAACCCTGCTTAGCTCCTGAGATCTGGCCAGATCAGGCTTGGCTGGGTCATCCAGGTCAGGGCCACTTCAAGGTAGGTAGTGGGATTATCCTCCTTCCCCTGGTGGGATAAAGGCTATCCAAAGAGAACAGCTTTGTGCTGACAGCACAACTTATCCTTCAAAGCCACATACAGAAAGGCTGTCAAGGAGATTTACCTGGATGACGTTGCTGTTCGAGCTTTTAGAATCGGCTCCCACAAACACAGTAAAGAATGGCGATGCCCGGTAGGTCCCAGACACCAGTTTCAGGACGTCCATGAAGTTGTTCTGATTCCAGGGGCCAGCGATGCTCCAGCCTCCGATCTGGGGGGGGACGTGGAAGTAAAGATTAGGAATAAGCACATAAGAAGAGCCCTGCTGCATCAGGCCAGTGGCCCATCTAGTCCAGCATCGTGTCTCACACAGTGGCCAACTAGTTCCTCTGGAGATCCAACAGCAGGGCATAGAGGCCAAGGCCTTCATAAGGACATCAGAAGAGCCCTGATGGATCAGACCAGTGGTCCATCTAGTCCAGCATCCTGTCTCACACGGTGGCCAACCAGTCCCTCTGGAGATCCAACAACAGGGCATAGAGGCCGAGTCCTTCCCCAGATGTTGCCTCCTAGCACTGGGATTCAGAGGCTGACTGCCTCTGAACAGATCTATCCCACATGAGTAGCTACTTTATGGCAGGCTCCGCCTCCCGCAGCAGCCATTTTATTGCAGGCTCCACCTTCTGCAGCAGTCAGTATGTGGCAGCCATTTTATGCCTCTGCCTGCCACTCTGTGTCAAAATTGCAAAAGTGCCCATAGGCTCAGGAAGGTTTGGGACCCCTGGGCTAGAGTGCTAGAGACCCAGAGATCTGGGAGACCCGGATTCAAATCCTCACAGTGACATGAAGTTCATTAGGTGGCCTTCAGCCACTCACTCTCTGTCAGACAAACCTACCTACAAATCAAGCAGTCAACAAGACTTGCAAAGAAAATGCTTACTATATATTACAGTCTGAAGCACTACAACACAATAAATAAATTCCTACAAATCATAAGAAAAAGGTACATCATCAACGTTGTCTCCAGATTATATAACAACATTTCAAAATTGGATCTTCCTCAGGAAATGTTAGAGTAGTACAAAAGGCGCCTAGGATCCATTAGAAGCTTAGCAGCATATTAGAGCCTGAACATTTACTGAGATCAGCGTCCTATCTGAATGTATTATCTTTCATGACTTGTTGCAAAGCACTCTATGAATAAGAGAACTTTTGTACTACTCTGACATTTCCTGAGGAAGATCCAATTTTGAAACATCGTTACATAATCCGGAGACAACGTTGATGACGTACGTACCTTTGCACTAGGATTTTCTTATGATTTGTAGGAATTTATTTATTGTGTTGTAGACTTCAGACTGTAATACATAACAAGCATTTTCTTTGCAAGTCTTGTTGACTGCTTGATTTGTGGGTCAGGCTCCCACGACTGTTTTCTTTATACTTGTTCTCTGATTGGGTCGTGTTTGTTCACATTTGTTTTGAGACAAACCTACCTCCCAGAGTTGGAGATGTGCGAACTACGTACACTGCCCTGATCTATTTAGTGTAAAAGCAGGATAAAAATGTTTCAGACAGGCAGATCATAAATAAATCCACATAAATATAAAGTTAGCTCAATAAAAAGGTAACAGCAGTATGGTCTGGCTACGATGTATTTGTGTTTATTAAGAAAAAAGAAAGAAATACATAAATTTACAGAGGACACATCTATCCTTGGCTGACAGCCACAAGAGGCAAATGAAAACCTCGTGTACAGAGGCAGTATACCTCTAAATGCCAGTAAACAATATGGGATTATTATGGGCTGTCTGAGAGCTCCCAGAGGAATCTGGTTGGCTTCTGTGGGAAACAGAACAGTTGAATCTCGGTTTGATCCAGCAAAGCGATTGCTATGTTGGAGAGAATTGTGTTTCTCCTGAAACTGAGGAATAACAAGTCTACTGGATTCACAGCCAACAATATTGGGAATCTCTACATTGAAGGAGTTGGGAATATCTCCATTGGAGAAGAGACATCATGTGAGGTGAGGTGATCGCCACCTTCCAATACCTAAAGGGATGCCATGTGAAGGATGGGGCAGATATGTTTTTGACTGTGTTGGGTGACTGGACTCAGGTGAATGGAAATCAGAAGAAGAGGAGGAGGAGGAGGAAGTGGAGGTAGAGGAGGAGGAGGAGGAGGAGGAGGAGGAGGAGGAGATTGGATTTATACCCTGCCCTTCACTACCCAAAGGAATCTCAGAGTGGCTTACAATCCCTTTCCCTTCCCCTCCCCACAACAGACACCCTGTGAGGCAGGTGGAGCTCAGAGAGCTCTCTCAAGAACTGCCCTGGAGAGAACAGCTCTGAAAGAACTCGTGACTGACCCAAGGGCACACCAGCAGCTGCACGTGGGGGTAGTGGGGAATCAAATCCGGTTCTCCCAGATTAGAGTCCACGCTCCTAACCACTACACCAACCTGGCTCTCTTTAAAGATAAAAACTACAGCAAAGGAGGTATTATCTAAATCTGAGGACAAACTTCCTGACGGTGAGGAAAAACTTCCTGACGTAGCCATAAAAGTTTCGGTCAAGGCGCAAACACCAGGAGTGGGATCTTTATTAGATTGCCACTAATCTGATTAGTGATCTAATGAAGTTTAGATGCCTCCCTTTCCTTCCCTGGGTCGCGCTGTAGTGGCGGCACACACCAGCGAGAAAAAGGAGGGTATTTAAGGAGACATATGTCTCTATAAATAACGTTCCTTCTCTCGCTGGTGTGTGCTGCCACTACAGCGTGGCTCAGGGAAGGAAGGGGAGGCATCTAAACTTCATTAGATTACCCGCCCCCCGTCACAGTCTCAGCTCTAGCCACAGCCCTTCCTGCCTCAGCAGTGCAGTGCGCCACCAAGGTCCCACCCCTTTCCCCTCCCAGCCAACCACAAGGCACTGCCACAAACTGGCTGCAACATTTAAAAAAAAATCTGCACAACCAATCAAATCTCTCCCCCTCCCGGCCAACCACGAGGCCCTGACACAAACTGACTGCAACGTTTGAAAAAAACTCCGCATAGCCAATCAAATCTCTCCCCCTCCCGGCCAACCACGAGGCGCTGCCACAAACCGACTGCAACATTTGAAAAAAATCGGCACAGCCAATCAAATCTCTAACGGCCAATCGGAAGCCCCACCTACTTTCTAGAACACTTGGCGGGCGCCCTGGTTCCCACGGACACCGCGTTGGGGACTTCTATTTGAAAGTATCGACTGGGTACCTACTTCTCAGGGATATTATATTTGTAGTTCCTGTGCCGACAGAGGGCTGGACTAGATGACCCTGGGGGTCCCCTCCAACTCTGAGATTAAACAACATAAAATAACTGCCCAGCAGTCCAAATGGCCTGACTCGCTGGACAGAGACCCTCCCTTCCCGTCTTCCCTCCGTGGCCAGGCCCACCTTCTCAATGAGCTCCATCAGCGGCTGGGAGCCCAGCTCCTCGATCTTCTGTTCCTTCAGGCAAGACAGGTAATAACGTTGGGTCTTTCTCTCTGCCTCGCTGGTGGAGTTGAAACTGGCGTTCTCTGGCAAAAGAAACACCCAGCCTGTGAGCCCGTGGCCAAGGCTGAAGAGCCCCGAGGACCCCAGCACGGCAGTTTTACAGGCCTGGCTCCCCGAGGCAATTAAGCGCTCCTCTCCTGTTTCCAGTTGAAGGGGAAGCCGGATCTGCCCTCCTGGGAAAGGAGCGGCGCCTTACCCAGCAGGTGTTTCATAATGGCCTGGTTCTGATCCCAAATGCTGTTGAAAGTGCTCCACTTGGAGCGCCCGTCGGGCAGCGGGTTCCGCTTGATCCAACCCCCGCAGGCGTACTGGTAAAAATCGTCACAGGGGTGGGTGTCTCGGTCCAGGGCCTCCAGGATTTTGCTGGCGACGATGATGCAGGCTTCCGTCAGGCAGGTGGTGTGGGACGGATCTGGCAGGGAGGCACACGGACACACCGTCAGTTGAGCTAGCGTGATGTGGCGGTGAGCATGTCACTCTAAGACAGGAGTCGTTGTCCCCCCAACCCTTTGGCGCCTACAGGCACTTTTGGAATTTTGAGGGGGGGGGGTGAGCACCACCCCAAAATGGCCGCCACAGGAGAGGAACCAAATCCAAAATGGCTGCCACAGAAGGCTGACCTGAATGGAATATCTCTCTCCTCACACCTCCTGGGGAGAAAGAAAGTCTGAAGAAGAAATGGAACTACACACTGGATTAAGGAAAGCCTAGGTTAGGGTTGCCAACCTCCGGATGGTATGCAAAACAAAGGAAATAAGCTGTGCTCAAGGGTAAACAGTCACTTGTCTTGAACAATTGTTATCAGAATGTAATAAGAGTATAATCAACAGTCCGATGTGATACAAATACAATGAAATTAAATATAAAAAGACGTGTTTTACATAGAAGAGGAGATTGGATTTATACCCCACCTGAAGGGTGTCTCAGAACGGTTTACAATCTCTTTTTTCTTCCCCTCCCCACAACGGATATTCTGTAAGGTAGGTGGGGCTCTTTCCAGAACTGCTCTTTCCAGAACAGCTCTGAGAGAACTGTGACTGACCCAAGGCCACGCCAGCAGCTGCATGTGGAGGAGTGGGGAATCAAACCCCAGTTCTCCCAGATTAGAGTCCGCACTCCTGACCACTACACCAAACCACTACACCAAACATATGGACATAGATATATTTGAACTATACCAAGTCACGCATCAGAAATTCCAATAATATAGAACACAATCTCTCAGTTTTAATGGTCCCACAGGAGTTCAAGGATTCACTAGAGCCTGGGGGATGAACTAATCATTCCTCCAATATTCTGCTTTACACGTAAATTAGCTGATAAAAAGACGCGTTTCGCCAAGGGCTTCTTCGCAAAGATGGAACTCTAAGTTATCTGCCGCAAAGGGGAAAATCTCACCAACATGTCATTTCCTTGTGCAAAGTTGCGGCTGATCTCAAGTCAAAGTGCAAAAATGCTTCAGAAGCATTTTGATAGAGTTTATCTCTGTCTGGTGGTATGGAAAACAGGCCGTGTTATATTTAACTCCATTATATTTGTATTACATTGGACTGTGCCCTCTTTGTTATATCCTTATTACATTTTGATATAATTGCTTAAGACTTGTGGTTGTTTATTGTTGAGCACAGATTATTTCCTCCTGGCAACAGAGCTCAGTTCTCCTGAAGAAAAGGGAGAAGAAGAAGAGGAAGAGGAGGAGGAGGAGGAGGAAGAGGACGAAGAAGAAGAAGAGGAGGACAAAGAAGAAGAGGACGATGAAGAGGAGGAGGAGCAAAGAAGAGAGAGAAGGAGGACAAAGAGGAGGAGGAGGAGGACAAGGAGGAGGAGGAGGAAGAAGAGGAGGAGGAAGAAGAAGGAGGAGGAAGAAGAAGAGGAGGAGGAAGAAGAGAAGGAGGAGGAGGAGGAGGAGGAAGAAGAGGAGGAGGAAGAGGACAAGGAGATTGGATTTATACCCCGCCCTTCACTTGGAGTCTCAGAGCGGCTTACAAACTCCTTTCCCTTCCCCTCCCCACAACGGACACCCTGTGAGGGAGGTGGGGCAGAGAGAGCTCTTTCCAGAACTGTCCTTGAGAGAAAAGCTCTTGTCAGAACTATGGCTTGCCCAAGATCATCCAGCAGCTGCAAGTGGAGGAGTGGGGAATCAAACCCAGTTCTCCCAGATTAGAGGTGGACTCGAAGGCATTAAACCCCATTAAAGTCCTTCCCTTCACCAAACCCTGCTCTCCTCAGGCTCCACACACACACCCCATTGCTAAATATTTCCCAACCCGGAGCTGGCAACCCTAGGCCAGGTGCTTAGTAGTCCTCTTGATCCTCCACTGGAAGGCCCTTTCATTTGTACTTCTCTCCCTTTCTCACACTACAAGAACTCGTGGGCACTCAATGGAATTGCTGAGCAGTCGGGTTAGAACAGATAAAAGGAAGTCCTTTTTCACGCAAAGAGTGATTAACGCATGGAATTCACTGCCACAGGAGGTGGTGGCAGCTACAAGCATGGACAGTTTCAAGAGGGAATTAGATAAACATCTGGAGCAGAGGTCCACCTGTGGCTATTAGCCACAAGGTATAGATAGGGACTCTGGGGCAAGGGATGCTCTGCAAGTGAGTCAGTTTGGTGTAGTGGTTAAGTGTGCAGAGTCTAATCTGGAAGAACCGGGTTTGATTCCCCCACTCCTCCACTTGCACCTGCTGGATGACCTTGGGCAAGCCATAGTTCTGATAAGAGCTGTTCTTGAAAAAGAGCAGTTTCTGTCAGAGCTCCCTCAGCCCCATCTACCTCACAGGGTGTCTGTTGTGGGGAGAGGAAGGGAAAGGAGTTTGTAAGCCGCTCTGAGACTCCCTTGGGTAGTGAAGGTCGGGGTATAAATCCAATCTCTTCTTCTTCTGTATTCTTGGTGCCTGGGCGGGGGGGGGGGGCAACAGTGGGAGAACTTCTCATGTTCTGACCCCACTGGTGGACCTGGTATTTTTGGCCACTGTGTGAGACAGAGTGTTGGACTGGATGGGCCATCGGCCTGATCCAACATTTTGGCTTCTCTTACGTTCTTGTAGGAGGGCAACCGATAACAAGCCTCACAGTTGTCTTCCACTCAGGATGTGAACTGCTCTGCTCAGAAAGGGGGGTGGGGGGGAATCAGAGGGAAGATTGGACTGGGGAGGCCTGTCTGGGGATCCTCCTCTCCCCCCCCCCCCCGGCTGACTTACCTCTGCTGTACTGAAGGCTCACGGCGATGACCAAACCCAGCAGCAGCAGGAGCACAAAGAGGACGACGGCGCACAAGGCCAGCTTCAGCTGGGTCCGGGAGCCCAAGCGACTCAGCAGGGGGCCGTTGCCCTTCCTGAAGCCCACCTTGAAAGCAAAAGCAGAGACGGGGGGGGGTCGGCGGGAGAGGAAGAGAAGAAGAAGAGAAGAGAAGAGAGAGAGAAGAGAAGAGAAGAGAAGAGAAGAGAAGAGAAGAGAAGAGAAGAGAAGAGAAGAGAAGAGAAGAGGTGAGGCCTGCTGGACTTGAGGCCTGCTATGGACGATTCAAGCTAGCCAGAGCTCATCAGATCGTGGAAACTAAGTAAGGTCGGCCCCGGTTAGTACCTGGATAGGGAACCGCCAAGGAAGTCCAGGTTCGCTAGGCAGAGGCAGGCAATGGCTAACCACCGATGCTTCCTCTAAGCTGTTGGGAGTCTCGTGAGCAAAAATTCTACTTCGTGAGCTACCGGCATGAAAGTTGTGAGCGAGCGATTCGGCTACTGTGTAGATTAGTTTGCTCTGGAGCCCTCCTTCCTGAGCTAGGGTGAAAATGTGTGAGCTGGAGGCTAACAAATTGTGAGCTGGCTCACACTAACTCAGCTTAGAGGGAACACTGCTCCAGAGCAAACTAATTTATGCAGCGGCCCAATTGCTCGCTCACAACTTTAATGCTAGGAGCTCGGAAAATAGAATTTTTGCTCACAAGACTCCGCAGCTTAGAGGGAGCGTTGCTGGCAGCCGTATTCAGTGTTCTTAAGAGAGTTCTCAGGAAGGGAATTGGGGTGGGGTGGGGGAATAAGCAAGATTTAAAAAAGAAAAAAATCTAAAGGGCCCTCACCTGGATAGCCGAGGCGAGCCCGATCTCGTCAGATCTCGGAAGCTAAGCAGGGCCAAGCCCGGCAAGTACTTGGAAGGGAGACCTCCAAGGAATACCAGGGCCAGGAGGCAGAGGCAGGCCACCAAAGCCACTTCTCTGAATATTCTCCATGCCCCAGTCGGAGTTGCCAGAGGTCGCCGTGACTTCCAAGCACAGACACACAAACACACACATGAAACCCCCCCCCCAAATCTAAAGTGAATCTCATACGATGCAGGTTGAGGTTAAAGGTGGGACGACCGAATGGCACAGAATGAAGAAGAGGGGAGAAAGAAGAGATTGGATTTATATCCCGCCCTTCACTCAGAGTCTCAGAGGGGGCTTACAAACTCCTTTCCCTTCCCCTCCCCACGACAGACACCCTGTGAGGTAGGTGGGGCTGAGAGAGCTCTTTCCAGAACTGCCCTTGAGAGAACAGCTTTGAGCGAACTTGTGACTGACCCGAGGTCACACCAGCAGCTGCATGTGGAGGAGTGGGGAATCAAACTCGTTTCTCCCAGATTAGACTCCGCGCCCCTAAGCACTACACCAAACTGACTCTGTGAGTCAGTTAAAGCGGGGAGGGAGGCAATGCTCAGAGAGGTTCCTGCCTTGGAGAGCCACTACCAGCCAAAGCAGAGGAGACTGGATCAAGAGGGTCAGGCCGTCCCTCGCATAAATCCCTCTTCCTGTGCCGTGTTTGCTCATCCATCTTGTCTCCCCTGGCAATGCGCTCCCTCCCCCTTGCTGTTTGGCAGATTTATCAGCTGACAACATCTGCCGGGCCCGGGAGGAACGGAGAGACTCTTGGAACAGCTTTGCTCGCCCTTGAGGGGAAACAAGACGTCCCTGTGCCACATGGTGACTTCCCGGCAGCCCCCGGTTGCAGTCGCCAGGGACGGAGGTATACAGAGCGCAAGCACCTTCCTCTATATATTCCTGGTTCAGAGTTTTAGTGCCCAACTAGAAATGAGGAAAGGAGGGCTAAAAGTTAAAGTCCCAGCCCAGTTTAGATAAACAACAGATCGATGGGCCGAAAAGAAGTCCTTTTCTCCCTTTCTCACACTACAAGAACTCATGGGCACTCCATGAAATTGCTGAGCAGTCAGGTTAGAACAGATAAAAGGAAATACTTCTTCACCCAAAGAGTGATTAACATATGGAATTCACTGCCACAGGAGGTGGTGGCAGCTACAAGCATGGACAGTTTCAAGAGGGAATTAGATAAACATATGGAGCAGAAGTCCATCAGTGGCTATTAGCCACAGGGTATAGATGGGAACTCTCAGTCTGGGGCAGGTGATGCACTCTATTCTTGGTGCTGGAGGGGGCAGCAGTGGGAGGGCTTCTAGTGTCCTGGCCCCACTGCTGGACCTCCTGATGGCACCTTGTATATTTTGGCTGCTGTGTGGACTAGATGGGCCATTGGCCTGATTCAACATGGGCTTCTCTTATGTTCTTAAGAAGAAGGTCCACCAGTGGTCCTGATGGCACCTGGTATTTTTGGCCACTGTATGACAGAGTGTTGGACTGGATGGGTCATTGGCCTGATCCAACATTGGCTTCTCTTATGCTCTTATGAGAAGAAGAAGAAGAAGAAGAAGATTGGATTTATACCCCGCCCTTCACTCAGGGTCTCAGAGCGGCTTGCAATCTCCTTTCCTTTCCCCTCCCCACTATAGACACCCTGTGAGGTAGGTGGGGCTGAGAGAGCTCTTTCGAGGACTGCTCCAGAGAAAACAGCTCTGAGAGAACTTGTGACTGACCTAAGGTCACACCAGGAGCTGCATGGTGTGGGGAATCAAATCCAGTTCTCCCAGATTAGAGCCCGTGCTCCTAACTGCTACACCAAACTGGCTCCCAACATCTTTCCTGGTAGAAGCCGAGTGTTTTTCGAAAGTGGGAACGGCCAGAGGGGGATTTTTCCCAGCGAGGCTTCTCATTGGCCACTGGAGAGCTGATTGGCCATGCAGATTCTTGAAAACACGGCTTCGGCAGCGGCTGCCACTACACTGTGTGACTGAAGGTAAGCTGTGGCAGCCATTTTGTGAATGGCTCCACCACCTTCTGCAGCCATTTGGAGGCTGTGCCCACCATGCTGCCTCAGAATTCTAAAGGTGCCCACAGGGTCAAAAAGGCTGAGGGTCCTTGGCCCAAAGCATGATTGGAGGATTGGGTCCATGATGTCTGAACTGGGCCACTGTCGTGTCACCTTCTTCTGGGAAGACCACATCAGCCAGGCATACAGACAAGTATGAGCTCAGTGAGGAAGTGGACAGAGGCCATTTATACTTATGTTCTCGTTAGACGGGGACTAGACCGATTGCTGGTGGATAGGTCTATCAGTGGCTACTAGCCATGGTGACTACAGGGAACCTCCGCATTCAGAGATGGTCAATCCCGATGTCAGAAGGCAACATCAGGGGAATGCCTTGGCCTCTATGCCCTGTTGTTGGACCTCCAGAGGAACTGGCTGGCTGCTGTGTGAGGCAGGATATTGGACTGGACTGATCCAACAGGGCTCTTCTTATGTTCTCATGTGCTGTTTGAAGATCCAGCACACTTATATAGACGCACACGAAGCCTGCAGGAAAAACCGTGTGCCAGGGTTCAGATCTAGAACACATGAAGAAAGAAGGGAATGCAAGGAGGTATTGATTCCCTTGCCAGATCGTTCCAGAGATCTGCCTCATCCAAGACTCCGGCTTCAACATCAGCCAGATGCTGAGAGGCTCCCAAATGAAGCCTGGTAGAAGAACATAAGAGAAGCCATCTTGGATCAGGCCAATGGCCCATCCAGTCCAACATTCTGTTTCACACAGTGGCCCAAAATACCAGGTGCCATCAGGAGGTCCATCAGCGGGGCCAGAGCCAATGTTCCCTTTAAGCTGTGGAGTCTTGTGAACAAAAACTTTACTTTGTGAGCTACTGGCATTAAAGTTCCGAGCGAACGATTTGGCTACTGCATAAATTAGTTTGCTCTGGAGCCATCCCTTCCTGAGCGAAGACAGAAGTGTGTGAGCTGGAGGCTAAAAAACTGTGAGCCAGCTCACGCTAACTCAGCTTAGAGGGAACACCGGCCAGAACTCCAAAAACCCTCCCAGTGTTCCCCTCAGGCACCAGGAATACAGAGCATCACCGCCCCAGACAGAGTGTTCCAACTATACCTTCTGACTAATAGCCACTGATGGACCTCTGCTCCAGATGTTTGTCCAGTCCCCTCTTGAAGCTATCCCACTGCTGGACCTCCTGACCCACTGCTGGACCTCCTGATAGCACCTGGTATATTTTGGCCGCTGTGTGACAGAGTGTTGGACTAGATGGGCCATTGGCCTGATCCAACATTGGCTTCTCTTATGTTCTTATGTTCTTATGTTCTTGTAGCCACCGTCACTTCCCACAGCAGAGAATTCCACATGATAATGACTATTTGAGTGAAGAAGGACTTCCTTTTATCTGTTCTAAGCCTTTGTTGCTGTTGTTGTTGTTGTTCAGTCGCACAGTCGAGTCCGACTCTTTGCGACCCCATGGACCACATCACGCCAGGCCCTCCTGCCATCCGTTGTGCTCCGGTGCCAGTTTGGTGTAGTGGTTAAGTGTGTAGACTCTAATCTGGGAGAAACGGGTTTGATTCCTCCACTCCTTCACTTGCACCTGCTGATGTGACCTTGGGTCAGTCACAAGCTCTGGCACAGCTGTTCTTGAAAAAGAGCAGTTTCTGACAGAGCTCTCTCAGCCCCACATACCTCACAGGGTGTCTGTTGTGGGGAGGGGAAGGGAAAGGAGTTTGTAAGCCGCTCTGAGACTCCAAGTGAAGGGCAGGGTATAAATCCAATCTCTTCTTCTTCTTAATTTCATGTTCGTGGCATCGATGACACTGTCTAACCAGCTCATCCTTTGCCTACCACTCATTAATTTCATGGAATGCCTATGAGTTTTGTCTTGTGAGAAAGGGAGAAAAGGACTTCTTTCTCCACCTTCTCTAATAACCCATGCATAAGTTTGTAAGCCACAACCACGTCACCCTTCAATCTTCATTTCTTCAAGCTAAAGAGCCCTAACCTCTTTAACCTTTCTTCATAAAGAAAATGTTCCATCTCCTGAATTATTTTAGTCGCCCTTTCCTACACCTTCTCCAAAGCAGCTGTCTTCGGTCACAGGAATACAGAGGTTCTTTTCAGCTACCCAGGCTTGTAGCTTTTCCACAGACGTATCCTCAGCGCTTTTGTCTGATCCTTAACTTTTCAGTCACAGAACAAATTACCCCTGTTCCCTGAGTACCCTGACATTTCGAGAGAGGGGTAATTTGGCCGACACCAATTCCCTCCGAATGGCTTCGCTTGTCACGTCTCACAGTTAAACACCTAAGCTGGGTAGGTAGATTGTCAAGAGAGATCTTCCGTAATCATTTTCCCTGGGTGTCTTTTTTTTAAAAAAAAATAGCTTGATTTTTGGGGTCTTCCTGATTCTTTCGTAAAATGCCTAAGAAATGACTACCTGGATGGATCCCGGTTTTTTAGCGATTTCACAGAGAAGCACTGCATCATCCTAAATAAGATGTTTTGTCTGAGACTATTCGATTTGTCCCTGACAAATCTCCCCCGTTTCCCCTGAGGATTAGAGTTGTAATAATCATCAATCACGGGTGCTACCGGGGCCTTTGGAGGACAGTGGGCGGGGACGGGAAAGAGCAATTTTTCATTTTCCTTTATACAAGCTCTTTAGAACTCGCTTCCTCGCTGGCCAGAATCAGCCAGTTTATTCATCACCTGTTTGTTCATCTCTCTCTCTCTCTCTCACACACAAACACACATTCTCTGTCTCTCTCCATTCAGCCCCTGCAACCAGCACCGGCCAAGCAATTATGCAAGCACCAGAGCCAGCGCCTTTATTATTAATTTAATATCATAATCTGGTTGCCAGGCAGCAGCCGGGACGACTCCTCTGGGAAGTTACGCGGATGCTCAGAGAGTCACATCCAAGAGCAATGCGTAAATCGTCTGCACCGTGTGCTTGCACGGCGCTGCGTGCCGGCCCTGGGAGCCCGGATCCTTCCTACCTCCACACCGTCCGGAGAGGTGCTCCCATCTGCCGCGGCATCTGGAGGTTCGTCATCCTGGAACACGGCTCGCTTGTACTCCGCCATCTGAAAAGGGGGTGGGGGGGGGAAGGAGAGGCAGAGAAAAAGACTGGTCAAGAGCCTCAGCCTCAGCCTTAAGTCACATCTCCTCTGTCCCTATTAAGCTACTTCAAAAACCACTGGGATAGCCAAGAGTCTTTCCCCAAAGGCAGCCTGGGAATTGTAGTTTTTGTAAAAGGGCTCTCGGGGAAGGGAACCCTGGGGTGAATGTCACAGAGAGGTTTCAGCCTCGCTCGCTTTATGAGTCAGAGCTCAGGGTCCGGACACTGAAAAGCATTTCTTTTTTCCTGCCTGGCACACGAGCCGTCCCTATTTCAGACCGCGGCTGAATTGCCGGTGATGAAGAGCTGGGCGCTGTCCAAAACGCACAGGCTGTACAGTGTCGTTGCCTAAAATACATCCGTTTTTGTGCTCAGTTGTTCTCTCTTTGGGGGGTCTGGCCCGTTTGCGGGAATGGAAGAACTCCTCCGATGTAAGAAAGAACCCCAGCAACTGAAACGGCGTGTACGTGAAGAGAAGAATTGGGAATCAATGTTCCCTCTAAGCTGAGTTGGTGTGAGCTAGCTCACAGTTTTTTAAGCCTCTGGCTCACAAGTTTTTGTCTTAGCTCAGGAAGGACGGCTCCAGAGCAAACTAATTGATGCAGCAGCCAAACCGCTCACTCATACTTTTAATGCCAGTACCTCACAAAGTGGGATTTTTGCTTACAAGACTCCACAGCTTAGAGCACTGATTGGGATCACAGAAGGAAGAGAGAAGAGATTGGATGTATACCCCGCCCTTCAGTCGGAGTCTCAGAGCGGCTTACCAACTCCTTTCCCTTCCCCTCCCCACAACAGACACCCTGGGAGGTAGGTGGGGCTGAGAGAGCTCTTTCCAGAGCTGTCCTTGAGAGAACAGCTCTGACAGAACTATGGCTTGCCCAAGGTCATCCAGCAGCTGCAAGTGGAGGAGAGGGTAATCAAACCCGGTTCTCCCAGATTAGAATCCGCACACTTAACCACTACACCAAACTGGCTCTCTGTGGACTGTCTGTGCTAGAAACCACAGGGTTTATGGGTTTTACAGTTGCCAGACTCCAGGTGGTGGCTGGAGATCACCTGGGATTGCAGCTGAGCTACAGGTAGCAGAGATCAGTTCCCTCAGAGAAAATGGCTGCTTTGGAAGGTGGATTCTACAGTATTATACCCCACAGAGGTCCCTCTCCAAACTCTGCCCTCCTCAGGGTCCACTCCCATCATCTCCAGGAATTTCCCAACCCAGAGCTGGCAACCCTAGTTTTCACCTGACAGAGGTTTTGTGCTTTAAAAAACAAAATACCAAAACTGTTTTATTGTGGGGTGGGGGGTCCGGGCAGCATCTGCAGTTTATATCGCCGTAAAGGTGAAGCAGAAAGACGTTACACAGCTAAACATTCGACACCAGATTAACCTTGCTATTAACTCATTTAAATTAAACGGAACCTTTCATATAATAAATAATATGTTCCTTTTTTTAAGCGCACAGACGTGAATTCCAGAAGGTCTCTCGTCATAATAATCTACGAATAGCAAAAATGGCCGCCGTTTTTCTAAAACACAGTCACCTCAAAGGGAGACGACCCTGAATGTAAGAAAAAAGTTATACACAAAAATGTTTATTATGGGTCATAACTATCTTGTGCATAAATGCAAGATGAGCAGATGTGGGGAAAGAAATTAGTCTTGAGTGAATACAGGACAGGTTTAGGATTATCTATTCCTATTAATCATGTAGAAGTTTATTAGTTGTCTTGACTCCCTATATTTTATCATAACAGATTGAGAAGAGTGGGAAAACTCCCCCTGGCCAGTTTTCATGTTATTTGAAAAACAGCTGCTGTCAGCGACAAGATAAGGAGTTCCCTTCTGATCGGGGAAATGGTTGAATTATTATCCAAGTCCTCCAAATGCACTATTTCTACTTGAAAAGGCAGAGAATAATCCATAACTTTCCCCCTACAGATATTGGCTAGCGTCCAGTGACATTACATTTTGATACACAACCCCCCTATGAGACTGTGTGCTTTTCAACAGCCACACAACAGGCAGAAATTCAACTGATCACGACATTCCTAGCAGAGAGACAGCACTGGAGGAAGGCGCGGCTCTGAGATTTTGGCTTGTGACACAAAGCTCTTATAGGCACACAGCAGCTGAGAAAGGAGGAGGAGGAGGAGGAGACTGGATTTATACCCCGCCCCCTTCACTACCCGAAGGAGTCTCAGAGTGGCTGACAATCTCTTTCCCTTCCCTTCCCCACAACAGACACCCTGGGAGGTAGGTGGGCCTGAGAGAGCTCTCTCGAGAACTGCCCTTGAGAGAACAGCTCTGAGAGAACTTACGACTGACCCGAGGTCACACCAGCAGCTGCATGTGGAGGAGTGGAGAATCAAAACCCAGTTCTCCCAGGTTAGAGTCTGCCGCTCTTAACCACTACACCAAACTGGCTCTCAGCCGTCAACTCCCGGTTTGGGAATTCCTGCGAAGAGAAAGCCTGGGGAGGGTGGGGGTTGAGAAGGCAGGGATCTCAGGGGGTTATAATGCCATACAGTCCACTCTCCAAAGCACCCGTTTTTCTCCAGGGGAAGCGGTTTCTGTAGTCTGGAGATAGTCACAATTATGGGAGGTCTCCAGGCCCCACCTGGAGGCTGGCAACCCTGGTCCAAAACAAGACAGCCGTTCTAGAGATGCACACCAGAGGAAGAGGAGGAAGAGGAAGAGACTGGATTTATACCCTGCCCTTCACTACCTGAAGGAGTCTCAAGAGCAGCTTGCAATCTCCTTTCCCTTCCTCTTCTCCACAACAAACACCCTGTGAGGTAGGTGGGGCTAAGACAGCTCTTTGAGAACTGCTCTTGAGAGAACAGCTCTGAAAGAACTTGTCACTGACCCAAGGTCACACCGGCAGGTGCATGCGGAAAGTGGGGAATCAAACCTGGTCCAACCAGATTAGAGTCCACGCTCATAACCACTACACCAAACCAGAGTTTTTGCCCATAACTTCGAAGTTGCTGGCACGATGACATCACTTCCTGTGTGACGCCAGCAACATGGGCTAGGCTTTCTTTCTCCTGGAAAGTCCCCCTGCCAGCCAGCTGATCGGTGCCTGGGGGGGGGGGCAGGGCCTGGTGGCAGGGGACCCCCACCTCCACCAGAGGGGTCTGGCAACCCTAGTGCCCACAGGCTCAAAAACATGGGGGACCACTGCTACATGCCATGAAGAACACATCACCCAACTCAAACGAACTGATTTATGTCATTTATACTTCATCGATACACTGCCTTTCTTCCCAACCGTGACCCAAAGTTGTTTACATCATTCTCCTACGACAACCCTGTGAGGAAGGTTTCTTCCAGAGCCCCGTTCCCTCCCCACCCCCACACAAACTCTAACCACTACACCATGCTCTCCCATACGGCACAAGGAAGGAGAGGGAACTATGTCTCCCCTCTCTGTATCGTGCTACTCATGCTCCAGGCTAGATGAGCGCCCACCTACTGCTGACTCTTACCTGCCAAGGAACCATGCTGTGGCACTTGGCAGTTGTGATTCAGGGCTAGGTGGGCAGGAATCTATTATTCCAGCCTTAGTGCTCAGCAGTGTTGCACTCTCGCACTATGGGGGAGGGAATTTGCTAATCATGGATTCCTTTTCACGGTTCCTTGCAAGACCCCAGTTTAGGCCCTCTCACAGCAGCCTAGGCGGCTCCATGCCAATCAGAATGATAGCAAAATGAACATAAGAAGAGCCCTGCTGGGTGGACTGTCTCGCGCAGTGGCCAAGCAGTCCCTCTGGACGGCCAGCTACACGGCAGAGAGGCCGAGGCCTTCAGAAGAGCGTCAGAAGAGCCCTGCTGGATCTGACCAGTGGTCCATCCAGCCCAGCATCCTCTCTCACACACTGAACAACCAGTTCCTCTGGATGGCCAACAACAGGGCAGAGAGGCCGAGGCCTTCATGAGAACTTAAGAGACCTGCTGGATCAGACCAGTGGTCCATCTAGTCCAGCGTCTTGTCTCACACAGTGGCCAACCAGTTCCTCTGGATGGCCAACAACAGGGCAGAGAGGCCGAGGCCTTCATAATAACATCAGAAGAGCCCTGCTGGGTCAGACCAGTGGTCCATCCAGTCCAGCCTCCTGTCTCACACAGTGATCAACCAGTTCCTCTGGAGGACCAACAACAGGGCACAGAGGCCGCGGCCTTCATAAGAACATCAGAAGAACCCAGCTGGATCAGATCAGTGGTCCCTTTAGTCCAGCATCCTGTCTCACACAGTGGCCAACCGGTTCCTCTGGAGGGGCAACCACAGGGCACAGAGGCCGAGGCCTTCATAAGAACATCAGAAAAGCCCTGCTGGATCAGACCAGTGGTCCATCTAATCCAGCATCCTGTCTCACATAGTGGCCAGCAAGTTGCCCTGGAGGGCCAAACAGACAGAGCACAGAGGTCAAGGCCTTCCCCTGAAGCTGCCTCCAGGCATTGGGATTCCCAGCAGCGTCAGTATTGTCTACTCAAGACTGGCAGCCGCTCACCAGGTTCTCAAGCTGAGGTCTCTCACATGATCCTTTTAACTGAAGATGCTGGGGATTGAACCTGGGACCTTCTGCATGCCAAGCAGATTCTCTGTCACTGAGCCCACCTCCCTTGCCCGGATGAAAGAGATAAATTCTCCTGGAGGAACTGGCCGCTTTGGAGGGTGGATTCTATGGCATTATATTTTGCTGTGGTCTCCCCCTCCCTCTTCTCCAGGTTCCACCCCCAAATCTCCAGGAATTTCCCAATTTGGAGTCAGCAATCCCAGCAAATGTGCTCTCTTCAGCCACCTTGGCTAGCAGCCATCGACGGAACCATCCTTCATGAATTCGTCCAACCCTCTTCTAAAGCCTTCTACTCTTGAGAGCCAGTTTGTTGTAGAGGTTAGGAGCGCGGACTCTAATCTGGGAGAACTGGGTTTGATTCCCCACTCCTCCACTTGCACCTGCTGGTGTGGCCTTGGGTCAGTCACAAGTTCTTTCAGAGCTGTTCTCTCAAGAGCAGTCCTCGAAAGAGCTCTCTCAGGCCCACCTACCTCACAGGGTATCTGTTGTGGGGAGGGGAAGGGAAAGGAGTTTGTAAGCCACTCTGAGACTCCTTCGGGTAGTGAAGGGCGGGGTATAAATCCTCAACCTCCTCCTCCTCCTCTTCTTCTTCCCCCCATCACCATCTCCCCTGGCAGTGAACCACGCAACTTAATTACTCATTAAGTAAGGAAATACTTCCTTTTGTCTGTCTACATCTGTTTGCCCATCAACTTCATTGTGGTACCTCCAGGTTCTAGTATTAAAGAGGCTCAACACCAGAAAGAGGGACATTTCTACAAAGCCAAGGGAATTCACGGGCATGCCAAAAAAATATGGGTCCCCTCCATTGGTCTCCTGAAAGCAGTAACGGGGGTGGAGGGGAGCAAACTGAGTCAGGCCTGTCACACTGGGGAAGAGCGGCTTTCTCCCCCACCCATGCGGTTTCCTTGATTGGAAATAATCCCCCAATTCTTTAAGCTCCAGGATAGACTGTGCCTGCCTTTATTTTTTTGCTCCTACTTGGATATAGGGTTGCCAACCTCCAGGTGGGGCCTGGAGATATCCTGGAACTTCAACAGAACTCCAGGTGATGGGGATCAGTTCTGCAGAAAATGGCTGCTTTGGAGGGCAGGCTACCTGGCATTACAACCTGCTAAGGCCCCCCCAACCCTGCCCTCCCCAGGCTCTACACCCAATGATTCTAGGAATTTCCCAACATTTCTACAATGTAGAAGCATTGTCGACAGAAAGAACAACATGTTAATGGGGGTGACTGGATTTGGAAAACTGGTCTAAGGAGAACTGCTAAATTCTCTTTTGATTTCGCAGCTAAAAGAGTATCCGCTATCTGAGGAGGCAGGAAGCGAACGCGGCACTGAAGCCGGCCGCGTATAGCTGCGACGCTCCTACCGTGGAACTTTTCCCGTGGAACTCTCACTTTTTTGACGCGTCTGTTCTCCTGAAGCATCTTGTACAGAAGATTAGTGAACTTTACTTGGGTGTTGTCTTTTGTATTAAGTACTGTTGGATCCTAACCCTTTAAGAAATTAGAAGAGTGTTTGCATTTGAGGGAACTGCGGTGGCTCATGTGGTTAAGACGCTGAACTGCAGGCTGTGGAAGCGTCGAGACCCGGGTGCCGCATGACGGAGTGAGCTCCCGTCTCTAGTTCCAGCTCCTGCCCACCTAGCAGTTCAAAAGCAAGAAATCGCAAGTAGATAAATAGGTACCACTCCAGTGGGAAGGTAACAGCGTTCTGTGCACCTTGGTGTTTAGTCATGCCAGCCACGTGACCACGGAAACGTCTTCGGACAGCGCTGGCTCTTCGGCTTTGAAACGGACATGAGCACCACAACCCTAGAGTCGGATTCGACTGGCTTTCGAGCAAGGGAAACCTTTACCTTTACTTGCATTGGAGACATATTTGAACTGTTAAGAATTGTTAAAATTGTCTTGGATGATATATTCTTTCTACTTCTGTTCGTAAGTTATTCAGAGTGTTTTGATACAACCTCCAGGCGGTGACTGGAGATCTCCTGGTATTCCAATTAACTCCAGAAATCAGTTCCCTTGGAGAAAATGACAACTTTAGGCTCTATGGCATTCTACCCCACTTGAAGTCCCTCCCCTTCCCCCAAACCCTACCCTCCTCAGCCCCACCCCCCAAATCTCTAGGAATTTCCCAACCCGGAGCTGGCAACCCTACCTAAAGCAACTTGGGGTACACTTTTGATTGGGGGAAACGATGCACACGGGAAGAGTTAACCGCCCCCTCTTCAACGCTGCAACCTCAATTCAACCCCCTCCGCTCCCACCCCCGCCCCATTTGACGGCTTCTTCGGACCAAATTATCCGACCGGGGTCATGGAAGTCTAAATGTCATAAGCAGCCAGGCCTTAATCTGATAGGCCTCCAGATTTCCCGTCCTTCCTCCATAAACATGCGGGCCGGGAAGCTGGAAGCGAGAGGCACGCACACAAACAGAGCCTCCGGAGATCAAATTACAGACCGGCACTGCCTCAGAGCGAGGACAGAAACATCGGAGGATCCAGTCTTCCCACTTACCCTCCGTCTGAACCGTCAGGGAGAGGATTGGCCTTCCTGAGCAGAAGGCCGAAAGATCATGGGGAGGTGCCAGTCTGGGGTGGGTGGGTAGGGAGCGGAAAACTTCTCCAGCTGCCTTACCAAGGTTTCCAACCTCCAGGTGTCACCTGGAGACCTCCCAGAATTACACCTGATCTCCAGACTCGTTAGATCGGTTCCCCTGGAGAGAAGGGCAGCATTGGAGGGCAGATTCTACGGCACAAAATCCCGCTGGCATCCCTCCACCAACCCCTGCCCTCCTTAGGTCTCCACTCCCAGATCTCCAGGAATTTCGAGTCCCAGGGTTGGCAACCTGTTATGTGTGATATGAGACTGCATCGATGTGTGATCGTGTCCATGGACTGAGAGCCAGTTTGGTGCAGTGGTTAGGAGCGTGGACTCTAATCCGGGAGAACCGGGTTTGATTCCCCACGCCTCCACATGCAGCTGCTGGTGTGACCTTGGGTCAGTCACAAGTTCTCTCAAAGCTGTTTCTCTCCCAAGCAGTGCTCTCAGAGCTCTCTCGGCCCCACCAATCTCCCAGGGTGTCTGTTGTGGGGAGGGGAAGCTGCTCTGAGACTCCCTTGGGTAGTAAAGAGCAGGATATAAATCCAATCTCTTCTTCTCTTCTTCACAGATAAATATACTCCTCCCCCCACAGCCAATATTAGCTGTGCTGGGAGGGGGAAGATCATCTCGTACTTGTTTTTTTCCACCCTACTCCGGCTAACAGCAGCCAGAAAGGCGTTTCTAAAAGTGTAGCGGGTGCGAGGTGGGTAGGTGAGAGAGTTAAACCTCCTACCAAGATCCGTGCCTCCTCGGATAGCTGCATTTTACAATTAACAGAAATTAGAGCCACAGTTGCGTCGGGGTTAGACTGCCAGGATAGACCCTGGTAGACCAGGATTCAGATCCCCACTCTCCAGCGAACCTCGCTTGGGTAGCTATGGGTCGATCACTCTGCCTCAGGGGAGAACTGCCCTACAGGGGTGTTACAAGCATCGAAGGGAGGGA
This sequence comes from Gekko gecko, assembly GCA_029375565.1. NCBI lineage: Eukaryota > Metazoa > Chordata > Lepidosauria > Squamata > Gekkonidae > Gekko > Gekko gecko. The sequence goes on along the minus strand of JAPDNY010000008.1, from coordinate 140,598,446 downwards.
GAACTTTGGAAGAAAAACAGGACAAGAATGCGCTAACCAGCAACGAAATGATCGAAGATGCGGCCCCATATCTACCACTTAACACACTATTTGGCCCTGAGGACTGATAAGAAGAGACAGTATACGGAGTGGTCCCATACAGAGAACAAACACAATCTGACCTACAGGAGGGGAATGAAACCATTTTTTTTTGGGGGGGGCACCTTAGCACAAAAGACTGGAAACCTTTTTTCTTGGGATATTGCTTATCTATCCTGATCTGGACGGACTAGCCGGATCTCGTCAAGAAGGAGGAGGAGATTGGATTTATACCCCAGCCTGCAGTGGCTCAAGTGGTTAAGATACTGAACTGCAGGCTGTGGAAGGTCAGTAATTCAGCAGTTCAAGACCCGGGTACCGCATGACGGAGTGAGCTCCCGTCTCAAGTTCCAGCTCCTGCCAACCTAGCAGTTTGAAAGCAAGAAATTGCAAGTAGATAAATAGGGACCACTTCAGTGGGAAGGTAACAGCATTCCATGCACCTTGGTGTTTAGTCATGCCGGCCACATGACCATGGAAACGTCTTCGGACAGCACTGGCTCTTCGGCTTTGAAACGGAGATGAGCACCACAACCCTAGAGTTGGATTTGACTGGCTTTCGAGCAAGGGAACCTTTACCTCTCACTACCCAAAGGAGTCTCAGAGCAACTTACAAACTCCTTTCCCTTCCCCTCCCCTTAGGTGGAGCTGAGAGAGCTCTGATAGAAACTGCTCTTTTTCAAGAACAGCTGTGCCAGAACTATGGCTTACCCAAGGTCATCCAGCAGGTGCAAGTGGAGGAGTGGGGAATCAAACCCGGTTCTCCCAGATTAAGGTCCGCACACTTAACCACGACACCAAACTGGCTCTCAGGAAGAGGAGGAGGAGGAGGAGACTGGATTTATACCCTGCCCTTGACTACCCAAAGGCAGCTTACAATCTCCTTTCCCTCCCCCTCTCTACAACAGACACCCTGGGAGGTAGGTGAGGCAGGTGATGCCCTCTATCCTTGGTGCTGGAGGGGGCAGCAGTGGGAGGGCTTCTAGTGTCCTGGCCCCACTGCTGGACCTCCTGATGGCACCTGGTATATTTTGGCCGCTGTGTGACAGAGTGTTGGACTAGATGGGCCACTGGCCTGATTCAACATTGGCTTCTCTTATGTTCTTATGTTCTGAGAGAGCCCTTTTGAGAACTGCTCCTGAGAGAACAGCTCTGAAAGAACTTGTAACTGACCCAAGGTCACACCAGCAGCTGCATGTGGAGATGTGGGGAATCAAAACCCAGTTCTCCCAGGTTAGATTCTGCACTCCTAACCACTACACCAAACTGGCTCTTAGGGTTGACCCTGGTTAGTGCTTGGATTTGGAGACCAACAAGGAATTCCAGGGTTGCCAGGCAATGCCCGAACACCTCTGCCCATCTCTTGCCTTGAAAATCCTACGGGGTCGCCATAAGTCCACTGTGGCTCAATAGCACTTTCCACCCCCGAATAGCCCAGAGTAGCCTGAAGTCATCAGAACTCGGAAGCTAAGCAGGGTCAGCCCTGGTTAGTACCTGGATGGGAGACCACCACGGAATTCCAGGGTTGCCAGGCAACGGCCAACCACCTCTGTTCGTCTCCTGCCTTGAAAACTCTATAGGGTCACCGTAAATTGGCTGTGATTTGACCGCATGGTCCACCATCATCCTTCAGGATCTGCCCTAGGGTCAGGCAGAAAGGGCGACGGCAGAATGCCTCCTGGTACCAGAAATGTCAAAGCTGCGGCCAAGAGCATCGAGTGCCCCGACACAGTGTCCGCTGGGACTCAGAAAGGGCACCGCCGGGCGTGCAAACTTTGGAAGTAATGCCGCAATACCTTGCCAAGTGCCGTTTCCGACACAGATATTTGTTGTTCCATTAGCGCAGGCAATTATCCCAAACCTTCTTTGTGGTCTAGTCTATTCAACTGACTTCGGGAGGCGTGTGCGTGTATGTGGAGTCCGTGGCTAAATGCACAAACCCTTGCATCAACAAGGCAGATGGAAGGAAAACAAAGGCTGAATGTGCATCCAAAGTCCAAGTTCCTATCCCGCAACGAGCGCAACTGATCGACATGGATGTGCTATTATAATGTTGATGGCTCCTTCTAAGCTGTGGAGTCCTGTGAGCAAAAATTGTACTTAGTGAGCTACTGGCATTAAAGTTGTGAGCAGGTGATTTGGCTGCTGCATCAATCAGTTTGCTCTGGAGCCCTCCTTTCTGAGCCAAGACAAGAATGTGTGAGCCAGAGGCTAAAAAGCTGTGAGCTAGCTCACACTAGCTCAGCTTAGAGGGAACACTGGACAAGAACCCTGCGTTTGAAAAAGCTGTGCGGAACAGCAAAGGCTCTGTGGACTTTCTGTGGATACCGGAGACGGAAAATACCGCAAGCAAACAGACAGGCCTTGGATATTCCTGACTGTGTGCTGCAAGAGAACGGCTAATGTGAGGCCCCTGTGACTACCTTCTCATGAAGGATGTTGTTCACAGTATCTCTGTATGATTAACTGCTCTGGCCTTTTACCTCCTTTTAATCAGCCACTGCATGTGGGTCATTCTGCCCAGTTTCTCCAACATGAAGAAGACTGGATTTATACCCCGCCCTTCGCTGCCCAAAGGAGTCTCAGAGCAGCTTACAAACTCCTTGCCCTTCTCCTTCCTACAACAGACACCTTGGCAGGTAGGTGGGGCTGAGAAAGCTCTCTCGAGAACTGCTTCTGAGATAACAGTTCTGAAAGAATTTGTAACTGACCCAAGGTCACACCAGCAGCTGCATGTGGAGGAGTGGGGAATCAAACCCGGGTCTCCCAGATCAGAATCCACGCTCCCAACTACTATACCAACACAGTGACCTGAGGATCCAGTTATGCCTGATACAGAGAAGCAGTGGAAATACCTGCCCTCCGAGGAGGCTGCCCGTGGTCTCTCTGTGTGAGCCACTGCTCTGAGGCTGTTTCTTCCATTCAGGAAACATGCCCAGAACAGAGCAGCAGGCATAACCAGAGGATTCAGCTTCACCTGACACAAAGACGCAGTGGAAATATTTACCCTCTCAAAATAAGGTTGTAAATGGAAACACCCCACCTTTTTATGTATGTATGTTTGTTTGTTGCTTTTTTGTTTGCCTTATATAAGATAAAATTGTTTATTAAAAAAAAGAAATATTGGCCCTCTAAGGAGGATACCCATTGTCTCTCTGCATGAGCTGCTGTTCTGAGGCTGCTTTTTCCACTCAGGAGGCACGCCCAGAATAGCAGGGAGATGACCAGAGGATTCAGTTTCGCCTGGTGCAAAGATGCAGTGGAAATACTTGCCCTCCAAGGAGGCTGCCCATTGTCTCTCTGCATGAGCCACGGCTCTGAGGCTCCGTCTTCCAGTCAGGAAGCGTGCTGGGAACAGTAACTCATGCACAAAAACAGGGAGGGAGCTCCTCTGAAGGCAGATAATTCTTGTCCCATAGGAGCTGCAAATGCAAACTTTTCAGGTGCCGCACCCTAACACTGGGGGAGAAGGGGTGGGATAGGTCTGGCATCTTCCTGGGCACCCTAAAACCCATGGAAGAAGGGAGGGTGCAGGGTTGCGGCCCCAAGGAAGGCAGGAGCCCAGTTGCAGAGCAGAGGGGCAGAGCCATGTGGATCTGCAGACAGAAAGAAGGGTAATTAGTACCGGCTCCCTATGGAGTAAAGGAGTCCTCTGGTGTAATAGTCTCTGTGGGAGAAATGGCCTCTTCTGGAGTAAGCAGAGGGAGGCAGGAACTGGGAATGGCCGGGGGAAGGAAACAGAGAGTCGGTGCAAGCAAGGAACAGGGAAGAAAGGGAGCTCACCAACCTTGAGGTCCCTACAATCTGGGGAGAGCCAAGCTTTTCCCAAGACCTACAAGGAAGCATTCCAAGCCGAGGGAGGAGGAGGAGGAGAAGAAGAGGAGGAGGAGGAGGAGGAGGAGGAGAAGAGGAGGAGGAAGAGGAGGAGGAGGAGACTGGGCAAGAAGGAAGAGGGCTTCATTGACCTTTTATTGTCTGGGCAAGAAGGAAGGAGGAAGAGGAGGAGGAAGAAGAGATTGGATTTGTACCCTGCCCTTCACTTGGAGTCTCAGAGAGCCTTACAAACTCCTTTCCTTTCCCCTCCCCACAACAGACACCCTGTGAGGTAGGTGGGGCTGAGAGAGCTCTGACAGAAACTGCTCTTTTTCAAGGACAGCTCACAGAGAACTTGTGACTGACCCAAGGTCACACCGGCAGCTGCAAGTGAAGGAATGGGGAATCAAACCCGGTTCTCCCAGATTAGAGTCCGTGCACTTAACCACTACACCAAACTGGCTCTTTCCCCAGGGCCCTGGCAGTCTAGCTGCCTCGTGGCTTAACCCTGCCGGAAGGGTACAGTGGCCAGGGGCAGGACCTAAAAGAGCCCGTGAAGGAATCTAGCTAGAAAGCAGACTGGGGGAGGCAACAAACTGGAGACGCAGGTGAAGGAACTGGCCCACCTGGAGCACAGCTGGTGAGCCAGCCGTCACAAGCGTCTTGTTTATTTATATCTCCACCCGGCCTCTCTCCCCAGAGGGGACCCAAAAAGGCTGACATCATTCTCCTCTGCTCCTCCATTCTGTCTTCACAACAACCCTGTAAGGCAGGTTAGGTGGAGAGGGCAAGACTGGTCCAAGGTCACCCAACAAGTTTCCATGGCCCGAGTGGGGATTTGAACCCAGCTCTTCCAAATCCTGGCCTGACAATTTAACCACTGCATTACACTGGCTTTCATCTGCGTTTCCCTGGGGCTTTCCAGTCCTTGGGGGAGCTGGCGGAAGGGGGGATATCCTGGTGTGAATGACCAGGTGTAAAAGTGAAGCACGCTCCATTTTTTCCCTCGCAACCACCCTGTGAGGTCGGTTAGGCCGAGAGTGCGACTGGTCCGAGGTCACCCAGCAAGCTGCCCTGGCAGAGTGGGAATTCGAACCCGGCTCTCCCATATCCTAGACTGCCACCGGAGACACTACACCACGCTGGCTCTCATCGGAGTTGAGCAGTGGTCAGAATATCAGACTAGGGTCTGGAGAGACCCAGGTTCAAATCCCTGCTCTGCCAGGGCAGCCTTGCTGGGTGACCTCGGGCCAGTCTCACTCTTGCAGCCTAACCTAACTCTCAGGGCTGTTGTGAAGACAGAACGGAGGAAAGGAGAGCCGGGCATGCCACCCCCAGCTCCTTGGAGAACGTTTTTTTTTTTAAATGGTCCAGATGCCCCGACCTGGATGACCCAGGCCAGCCTGACCTCGTCAGATCTTGGAAGTGAAGCAGGGTCGGTCCCGGTTAGTGCTTCGATGGGAGACCACCAAGGAAGATCAGGGATGCTACACAGAAGCAGGCAACGGCAAACTGCCTTGGAATGTCTCATGCCTCGAAAACCCTCCAGGGTCAGCCCTGGTTAGTGCTTGGACGGGAGAGCACCAAGGAAGACCGAGGTTGCTGTGCAGAGAAGAAGAAGAAGAAGAAGAAGAAGAAGAAGAAGAAGAAGAAGAAGAAGGGAGGAGATTGGATTTATACCCCGGCCCTTCACTACCCAAGGGAGTCTCAGAGTGGCTTACAAACTCCCTTCCCTTCCCCTCCCCACGACAGACACCCTGTGACGTAGGAGGGGCTGAGAGAGCTCTTGACAGAAACTGCCCTTTTTCAAGGACAGCTCTTGTCAGAACTACGGCTTGCCCAAGGTCATCCAGCCAGGTGCAAGTGGAGGAGCGGGGAATCAAACCCAGTTCTCCCAGATTACAGTCCGCACACTTAACCACTACACCAAACTGGCTATGCAGAGGGAGGCAATGGCAAACCACTTCCGAACCTCTCTTGGCTTGAAAATCCTCCAGGGTCAGCTCTGGTTAGTGCTTAAGAACATAACATAAGAACATAAGAGAAGCCAATGTTGGATCAGGCCAATGGCCCATCTAGTCCAACACTCTGTCACACAGCGGCCAAAAACACCAGGTGCCATCAGGAGGTCCAGCAGTGGGGCCAGGGCACCAGAAGCCCTCCCACTGCTGTACCCCCCCAGCACCAAGAATAGAGTGCATCACCTGCCCCAGACTGAGAGTTCCCATCTATACCCTGTGGCTAATAGCCACTGGTGGACTTCTGCTCCATGTGTTTATCTAATTCCCTCTTGAAACTGTCCATGCTTGTAGCTGCCACCACCTCCTGTGGCAGTGAATTCCATGTGTTCATCTCTCTTTGGGTGAAGAAGGATTTACTTCCTTTTATCCATTCTAACCCGACTGTTCAACAATTTCATGGAGTGCCCACGAGTTCTTGTATTGTGAGAAAGGGAGAAAAGGACTTCTTTCTCAACCTGCTCAATCCCATTCATAATCTTATAAACCTCGATCATGTCACCCCTCAGCCGTCATTTCTCCAAGCTAAAGAGTCCCAAGCGTTTTAACCTTTCTTCATAGGGAAAGTGTTCCAACCCTTTTATCATTCTAGTTGCCCTTCTCTGCACTTTTTCCAATGCTATAATATGCTTTTTGAGGTGTGGCGACCAGAACTGCTTGGACGGGACCCCAGCAAGGAAGTCCGGGGTTGCTACGCAGAGGCAGGCAACATGCGGTGACCCGACAGCCCTTTCCTCCCCCGCCAATGGTCCGGGCAGCACAGGGGTCCCTTTGGCTGTTTTACTAAATGTTGCCGTTTCGCCGTTCCTGTTTGTCCACATCGAGTTCTGTCCTGCTGTTGGGGCTTTGGCCCAACACTGACTCTGTGCATCCAAAGAGTGGTTTGAGGTGAACAACAGCCTCCCCCCTTCCCCAGGCTTGGAGAGCTGCCCAGTAATGGCTGTTTAAGCGAAGCCAATTAGCGGCGTGAACAAAAACAGAAAGGTTTCAGGTCAACATCCCACTGATACAAATACAGTCGTCCTGTCCGCGCAGGCCACTGGTATTCAAGCTGGCCGCGGCGTCAGGGAAACTGGCTCTCTTCTCCTAATGCTGTACTCTGTAAAGTCAAGGTTTTTAAAGAGAGAGAGAGAGAGAGAGAGAGAGAGAGAATCCAACGTCTCCCGCTCGCTCCCGTGGCGAGAAGGAAGTCAAGATGGCCGAAAGCCAAGGCCCACCGAGCCTCTGACCCCAGCTTTGCCAATCGACAAAACGCATTTGCTGAATCAGGGGACATGCCAGTTTTTGTGATGAACAAACACTTGGCAGGGGAAAGGGAAACCAAGTTGCTGAAGAAGGTTCCTGGGAACGCGCCGGCATCTGTGAATACGCCTCGCCAACAGGCTGGCAAGGGGGGAAATGGGGATACCCCTGCCGCCCACCAACTCACTCAACCAGCTTGAGGGATGCCGGTCTTCCGGGAATCTCGGCATCGGTACACACGGTGCCGTTCTCTCTCGCCACCCACACCTTCTCCTCTCTCTCTTACAGTTTGGCGTAGTGGTTAAGTGTGTGGACTTTAATCTGGGAGAACGGGGTTTGATTCCCAACTCCTCCACTTGCAGCTGCTGGATGATCTCGGGCAAGCCATAGTTCTGACAAGAGCTGTCCTTGAAAGGGCAGTTCTGTCAAGAGCTCTCTCAGCCCCACCTACCTCACAGGGTGTCTGTTGTGGGGAGGGGAAGGGAAAGGAGATTGTAACCCACTCTGAGACTCCAAGTGAAGGGCAGGGTATAAATCCAATCTCTTCCTCCTCCTTCTCCCCCTCCTCCTCCTTCCTTCTTGCCCAGACAATAAAGGGTCAATGAAACAGAGAGCTAACATAGAGTCAGTTTGGTATAGTGGTTAGGAGCCCAGACTCTAATCTGAGAGGACCAGGCTTGAGTCCCCGCTCCTCCACCTGCAGCTGCTGGTGTGACCTTGGGTCACTCACAAAATCTCTCAGAGCTGTTCTCTCATGAGCAGTCCTCAAAAGAGCTCTCTCGGCCCCACTGACCTCACAAGGGTGTCTGTTGTGGGGAGGGGAAGGGAAAGGAGATTGTAAGCCGCTCTGAGACTCTGTGTAGCGTAGTGAAGGACAGGGGTATAAATGCAATCGTAAAGAAAAAACAGTGGTTCCAGCATTGCATAGGGAGACTTGTGTTCAAATCTCCCCTCTGCCATGGAAGCTCACTGGGTGACCTTGGACCAGTCACTCTCCCTCTCAGCCTTGCAGGGTTTCATAAGAACATAAGAGAAGCCAATGCTGGATCAGGCCACTGGCCCATCTAGTCCAAAACTCTGTGTCACACAGTCGCCAAAAATACCAGGTGCCATCAGGAGGTCCACCAGTGGGGCCAGGACACTAGCAGCCCTCCCGCTGTTGCTCCCCCCCAAGTACCAAGAACACAGAGCATCACTTGCCCCACACCAAGAGTTCCTATCTGTACCTTGTGGCTAATAGCCACTGATGGACCTCTGCTCCATATGTTTATCCAATTCCCTCTTGAAGCTGTCCATGCTTGTAGCTGCCACCACTTTCTGTGGTAGTGAATTCCACGTGTGAATCACTCTTTGGGTGAAGAAGGACTTCCTTTTATCCGTTCTAACCCGACTGTTCAACAATTTCATTGAGTGCCTACGAGTTCTTGTATTGTGAGGAAGGGAGAAAAGGACTTCTTTCTCAACCTGCTCTATCCCCATGCATAATCTTATAAACCTCGATCATGTCACCCCTCAGCCGTCGTTTCTCCAAGCTGAAGAGCCCCAAGAGCTTTAACCTTTCGTCACAGGGAAGGTGTTCCAACCCTTTTATCATTCTAGTTGCCCGCTTCTGCACATTTTCCAATGCTATAATATCCTTTTCGAGGTGTGGTGACCAGAACTGTACACAGTATTCCAATACTGTGCACAGTATTCTAGTATATTTGTCACGGGAGGACAACCCCATCCATGATCCTGAGCTCCCAGAAGGAAGGATGGGATCCAAAATACGCTAAGTAGATGGAAACAGCATCTATCCCTAGGCAGGCTGCACCCTGGTTTTGACTCCTTCCCATTCAAGCCATCGTTTCCTCCACACAAAGCGCCATTGACATCCACGGATTTCTCAATTTGTTCTTTCTGAGGGTTTCTCAATGAGAAGATCGGTAAAGCGTCTTTGACATTTGACAGCTTCCCAGTGTTGTGGTTCTTCCCTTGCCATGTGCCCCTTCAGGAGGATGCTGTGTGGATTCTCTAGGGGGCTCTCCCAAACCTTCTAGGATGAGTATGAGGCTCCAAAGACCTGGACTGACTGTGAACCACAGGACTGGAGTCTTCCACACTTGACGGGTTCTCCTGAGCGGACCACACAAAGGTCCTCCGGCACGCAAGTCAGCCCAGAAACGGGTTCCCCAAAAGGAGAATATCTGAAACCCTCCTGACTCTTCGAGGCCAAAGTTTCCTCCATGTTGTGTCAGAGGACACAAACAAGTGGGGGATGTACGGAAGAAGAAGAAGAAGAAGAAGAAGAAGAAGAAGAGGAGGAGGAGGTGGAGGAGATTGGGTTTATACCCTGCCCTTCACTACCTGAAGGAGTCTCAGAGCAGTTTACAATCTCCTTTCCCTGCCCCTCCCCACAACAGACACCCAGTGAGGTCGGTGGGGCTGAGAGAGCTCTTTCAAGAACTGCCCTTGAGAGAACAGCTCTGAGAGAACTTGTGACTGACCCGAGGTCACCCCAGCAGCTGCATGTGGAGGAGTGGGGAATCAAACCCAGTTCTCCCAGATTAGAGTCCGCGCTCCTAACCACTACACCAAACTGGAGATCTCCTTTCTGGAGGCACAAATGTTGGCCTTCCAACCACACAGGTTCTCTTCTCCTGGATCTCAGGACCTTGTCTGAAATCAGGGATGCAGTAGACATCCGCTCGCTGTGTCTCCAGGGAGGGCACCCACCACAAATCTGGGCACCAGAAGTGGTGGACGAAGTGGTGGGTGCCCACCACCAAAACCCACCGCTTCACGCCAAAGGCAAGAGGACCACTGATTTTTCGAATGCTGCCACAGAAGGAACTGGGCTGAAGGGACACGTCATCATTGGAGAGAAGGGAAAGGAGTTAGTCCTCAAAGGAGTTTTCCCGCTGGTAGTCCTCCAGAGTCAGAAAGTCCTACTACCAACCAGAAAGAGCAGCAGGTGGGTGGACTGCCCTCTGGTAGGCAAGGAAGTTGCTAGCAGGGAACTCAAAGAGATACCCTCATTCATCTTTCCAGCTGCCGTTCAGAGGGAGCCAGTTTGGGGTAGTGGTTAGTAGGAGTGCGGACTCTAATCTGGGAGGCCCAGGTTTGATTCCCCACTCCTCCACATGCAGCTGCTGGGGTGACCTCGGGTCAGTCACAAGTTCTCTCAGAGCTGTTCTCTCAAGGGCAGTTCTTGAGAGAGCTCTCTCAGCCCCACCTACCTCATCGGATGTCTGTTGTGGGAAGGGGAAGGGAAAGGATTTTGTAAGCCGCTCTGAGACTCCTTCGGGTAGTGAAGGGCGGGATATAAACCCAATCTCCTCCTCCCCCTCCTCTTTTTCTTCTTCTTCCGGTAGGCAAGGAAGTTGCTAGCAGAGAACTCAAAGAGATACTCTCATTCATCTTTCCAGCTGCCCTTCAGAGGGAGCCAGTTTGGGGTAGTGGTTAGGAGCGCAGACTCTAATCTGGGAGGCCCAGGTTTGATACCCCACTCCTCCACATGCAGCTGCTGGTGTGACCTTGGGCCAGTCACAAGTTCTCTCAAAGCCGTTCTCTCACGAGCAGTTCTCAAAAGAGCTTCCTCAGCCCCGCCTACCTCACAGGCAATGCTCCCGCTAAGCTGTGGGGTCTTGTGAGCAAAAATTCTACGTTGTGAGCTACCGGCATGAGAGTTGTGAATGAGCGATTTGGCGAATGCCTAAATTAGTTTGCTCTCGGGCCATCCTTCCCGAGCGGAGACAAAAATGTGTGAGCTGGAGGCTAAGAGAATTGTGAGCTAGCTCACATGAACTCAGCTTGGAGGGAACGCTGCTCACGGGATGTCTGTTGTAGGGGAGGGGAAGGGAAAGGAGATTGTAAGCCTCTCTGAGGCTCCGATCACACGCACAATTAGCCACGCCATAGGCGCGAATGCCGATCAGATGTGAACATTTGGCCAGTGTCCTGCACCCCGTCGGCAACCCATTTCACTCCACCACAAGAGCGGAGTTAAAAGACACTAGGGAAAGTCCACTATCAAACGGGTTGCTACAGGCCACAGACAGTCTTTCCCCTGTGTGATCGCAGACAGCCACGCTGCCCAAGTGGCAGTACAGCACAATTTAAAAAAAAAAATACTTTGCTCATGTGCATGTGTGCATACGTGCATGCGTATGCATGCGCACAACGGTGAAAGTCGCAAAACCAAACCTACCGGAAGAACGATGTCCAGATGACCTAATTGCAATCATTGTGAGAGATGGCTGTCCAGATAGGCAAAATTGTGGATTCGGAGCACAAATACCTGGAAAGTACTTGATTTTCCAGTGTCGGAAAACCCTAGGGAACCGGGACTGTGTGATCGCGCAAATGTGGGTCAAATTGCTATGGGGCAAATAGCCTCGCTTCTCCCCCCCCCCGCATTATCTTGCTCGTGTGACCGCAGCCTGAGACTCCTTTGGGTAGTGAAGGGCGGGATACAAACCCATTCTCCCCCTCCTCCTTTTCTCCAACTCATACATCTTGGGGTTTTTTCTTTCTGCATCTGACCTCTGGCAGGCGACACAACCCCCTTTCTGTTGCTTCAATGCTCTAGGGAGGGGCCGTAGCTCAGTGGCAGAGCCTCTGCTTTGCCCGCAGAAGGTCCCAGGCTTAATCCCCAGCACCTCCAGTTAAAAGGATCAGGTTATAGGTGACGTGAAGGACCTCTGAGACGCTAGAGAACCGAAGCCCGTCTGAGGAAACAATACTGACTTTGATGGACCGCAGTTCTGATTCGGCATCAGGTAGCTTCATATGTCCGTATCTTCATCACAAGACCAACCTCAGATCCCTCAGACCAGGTTACGGCTCCGATCCTCAAGTCCCGGTGCGCAAAGGAGGGAGAAGAAGGTGAACATCAGGGCCTGGATGTACAAGGAGCCAGCTGATGGTCAACTTCTCAGCTTCGACTCTCGAGCGTGTCATCAAAGGAAAGGGCACACAGTGGGATCAGTCCAACAAGCCAAAAAACGGAGTGTGGCCTCGCTCCTGACAGACGCAGCGGCCACTCTGAACGAACTTTCATTGCTATGAGAGGGGACCATTTACATGGGATCTTGGCATGCCACGGGCTAAGACACCAAGCAGGTGTGAAAATAAGGACTTTTTCAGTTCCTCACCTTTCCCCTGAATGAACACACATGAACACATGACGTTGCCTTGCACTGAATGAGATCGCTGGTCCATCAAAATCAGTATTGTCTACCCAGACTGGTGGCAGCTCTCCAGGGTCTCAGGCAGAGAGGTCTTTCGCATTGTCTTCTGCCTGTTCCTTTTTTTAACTGGCGATGCCGGGGACTGAACCTGGGACCAACTGCACGCCAAGCAGATGCTCTGCCACTGAGCCGCAACACCTTCCCGACAATGCAGTGCCTAGCCTGAGCTCCCCTTTGGCAGGAGGCGAATTTCTGTCTCATGTTCCAAGACTGGCTGGACCACTGGGGAAAGCCCTCGAAGATGTCATCTCCCAATTCCCCAGTGAACAAAGCAACTTCTTAAGGATCTCGGTCCACCTGTGGCCGGACACACGAGATCCCACCACTGTGTTAATGAGTCGGGAATATCTACCACCTCCTGCCTCCATATCCACCACTGCCACCACCCACGGAAATCTGCACTTGACGAAGAAGAGGAGGAGGAGGAATTTGGATTTATACCCCACCCTTCACTACCCAAAGGCAGCTTCCAACCTCCTTTCCCTTCCCCTCCACACAACGGACACCCTGTGAGTTAGGTGGGGCTGAGAGAGCTCTTTTGAGGACTGCTCCTGAGAGAACAGCTCTGAGAGAACTTGTGACTGACCCAAGGTCATGCCAGCAGATGCACGTGGAGGAGTGGAGACTCAAACCTGGTTCTCCCAGATTAGTGTCCGTGCTCCTAATCACTACACCAAACTGGAGAAAGAAGCGTTCTTTCTTCCTGGTGATGGGGCTGGATTCAGAGGTGACAGTGAGTCAATATACCTTCACTTACCTCCTTTAGTTACCTACATAAAGTCTACAGCTCCAACGGCATTTCTGCACAGGGCAGGTTACAGAGCACTGCAGAACAAATAACTGGTGCCAAACAGGTGTCAGGAGGGTCCCGCCCTATGTCCCCCAAGCCACCTGGTGCAGCCTCAACACTGACCCCTTCCCAGTCCTTCCTCCACCCAGGGCCACAAAGCTACCTGCATAGGGTAGCCGGCTGTGGACTAGGGAGGGACCTCAGCGGGGCATCCTGCCACAGAGTTGACCTTTCGAAGCTGCCTTTTTCTCCAGGGGAACTGACCTCCGCGATCCGGAGATCAGTCACAATTCTGGGAGGTTAGCAGCAGCGTTCCCTCTAAGCTGAGTTAGTGTGAGCCAGCTCACCGTTTTTTAGCCTCCGGCTCACACTTTTTTTGTCTCTGCTCGGGAAGGGACGGAGCAAACTAATTGATGCAGTAGCCAAACTAATTGATGCAGAGCAAACTAATTGATGCAGTAGCCCAATCGCTCGCTCACAACTTTAATGCCGGTAGCTCACAAAGTAGAATTTTTGCTCATAAGACGCCACAGCTTAGAGGGAGCATTGGTTAGCCCGCCTTCAAGAAATGGACAGTTCTTAGGACCAGTCCCCAAGAACTGCCGAGCAGAAGTCCCGCCAAGCAAAAATGAGAATGATAGATTTTACTGAGTCCCTGCAATACCAATTTTTTCTTTTTTTCCTGTCGAATCGCAGCCCACTTATGAAGAAGAGATTGGATTTATACCGCGCCCTTCACAGAGTGGCTTACAATCTCCTTCCCCTTCCCCTTCCCCACAACAGACGCAACTTCTTAAGGATCTCGGTCCACCTGTGGCCAGACCCACGAGATCCCACCACTGTGTTAATGAGTCGGGAATATCTACCACCTCCTGCCTCCATATCCACCACTGCCACCACCCACGGAAATCTGCACTTGACGAAGAAGAGGAGGAATTTGGATTTATACCCCGCCCTTCACTACCCAAAGGCAGCTTACAATCTCCTTCCCCTTCCACTTCCCCACAACAGACGCCCTGTGAGGTAGGCGGGGCTGAGGGAGCTCTTTCGAGGACTGCTCCGGAGAGAACAGCTCTGGGGGAACTCGTGACTGACCCAAGGTCAAGCCAACAAGCTGCATGTGGAGAAGTGGGGAATCAAACCCGGTTCTCCCAGAACAGAGTCCACGCTCCTAACCACTACACCAAACTGGCTCTGTGGAAACCTACAGGGTTTCCAAGGCAAGAGATGTACAGAGGTGGCTTACCACTGCCTGCCTCGGCACGGCGACCCTAGGATTTCTCGGTCGTTTCCCATCCAAAAATGGACCCGGGCCAATCCTGCTCAGCTTCCAAAATCTGACAAGATCAGGCTAACCGGGGCTATTCAGGTGCACAGTGATAGTTTAGGGAAGGCAGAAATGAGTAGATAGGACCCTGAGCCATTCAACGCTAGCCAAAACCCAAGGCCAGACCCAGAAAGGGAGAGCAATCCAATATAGTGGTGCCGGTACCCTTCCCCACCCGCCCAGGGTTAGGGTTTCAAGCCTCCCCCTCCAGTGACCCGGGAATAAACCCCAGGGGTAGGGACTGACTTTCCAGTAAACGTGCACAGATCAGGTTGATGGTTTAAAAAGTTAACCCTACTGGGTTGCCAAGTCCTCACTGGTCACCAGGGGGATTTGGGGGGGTGGGTAGGGTTGCTCCAGGGTGGGGAACTCCTGGAGATTTGGGGATGGAGCCTGGGGAGGGCACGGACCTCAGTGGGGAGGGGACAATGCCATATAGAGCCCCCCCCCCCTCCAAAGCACCCGTTTTTCTCCCGGAAAACAGATCTCTGTAGTCCGGAGACCAGCTGTGTGATTCCGGGAGATCCCCGGGTCTCACCTGGAGGCTGGCCATCCCTCCGGTGCCCGCGAAAGGAGGTGTGGGAATCCCTGGGTCTTAAGGGAAGCTCTTTTTTTCCCCCTCTCCGGAGAGGGGGGGGTGCGTGCAGAGAGTCAACGGGGCCCTCCCCAAGAAGTTGAGGGCGATCCACCTCCATTTACCTCCCCCCCCCCCGCCCCGCTTACTCGCATCTTTGGATCGGGGCGCAGGTGGAGGAGAGGGCTTCCCCCCTCCGGAAGACTCCCGCGTGGGGCTCGGGGCCGGCGCGCCTGGGAAAGCAAACCGCCCCCCCCCCAGCCCCGAGGGGACCCCGGCTCCGTTCCCCGAAAGCAGCAGCCGCCACCCCCAGAAGCAGCGTCGCCGCCGCCGCCGCCGCCACTCACGTTGCTGCCGAGATCCTGGAGCGCCACGTTCATGCTGGCGATCATGGGCGAGGAGGGGAGCCGGGCGACGCCACCGCCTAGCGCCGGAGGCAGCCGGGGCCGGGCCGGGCGGCTGGGGCCATGCTGCGCCGCTCCACCAGGGGGGCCGCCTGCGAGCTGGAGGGCCGGCCGGCCCGACGCCTCCCTGCCCTGCCCTGCGCGGCGCGCCACGAGGAGGAGGAAGCACCGCGAGTTGCTATGGCGAGCTGGCCCTGGCAGCCGGCGGGGCCGCCCGGGGAGCGCGCTGCGCTCCACGCGGCGCGGAAGGTCATGGAGCTGGGGCGGGGGGGGGGGGGGAGATTTGCTGCCGCCGCCGCCGCCGCCTCCGGAGCGCCAAGCCGGTCTCTCCAGCCCCACCGGCGCAGCCAGGCGGTAGCTCTGCCGTTGCGCAAGGCCGCCTGGGTTTTTTTTCCCAACCTGGCTTTCAACCTGGCTTTTGTTTTATTTTATTCTTTTAAATCCCAAGTTGCTAGTCCTCAAGAGAGCCGGATGCCAGCCTCCAGGTGGGGCCTGGGGACCCCCCAGAATTACACCTTGTCTCCAGACCTCTGCTTAGCACTGTGTATTTTTAAGAACATAAGAACAGAAGAGAAGCCAATGTTGAATCAGGCCAATGGCCCATCTAGTCCAACACTCTGTCACATAGCGGCCAAAATATACCAGGTGCCATCAGGAGGTCCAGCAGTGGGGCCAGGACACTAGCAGCCCTCCCAATGCTGCCCCCTCCAGCACCAAGAATAGAGTGCATCACCTGCCCCAGACTGAGAGTTCCCATCTTTTTTTTTTTTTTTTTTTTTTAAATATACATTTTAATGTCAAAATACACATACAGATAGATTCTGTCACAAAACAGATAATTCCAAATATGAAAAGGAACCAAGCTGTACACATTCACCTGATTAGAACACAACATCTCTTAAGCCTCTCTGCAAGACAATCAGTTTAGATAACAAACCTATTTTTCAAACATTTATCACTCAACCTGAAACAGACAGAGCTATTCTTCCCCAACCGGCAGCAATGTACAGTTCAGCAATCACAAAGAAACTTTCTACTAGTTCCCAAATAGTGCAGTTCAAAAAGTACAGCAAAGTAACCATTGAGCCATAACCAATTTGATTGCCATTTATATCAGATATTAACCATGCAATCCTAAACAGAGTCACACCCTTCCAAATCCACTGTGGGCTGACTGTACTATAAATCTGACAGATGTTTTTTTTAAAAATTGGAACTAATTTAGATAAGGCCAAAAGGTATGTAAGAGATCTTCTTGTAAATGAGAGCACCTCCAATAAGTGTTGGAAGGATAAAGGCTCTAGATACATGGAAGCCTGTGGTGTTTTCAATACCAGTGGCATAAAATCTTGCCGAAATGTTCTTTTAGATCAGATGAAGTCAGAATCTGAAGGACATTTTTTTTTTTGCTGTTTTTTTTTTTTTAATAGGTTTATTTTTTTGAATTTTCTACATATTACACAATATCTTTTGTCTCCTTACTTTACTTAACTCAATAAGTTCCCCCTCCCTCCCTCTACCCCTTGTTTGTTGATCTTTTATTCACAGCCACGGGCACAAAGTCTGAATCTTCCACCGAATGTCCTGTCTTCCTTCCACTGTTATCCACTTTAGATAGATCTTCCACCTCGCTTTAATTTCTTCGGCTTTATCCTCCCATGTGGTCTTCTGGCGCAATTTCTCAATGATGTCCGACTGCACAAAATCAAACAAATAAGTGTGCCAGGTATCTATTGTCCATTTGCTCTTATCTTTCCAGCCCAGAGCTATCACTGCCTTGCCTGCTAACACCATAGCTTTGAGTATAGCCTGGGTTTCCTTATTGACTGCCTTATTTCCTAATATACCCATTAACATTAGTTTAAAGTCTACATTCAATGAAATTCTACATATTTTCTTTATAATTTGTATTATTTTTGACCAAAAGACTCTCACCTCTGGACATTCCCACCACATATGAGAGAACCAGCCCTTAAATTGTTTACAGTGCCAACACATAGAACTCGATCCCGGAAACATGTTTGCTATCTGCGCTGGTGTTTTATACCACTTTGTGAAAAATTTATGTTCCAATTCATTAAATTTAATAATTTTGGTTTCTTCTATTCCCTTCATTATTCTATTTGCATCGTTTTCCGATATCTGGCCTTCCTTACACCATGTTTTCTGTAAATAAAGTATTGCCCTATCTTTATTGGATAACATTTTCTTGTAAATATATCCTGCTAATCCTTGTTTAAATTTTTGCATCCTATTATGTATTTCTTCAATTGGTTCTTCTGTCCAAATATTTCCTTTTTCATTAACTTCCTTAATCATTCTATAAAGGCCTGTAATTTTTAACCAATATTGCTTGCCTATCTCCTCGATTAATTCCTGTGCTGGTTTTAGAGTGCCTCCTCTAAATAAGTCTCTTAGCCTATAATATCCCTTTGATCTCAGGAGTTCGCACCATTTATTTTCTTCTGTTTCGTTATAGAGGGACTTTAGTGGTGCCCATTTTGAGGTTCTTTTAAGCCATGAGGGCTGCCACTTGTTCCACACTGTTAGTGTTGAATACCTAGGTCCCTTAACTTGTATAAGATCTTTATTTGTCGTTTTGGAGAATACCCCAAAACTCCCTATGTTATTATTGATTTCGTTCTCAAAACTCACCCATTTTAGTCCCTCTCCGTCGCCTATCTCCAGTATCGATTTTATTTGGAAGGCTTCGTAATAGCTAATCAGGTCAGGGACTCCCCATCCCAACTCTGATCTGTGGCTATAAATTATCTTTCTCTGTATTCTGCATTTTTTACTACCGAAAATCCATTCCTTAATCACTCTGTTCCATTGGTCTAGTTTTTTGGTATACATTCCTAGCGGTATTGTCTGAAAGAGGTATATTAATCTTGGCAGCCAAAACATTTTAACACTTTTTATTCTAGTAGATATATTCATTATTTTATTTTTCCACTTTTTCATATCTTTTTCTATTTTCTTCCAGACCTTGTTATAATTGTTCTCTGCTATTTTATCGATATTCTTCTGTAGTACAATGCCTAAATATCTGAATTTTTTGGTGCCCATTCCAATATTAGTAATCCCATGTATTTGTTCCCTTTCCTCTTTAGTCACATTAAGGTACATAATTTCTGATTTAGCCATGTTCACCTTCAGTCCTGAACATTTTTCGAAGTCCTCTAATATAACTTTTATTTCTTTTACTGCCTCTTTGGGGTTTGTCATAGCGATTATAATGTCGTCGGCAAATAAATTGATTTTCATTTCTTCCTTCTTTACCCTGTATCCTTCCACCCTTGCAGAATTTCTTATTCTTTCAGCTAGCTGTTCTATTGCTAGTATAAATAGGAGGGGCGAGAGCGGGCATCCCTGCCGGACTCCTCTTTGAATCTTGAGGGGTTGTGAGTGTTCTTCATTAACTCTCACCACTGCTGTCCCTTCTCTGTACATTTCTTGGATCGCTTTTATATATGGCTCCCCCATCTCGTATTTAGTCATTACCTGCCACAGAAAATCCTGGGAGAGTGTATCAAATGCTTTGTAGACATCTAATTTCAAGAGGCCTAGCTTTTTTTTGTGGCCATGTTGTAATACATTTATAATATTCCTTATGGGGTGGGCTATATTCCTGTCTTTTACAAATCCATATTGGTCCTCCTTTATTATGCTAGGTATGATCTTCTTTAATCTATTTGCCAGTATTTTTGCAAAGATTTTATAATCCTGATTTAGTAAACTAATAGGTCTATATGAGCCCACTTCCTCTGGGTCTTTATGTGGCTTAGGGATTACCACTATTTCTGATTGCCTCCACGAATCTGGGGCTTTTTTCCCTTTCAATATTCCATTAAATACCTCTTGGAGCTCTGGGGCCAATATGTCTACCATCTCCTTATAGAATTCACTTGTGAAACCGTCTAGGCCTGGGGATTTGCCCTTTTTCAATTCTTTAATTACCACCTTTATCTCCTGTAGTGTTATTTCCTCCTTTAACATAATTTTATCATTTTCTTTGAGTGTTGTTCTTATATCTTCCTCATATATGACTATGTCCTTTTTTTTATACAGCTCCTTATAAAAGGTCTCGAAGGCTTTTACTATATCTTTTGAGTTGCCAGTTCTTTGGCCATTCACTTTTATATTTTCTATCTTTTGCCTTACCTTCCTGTTTTTCAAATAGTTAGCTAACCTTCTGGCCGAATTAATACTATTTCTATGGAAGTCATTTCTTACCATTGCTTCTCTCTTCCATAATGTAACTGAGTCCAACTCATCTAATTGTTTTTTAATTGTTGTTATCTGACTCTGTACTTTTAAATCATGATTGTTGATTTGTTCCTTTTGCAACCTCTCCAGTTCCTGAATTTTAGATTGTCTTTTTAGATAGCGTTCTCTTTTGATGTACTTTTCCTTATTTATGCAGTGTCCCCTTATCACCGCCTTCGCGGCATCCCACAGGGTATTAGTTGGGACAGTCCCTCTATTCTCCTCAAAATATAATCTTATCTGCTCCATCATATAGCTCCTATCTTCCTCTTTAGCCATTATTAAATTATTGTACCTCCAAGTTCTATTTTTTGGTTTTTGATTGCCTTCTATTTCTATAGTGATTGGTGCATGATCCGATATCCAGATTGGGTGCGTTGTAATTTTTTTTATAGTCAGGTTGCTGCTTTTTTCTACAATTATGTAATCTATGCATGATGGGGTTTTGTGCCGGCTGGATACATGGGTGGGTTTTGGCTGCTGTCCTATCAATTCATGTGCTTCCCTCAAGCCCCAATCTCCTATTTTAATTGCCTTATTTTTAGTCAGATCCATGTTCAAATCTCCTGTCATAATTAATTCTCCCTCTGCGAATTGCTTAGTTTTTTTAACTAGCCTGGCTAAAAATTTCTTTTGTCCTTTATTGGGTGCATATATATTTACCAATGTAAATTTCTTCCCCTCTAATCTGAATTTAGCCATCACATATCTCCCTTCCCTGTCTGTCCTTCTTTCTAGTACCTCTACTCTAAGTTTCTTATGAGTCATTATTGCCACTCCTCTGGCCTTGGTGTGGCTCCTAGCTTCCGCTAACATCATCCAGGTCGAGTCTTTTAGCAAAGGCTTGTTGTCATTTCTTTTCTTATGTGTTTCCTGTAAACACAGAACATCAGTTTTTTGCTCTCTTGCCAACTTGGCTATCCTATATCGTTTAATTTCTGATGTTAAACCATTGACATTCAGTGATAAAATTTTTATTGTTTTATCCATATCCCACATCAATTAAGGCTTTGACATCTCGTGGCTGTGAAAAATCTGAATGGTTAGTTAGTTTACTCTTCCCCTTCCCTTCCCCCCCCGTGGTTGAGAGTAAAGGTGGAAAGAAAATCTCTTCCCCTCTCTCCACTGCATGGGGTGCACGCATCCCCCTCCTCCTCCTTCTTGATACTGTAAAAAATGATAATACTATTAATAGTCATTAGCTCAATCAATAAAGGTATACTTCCCTTAATTGGTTATCGGGAGCTGGTCCTGAGGCGTTTCCTCCTCTCTCTGAAGTTCCTTCATCGCCATCTTCAGGAACCCCCGATTCCGCTTCCATTTCTTGCTCTCCCATATCATCTGTGTTTATACCTAATTGTTTAAGTAGTTCCTTTGCCTCTGTAGTGTTCCTTGCCATCAGTCGCTTTCCTTCCCGAAATATAATTATCGAGGATGGATAGCCCCATGAAAATTTCACGTTATTTGCATAAAGCTTTTGGGCAAAGGGGCGCATGAGGTTTTTTTTTCCTTAAGGTCTCTTGACAAAAGTCTTGTCTCACCCAGACTTTTCTTCCTCTAAAAGTCAGGTCTTTCCTCTTCTTTAGTGCTGTATATATTTGCTGTTGAATTTTCTCTCTGGCAAATTTAATTATTACATCTCTAGGGGCCCCGCCCCTCCCATTCCTTTGTAGTCGATGCACTCTCTCAACATCCTCTATTTTTATTTCTACTTCGTTTGTCTGCAGCCACTGTATCAGCGATTCCTCCAATTTATTTACAGAAATTTCTTCAGATATCCCTGATAAAATAAGGTTAGCTCTTCTGTTTCTGTCTGACAAGTCATTTATTTGGCGGTTCAGAGCGGTTATTTTTTGCTCATTAGCTTCAGCAAGCTCTTTGGCTGTTGTAGCTGTCTGCTTTATAGAAGCTATTTCTGTGCCTATTTTACTAATTTCTCCACGCAGTGAGATTAACTCACTACTGATTTTCTCTTGAAAGGCAAGGACTGTATTTTGGAGTCCTGAAATTTGTTCAGATAGGTCCTTAATTGTCTTCGCCATATCTGGTTCAAAGCTTTGGGAGCGGCCTTAAGAATCTCAAGGCTTTCCTTTCTAGCACAGCAGTAAATTAGTTTCTTACCACTCTGAAGTTGTTCTAGCCAGCTGCTTCCTGGTTATCAGCCTCTTATCTGGGTTTGCGTAGTATTTACAAACTTTGAGCTATAAATTCTTTAGTTCGAAGGAGGAGCTCGGAGGAAACACAGCCGGCTTGGTTTAACGCATGCGTGCAACAACCTGAGAGTTCCCATCTATACCCTGTGGCTAATAGCCCCTGATGGACTTCTGCTCCATATGTTTATCTAATTCCCTCTTGAAACTGTCCATGCTTGTAGCTGCCACCACCTCCTGTGGCAGTGAATTCCATGTGTTAATCACTCTTTGGGTGAAGAAGTATTTCCTTTTATCTGTTCTAACCTGACTGCTCAGCAATTTCATGGAGTGCCAACGAGTTTTGATGTAGCATGTCGTAATTTTAATAAATTTTTTTTTTTAAAAAAAAAGATCAGTGCCCCCGGAGGAAAATGGCTGCTTTGGCGGGTGGACTCTCTGGCATTGTACCCCACCGAGGACCCTGTCCTCCCCTAGGCCCCATCCCTGGATTCCCAGGAGTTTCCCAATCTGGCAACCTTAGTGTCGGGCTAGCATCTGGAAGACCCAGGTTCGAATCATCACTTGTGCCAGGGAAGTGCGCTGGGTGCGCTTGGGGCCTTACAGACTCTCAGCCTGGCCTACCTCACGGGGTTATTGTGAGGATACAGTGGAGGCGAGGACAGCACCGGAAGCCGCTTTGGGCCCCCACTGGGGAGAAAGGCGTGGTGTAAAGGAATTAAATAAGCAAAAATAAATGAAACAGAGCAGAGCAAATTGTTAGTGTTATTTCTCCACACCTCCATTCTATTTTCCCTGTATCGGGTCAGTTGTTAATGGTTTGCCAGTTTGGTGTAGTGGTTAAGTGTGCGGACTGTAATCTGGGAGAACCGGGTTTGATTCCCCACTTCTCCACTTGCACCTGCTGGTTGACCTTGGGCAAGCCATAGTTCTGTCAGAGCTGTCCTTGAAAAAGAGCAGTTTCTGTCAGAGCTCTCTCAGCCCCACCTCCCTCACAGGGTGTCTGTCGTGGGGAGGGGAAGGGAAAGGAGTTTGTAAGCTGCTCTGAGGCTCCTTTGGGTAGTGAAGGGCAGGGTATAAATCCAATCATCTTTTCTTCTTCTTCTTCTTTGTATTCCACGTGCATTTCTTTAGTGCATTTTGATGGTGCTCCTTGGCGGAGGAATGGTGAACGCAACTCACAATAAAATCAGATAGAAGCAAGACCAAAAACAGATTAAAACATTAGTTCCTGTAGATTTTCCAGGTTGTGTGGCCGTGGTCTTGGCATCGTAGGTCCTGACATTTCGCCAGTCCCTCCTCAGGAAAGCTCCTCCATTAGCATGTTTCACAGCCTGGGGAACTCCTACATGATAATGACTCAGCCCTATCCCACCTTCCTGAGTAGATATAAATTACCTGTCTACCATTTTTCTGCTCACCTTGGCACAGAGAGTACGCCATCTTTCTGTGTTATACCTCTGAGGATGCCAGTCACAGCTGCTGGCGAAACGTCAGGTCCTGCAATGCCAAGACCACGGCCACCCAACCCGGAAATCTACAGCAGCTAATGAACTCCGGCCGTGAAAGCCTTCGACAACAGATTAAGGCAGCTGATCTAGTAAGAAATCCACCCAATCAATGATGCTGTTGGCCCAGCCAAACAGGAATATAATAAAAAAAAAATCTGTGCTGCCACCATTGTAAGATAATCACCACAGAGGGCAGGAAAATAAGGGCATCGTCATCACAGGAGCCGGCCAGACAAGAGTGAATGAAGGAGATACGTGACACAGAACGTGGAGACTAAAATCTTAGGATGGACAGATACAGATAAAGAGGGAGGCGCAGATAAAAGTCTGGGCAAATAAAACCACCTTCACTCAGCACATAAAGGCCTTACTGGTTAGATGTCAGGTAGACTCCCCAAGAGAAGACGTTTACACCTGGCCTAGGCAAACTACAGCTTCGGCATCCGTCTCATTCATTACAAAGAAAAATTGGACACGTGCTGTTTGATAGAGTCATTTTTGACAGATGAGAATATTTCTCAACAGCAAAAAAAAAAAAAAATAAATTTCTGTCTGATTTGGCATCCCTCAAAAGCCTGGTGCCCTAGGTAACTGCCCTGTTCACCTGCACCAGTCGGGCCGCAAATCGGGGGCCGCTACTGCGAAAGCCCTGTCTCTGGCTAACGTCACTCGCACCTCTGTGGATGGGGACTTGGGATAAAGATCTTAACTGGCAGGCAGGACCGTCTGGGAGAAGGCACACACCCTTTCAACGTGGAAGTCCTTTGCAGGGGTGACTGAGAACACAACACCCTGTGAGGCAAGATGTATCATAGAAGAATCATAGAATGTTAGAGTTGGAACGGACCTTGTGGGTGATCTAGTCCAACCCCCGGCACTCTGCAGGAGTATAACCGAAAGATAGCCCTACGACATACCGAAAGATGGTTGTTTCTTTTAGCTGTTGACTGAGGCTCAGAAGGCATGACTTGAAACTGAAGAACATCCAGTGTATTATATAGACGTAATACCAGAATTAATAAAGGAGCTGCGGTGGCTCAAGCGGTTAAGATGCTGAACTGCAGGCTGTGGAAGGTCAGCAGTTCAGCAGTTTGAGACCCGAGAGTGCCGCGTGACGGAGTGAGCTCCCGTCTCTAGTTCCAGCTCCTGCCAACCTAGCAGTTCGAAAGCAAGAAATTGCAAGTAGATAAATAGGTACCACTTTGGTGGGAAGGTAACAGCGTTCCGTGCGCCTTGGTGTTTAGTCATGCCAGCCACATGACCACGGAAACATCTTCGGACAGCGCTGGCTCTTCGGCTTTGAAACGGAAATGAGCACCGTGCAACCCTGGAGCCGGATTCGACTGGCTTTCGGGCAAGGGAACCTTTACCTTTAATACCAGAATACCCCAACTACAAGAACAAATCTGGGGGGGGGAATACATCTTTTGTTCTCCCCTTAGAATCATAGACTCATCATAGAGTTGGAAGGGACCTCCAGGGTCATCTAGTCCAACCCTCAGCACAGTGCAGGAAATTCACAAATACCTCCTCTCCCCCACACACCCAGTTCCACATCCAGAAGATGACAAAAAACCTCCAGGATCTCCAGCCAAACTGGCCTGGAGAACAATTGCTTCCTGATCCCAAAGTGGCGACCGGCATTTCCCTGGTAATGTTAGAAAGGGCCACAAGAACTACGCACTGAGGAAACCCTCCCTGCCCTCCCTCTTGTGATCTGCCTGAGTTCAGAGAATCAACAGCATGGCTGTCAGACGGCCATCTAGCCTCTGTTTGAAAACCTCCAGAGAAGGAGAGCCCACCGCCTCCTGTTCCACTGAGGAACCGCTCTAACTGTCAGGAAGTTCTGCCTAAAGTTTAGCTGAAAACTCTTCTGATTTAATTTCAACCCGCCGGTTCTCGTCCGGCCTTCCTAATGTTCAGCTGAAAACTCTTCTGATTTAATTTCGACCCCTTGGTTCTGGTCCAACCTTCTGGTGCAACAGAAAACAACTCTGCGCCATCCTCTTCTGTGGCAGCCCTTCAAGTTCTGGCCCATTCCCCCAGAAAAAAACCCTGGCTTAGTGGTAGAGTTTCTGCCTGGCATGCAGAAGGTCCCAGGTTTGATTGCCGCCATCTCTACCTAAAAGGATCAAATAGGAAGTGATGGGTACGAAAGCTAGACAACTGAAAAAGCTGACAAGGAAGAAAGCCGATTCCTCTCAAACGCGGCGTCGGAGGAAGAGTTTTACAGATACTGCGGACTGCCAAAAACACAAAATCAGTGGGCTCCAGATCAAATCCAGCCTGAACTCTCCCTAGAAGCTAAAATGCAGGGCTATTTTTGGGCAGGAACGCACAGGAATGGCGTTCCGGCTGGGCTCCCGAGTTGGCCACACCCAGCAGGAACTCATTAGCATAACAGGCCACACCCAACAGCAGAAACTCATTAGGACTGGCTACATGAGGGGTGTGTGGCCTAACATGCAAAGGAGTTCCTGCTACAAATAAAGCCCTGGGGTTTTGACAAGGAACAAGGTAAACAGAATAAGAAGCAAAAGGTGGGTGTGGCTGGATGACCACACTTCTGGTAACGTGGGGGTGTGGTCTAATATGCTAATGAACTGTGATATCAGGGGTGTGGCCTAATGTGCTAATGAGCTCCTGCTGTTGGGTGTGGCCTGTTATGCTAATGAGTTCCTGCTGGGCTTTTTCTACAAAAAGAGCCCTGCTGAAATGAGTAAACTGGGGCTATTGTATTTTGGTCCCGTCGTGAGAAGACGAGACTTCACGGGAAAAGACAATAACGCTAGGAAAAGCGGAAGTCAGTAGAGAGGAAGATCCAACGTGAGATAGATTGACTGAATCCAGGGAGCCACGGTCCTCCATGTGTAAGACCTGAGCAAGGCTGATCACGATAGGACATTTGGGAAGACATTCATTTGCAGCAGTGGCAGGTGAACCATTAAGCAGACCCAGCACGTGCCTTAGGGCACCAGGGCCAAAGGGGGCACCACAAAGTTGGGGAAAAGGGTGAAAAAAATGTAGAAAAAATGCCTTTCGGGTCATGAATATTGGAACTTTGATACCTTTAACTTGGGAAATATTAAAATGGATGTTGTATTGCATTTTTGTAGAACATAAGAGAACATAAGAGAAGCCAATGTTGGATCAGGCCAATGGCCCATCTAGTCCAACACTCTGTCACACAGCGGCCAAAATATACCAGGTGCCATCAGGAGGTCCAGCAGTGGGGCCAGGGCCCCAGAAGCCCTCCCACTGCTGCCCCCTCCAGCACCAAGAACAGAGTGCATCACCTGCCCCAGACTGAGAGTTCCCATCTATACCCTGTGGCTAATAGCCACTGACGGATTTCTGCTCCAGATGTTTATATAATTCCCTCTTGAAACTGTCCATGCTTGTAGCTGCCACCACCTCCTGTGGCAGTGAATTCCATGTGTTAATCACTCTTTGGGTGAAGAAGTATTTCCTTTTATCTGTTCTTACCCGACTGCTCAGCCATTTCATAGAGTGCCCACGAGTTCTTGTATTGTGAGAAAGGGAGAAAAGGACTTCTTTCTCAACCTGCTCAATCCCATTCATAATCTTATAAACCTCGATCATGTCACCTCTCAGCCGTCGTTTCTCCAAGCTGAAGAGCCCCAAGCATTTTAACCTTTCTTCATAGGGAAGGTGTTCCAACCCTTTTATCATTCTAGTTGCCCTTCTCTGCACTTTTTCCAATGCTATAACTTTACGTAGCCAAAGCTTGGCTGAGTTTGTACAGGATATATTGTGTTATCATTATGAATAAATTTTTGTATTGCTGCAACCTGCATTGTATATCTGGTCAGACAGGTCAACGACTAAAATGGACTGGGGTCAGTGTGGAAAGGAGGGGGGCACCGAGATTGGTCAGTGCTTAGGGCACCGGTGAGCCTTCATCCCCCCCCGATTTGCAGGATCACCATAAGCTGGAAGCGACTTCATAGCGCTCAACAAACACACAGGAGGTGATGAGAAAGACACCAACATGAGACTCTGGAGAGCCGCTGCCAGTCTAAATAGATCAGGGGCGGCCAAACTTGCTTAACTTTAAGAGCCACACAGAATAAACGTCAGATGTTTGAGAGCCGCAAGACATGAACAAACGTTACACACGTTTTTTATTTTAAAAATATGTAAATTTGCTTTGTATTGACGTTAAACGAGACGGCCAAAAATTAAAACAAGAGGGGTAAAAACAGATAATATTGATAATGGTATTTATTTGCCCAATGATATTTATTTGTTTGCTGATGATATTTGTCTAAGAGAGAGAGAAAAGAGAGAGGTGGAAAGAAAGACTGAAAGAGGTGGAAAGAAAGAGAGAGAGAGAGAGAGAGAGAGAGAAAGAAAGAAAGAAAGAAAGAAAGAAAGAAAGAAAGAAAGAAAGAAAGAAAGAAAGAAAGAAAGAAAGAAAGAAAGAAAGAAAGAAAGAGAGAGAAACAAAGCGGAAGGAAGGAAGGAAGGAAGGACGGAAGGAAGGAAGGAAGGAAGGAAGGAAGGAAGGAAGGAAGGAAGGAAGGACGGAAGGAAGGAAGGACGGAAGGAAGGAAGGAAGGAAGGAAGGAAGGAAGGAAGGAAGGAAGGAAGGAAGGAAGGACATATCTCCTGTCAAGTATGAGACTCCAGGCAGCTTTTAAACAAGTGATTCAGCTTTATTTGCACAGAACAGTAACCAACACGAAAACAGGAGAGCAGAAGGCTCTCTTTTAAACATTCCGGGTAAGCATATAACCATGCCCCTAAGTAGGTTAACAACCAATAAGAATGCTTAGATAACAACCAATGGTTTCAGTTCCCTCCGGAACCTTTCTATGTGCTCTGATTGGTCTACAGCGCAGAGTAACCAATCAGAACGTGCATTTTACGATACCAGCTTAAAGCTGAAGCTCAGGCATGTTTCAACACAATACATAACATCTCCTCTTTTCTTCCCCAGCCGCCCTGCTGGGACTTGCACAGTATGTGTGAAAGAGCCACATGTGGTTCCCAACCTTCAGCTTGGCCACCCCTGGAACAGATGACCAACCTCAATAGATCAAGGGTCCATTATAAGGCAGCTACATATGTCTTGAATGGAGGAAAGGTGGTAGGAAGGGGGGGATGATTTAACCCTCGGGGCATTTTTCTGCTGTAAGTCAACCCGCTTCCCCATCCTCTCCCCCATTTGGAGAAGGAAAGTTTGAGATCTGTTGCGTTCCCCCTGGAAAAACAACCGGGGAGGCAATTTTGAGCAGCAAAACACCCCGAGGGGGACGGTTAAGCACCTCCTGCCAGTCTTCCATTCTTTTCATTTGAAAACAAAGAGGCACCGGGGAACGGTTACACGCAGCAGTGAGTCGCAATTGGATATTTATAAATTTATATCCCAGATGACAGTACAGGTGACAGGCAGCACTCGAGGCCGAACCACGTTTTCTACCAATTCGAGGCTGAGTTCATGGAATTATTGACTTGATTTCTACCTCACCTTTCTCCCCAGTGGGGTCCCCAGGCAGCAGCTGGCTTGGGCAAACGGCATGGTGGGAACATCGGGAGAGCCCTGCTGGATCAGACCAATAGTCTGATATGGTAGCCAACCAGTTCCCCTGGAGGGCCAGCAACAGGGCAGAGAGGCCGAGGCCTTCATAAGAACATCAGAAGAGCCCTGCTGGGTCAGACCAGTGACCCATCTAGTCCACACATGGTAGCCATCCAGTTCCCCTGGAGGGCCAGCAACAGGGCAGAGAGGCCGAGGCCTTCATAAGAACATCAGAAGAGCCCTGCTGGGTCAGACCAGTGACCCATCTAGTCCAGCCTCCTGCCTCACACAGTGGCCAACCAGTTCCTCTGGAGGGCCAGCAACAGGGCAGAGAAGCGGAGGGCTTCATAAGAACATCAGAAGAGCCCTGCTGGGTCAGACCAGTGACCCATCTAGTCCAGCATCCTGTCTCACTCAGTGGCCAACCAGTTCCTCTGGAGGGCCAACAACAGGGCATAGAGGCTGAGGCCTTCATAAGGACATCAGAAGAGCCCTGCTGGATCAGACCAGTGGTCCTTCTAGTCCAGCCTCCTGTCTCACTCACTCACATGGTGGCCAACCAGTTCCCCTGGAGGGCCAGCAACAGGGCAGAGAGGCCGAGGCCTTCCCCTGATGTTGCCTCCTGGCTGTGGGATTCAGTAGCTTAGTGCTTCTGAGGTTCCCCTCAGTCCCCAGGGCTAGTAGCCACTGATCAACTTATCCTCCGTGATTCTGTCTACTCCCCTTTGAAAGCTGTTTGTTCCTGTGGCCATCACAACAGCGAAATCCACATTTCAATCACTCTCTGTGTAAAGCAGTATTTCCTTTTGTCCGTCCTGAACCTACTGCCCATCAGTTTCACTGGATGGGGGAAGGCAGGAGTTCCTTCCCACCCCCCGGGCCACAGTCCTGAGCTGAATCTGCCCACCCACCACCCCCGCATCTTGACAATGCCATTCCCTGGAGCTTCTGTGTGGCTACCCGGAACGTGAACTGTGTTCAAAATGTAACACGCCATCCAATAAGAACAACCTCAAGGCTGTTCAGTCGTGGCTAGGGTGTCACTGCCTCCCCAGTTGTTTTTCTCCCACAGGGGAAAATGAGCCAGTCTCTACATCCCTTCTTCCAAAGGGAGAAAAACCACCAGGGAAGGGGGAAGAAGAAGAAGAAGAGAAGAGATCGGATTTATACCCTGCCCTTCACTCGGAGTCTCAGAGCGGCTTACAAACTCCTTTCCCTTCCCCTCCCCACAACAGACGCGCTGGTAGGTGGGGCTGAGAGAGCTCTGAGAGAAACTGCCCTTGAGAGAACAGCTCTGAGAGAACTTATGACTGACCCAAGGTCATCCAGCAGCTGCATGTAGAGGCGTGGGGGAGTCAAACCCGGTTCTCCAAGTTCGGAGTCGACACACTCAACCACGCACTTAACCACTACACCAAACTGGCTCCTGGAAGATTTTCAGATTTAGCTATTCAAGATGCACAAGAATGCCCACAGAGGAACACTCCGCCCACTACAGGCTCTGCTTGCTCTGTGCTGGAATGCTGCCCACACTTTATGAGAGAAATTATACGTCTCCTTTTCTGATTGGTCTAGTCAACAGGTTGACTTGGGCCTGTGTTGCAAACTGCCTTCTGGGTAGCCTGGAAATACCGTCAACATCACTGTTTTGCTTCCCCCAGTTGAGGAACAGCTATACATGAGGAAGAACTTCCTGAGAGTTTGAGCGGTTCCTCAGTGGAACAGGCTTCCTCGGGAGGTGGTGGGCTCTCCTCCTTTGGAGGCTTCGGAACAGAGGCTAGATGGCCGTCTGACAGCAATGCTGATTCTGTTTACTTAGGCAGATAATGAGGGGGGGTAGGAAGGGGTGCTTAGTTCTCGTGGCCCTTTCTTACATGCCTAGGGAAATGCAGATCGCCACTTTGGGGTCAGGAAGCCATTGTTCTCCAGGCCAGTTTGGCCGGGGATCCTGGAGAGTGTTTTTGTCATCTTCTCGGTGTGGAACGGGTCACTGGGAGTGTGTGGGGGAGGAGGTATTTGTGAATTTCCTGCATTGTGCCACGGGTCAGACTAGATGACCCTGGAGATCCCTTCCAACTCAAGAAGAAGAAGAAGAAGAGATTGGATTTATACCCTGCCCTTCACTACCCGAAGGAGTCTCAGAGCGGCTTACAATCTCCTTTCCCTTCCCCTCCCCACCAATGTTCCCTCTAAGCAGTGGAATCTTTTGAGTAAAACTTCTACTTTGTGAGCTGCTGGCATTAAAGCTGTGAACAAGCGATTTGGCTACTGCATAAATTAGTTTGCTCTGGAGCCATCCTTCCTGAGCTAAGGCAAAAATATGTGAGCCGGAGGCTAAAAAACTGTGAGCTAGCTCACACTAACTCAGCTTAGAGGGAACATTGCTCCCCACAACAGACATCCTGGGAGGTAGGTGGGGCTGAGAGAGCTCTGTTGAGGACTGCTTGTGAGAGAACAGCTCTGAAAGAACTTGTGACTGACCCAAGGTCACACCAGCAGCTGCATGTGGAAAAGTGGGGAATCAAAACCCAGTTCCCCAAGATTAGAGTCCGCGCCCTTAACCACTACACCAAACTGGCTCTATGGTGACCCTACAGGTCCACCGAGCTGGCTTATATGAAGGAGCAGGGAATCAAACCCAGTTCTCCCAGATTAGAATCTGGGCTCCTAACCACTGCACCGGACTGGCCCTACGATGATTCTATGATTCTAACCCCTTTGACAACATTCTTTTAAAAAATGTTTAAAAGTTCATGAGTTTTCAGTATACAGACATGAGAACTTAATTTCCCCCTTGAGAGTTCCAGCACTACTTCTTTTTTAAAAGCCCTGCACTGACCTACGGCCTGGCCCCAACTGCAGCCTCCTACAGCTGCTTTTCCTTAACCCCACCCCCCATCCCTCCAATCCCATTGTGGCAAAGTTGCTTGAAACTGGCCTATCATGGGCTCCCTTTTGCACCCTCTCTGCTGGCCTTTGAACCAATCAAAGAACAGGGAGCGCAGGGGGTAAATTAGGGATCGTGCTGAGCCGGGGGCTTGCCTTGATGGGTACCTGGGGAACCTACCGCCCCCTGGCAGTTTTCTAGTCCTTTTCAGTGCTGGCTGCATGTGGTGCTGTAAAATAATTTTTAAAAATCTGGGTGCGGTACAGATGGGGCACTTGGACAAACTTAAACTGGAGGTGCATCGAGAAAGTTCCTTGCTGCAGAATTAGAGTCCAGCGGCACCTCTAAGACCAACGAAGTTTTCTTCAAGGTGTGAGCCTTCGTGTGCACGCACTCTTCGTCAGACGATGAAATGGAATTGCGGATCACAGTTGTGTATATATAGGAGTGGTCTGTTAAATTAGCATGCAAAACAGCGAGGATGCTTTTTTTAACGGATCAACAGATTCTGTTTCGGTTCAACTAAGGGGGGGAAACAACACAGAGGAGAAGAAGAGAAGAGATTGGATTTACACCCCGCCCTTCACTTGGAGTCTCAGAGTGCCTTACAAACTCCTTTCCCTTCCCCTCCCCACAACAGAAACCCTGGGTGGTAGGCGGGGCTGAGAGAGCTCTGACAGAACTATGGCTTGCCCAAGGTCATCCAGCAGCTGCATGTGAAGGAGTGGGGAATCAAACCCGGTTCTCCGAGATTAGAGGCCGCACACTTAACCACTACACCAAACACTGGGAACTGGAGACTGATGTGCCCAATTTGTGAGAATCCCGTCCTTAGACCCCATCCACCTCCTTTCAAATACGACAGCTCACACCTTGAAGAAAACTTGGTTGGTCTTAAAGGTGCCACTGGAATCTAACTTTGTTTTATTGCTTCGGACCAACATGGCTACCCACCTTG
Organism: Gekko gecko; assembly: GCA_029375565.1. NCBI lineage: Eukaryota > Metazoa > Chordata > Lepidosauria > Squamata > Gekkonidae > Gekko > Gekko gecko. The sequence continues at coordinate 140,565,649 of JAPDNY010000008.1, read as the reverse complement.
ATCTTTCTTGCTGCAGTGAGATTCAAACCCCCCCCCCCCATGGGATGCAGAACTCCTTGGAAGGAGGTGCCGGTAGCCACGCTTATGGACTTGGCTATCGCCAATCATAGAATCATAGAATGTTAGAGTTGGAAGGGACCTTGCAGGTCATCTAGTCCAACCCCCTGCACTCTGCAGGATCGTAGTTGAAAGATAGCCCTACATACCTACAACATACCCGAAAGATGGTCATCCAGCCTCCACTTGAAAATGTCCAGGGAAGGAGCATCCACCACCTCCCGAGGCAGACTGTTCCACTGCTCAACCACTCTTACAGTTCGGAAGTTTCTCCAGATATCTAGCCGGTGACGACTCCCTTGTAATTTCCACCCATTAGATCTAGTCTTGCAATCTGGAGCAAGAGAGACTAGATCTGCTCCTTCTTCTACATGACAGCCCTTCAACTATTGGAAGACTGCAATCATGTCCCTCTCTAAGCCTTCTCTTTCCCAGGCTAAACATACCCAACTCTTTCAGCCTTTCCTCATAAGACTTAGATTCAAACCCTCTCACCATCCTGGTCGCCCTCTTCTGGACATGCTCGAGCTTGTCAACATCTTTCCTAAAGTGTGGTGCCCAAAACTGGACACAGTACTCCAGGTGAGGCCTGACCATAGCAGAATAGAGTGGAACCACCACCTCCCGTGATCTGGACACAATGCTTCTGTCAATGCATCCTAAGGTTGCATTAGCTTTCTTCACAGCCACATCGCACTGCAGGCTCATGTTGAGCTTTAAGGGGGCTTTAAGGTTCGGGGAGGAGTTGCGGTGGCTCAAGTGGTTAAGACACTGAACTGCAGGCTCTGGAAGGTCAGTAGTTCAGCAGTTCGAGACCCAAGAGTGCCGCATGATGGAGTGAGCTCCCGTCTCTAGTTCCAGCTCCTGCCAACCTAGCAGTTCGAAAGCAAGAAATTGCAAGTAGATAAATAGGTACCACTTCAGTGGGAAGGAAACAGCGTTCCGTGCGCCTTGGCATCTAGTCATGCCGGCCACATGACCACGGAAATGTCTTCGGACAGCGCTGGCTCTTCGGCTTTGAAATGGACATGAGCACCGCAACCCTAGAGTCAGATTTGACTGGCTTTCAATCAAGGGAAACCTTTACCTTTACCTAAGGTTCGGGGCAAGATTTGAATTAAGAGCTTCTAGTCTGAGTTGGCAATTCCCGGGTTTCTGCAGCTCTGTATGCCGGGTGGAGCATAGAGTTGGCAGCCTCCGGGTGGTAGCTAGAGATGTCCTGGGATTGCAACTGATTTCCAGGTGAGAGAGATCAGTTCCCCTGGAGGAAAAAGGCCGCTTTGGAAGGTGGATTCTGTGGCATTCTACCCCACCGAAGCCCCTCCCCTCCTCAAGCCCCACCCTCCTCAGGCTCCACCTCCAAAATGTCCAGGTATTTCCTAACCCAGACCTGGCAACCTTTGTGGGGAAGGATGTGTCCCCAGAAGCAAAGCAAAAAGGGACGGCAGAGTGTGGTGGATGGGGCTGGCTGCCATAGGTGGTGCCCACTATCAGGTTGGAAAGAAGAAGAAGAAGAAGAAGAAGAAGAAGAAGAAGAAGAAGAAGAAGAAGAAGAAGAAGAAGAAGAAGAAGAAGAAGAAGAAGAAGAAGAAGAAGAGTGGAGGAGGAAGGAATCAGATCCGGTTCTCCCAGATTAGAGTCTGCGCACTTAACCACTACACCAAACTGGCAAATCAAGAAGAAGGAGGAGGAGGAGGAGGAGGAGGAGGAGGAGATTGGGTTTATACCCCACCCTTCACTACCCAAAGGAGTCTCAGAGCGCCTTACCATCTCCTTTCCCTTCCCCGCCCTGCAACAGACATCCTACGAGGGAGGTGGGGCTGAGAGAGCTTTTTTCGAGGACTGCCCTTGAGAGAACAGCTCTGAGAGAACTTGTGACTGACCCAAGGTCACACCAGCAGCTGCATTTGGAGGAGTGGGGGAATCAAATCCAGTTCTCCCAGATCAGAGTTTGCACTCCTGTCCACTACACCAAACTGGCTCAAACAGGGTTGCCAACACAGGGTTCAGAAATACCTGGCAATGTGCGGGTGGAGCCTGGGAGGGTGGGGCTTTCAGGAGGGGAGGGACCTTGGTACAGTATGCCCCCCACAGTCCACCTTCCCAAGCAGCCATTTTTCCCCAGGAGAAGTGGAGCAAATGTTTCAAATAAACACATACATAATAAATAAATGATTACTGTAGTCTGGATCAATGCTCCCTCTGAGCTGTGGAGTCTTGTATGCAAAAATTCTACTTCGTGGTTCCGAGGGTGGACTCTGATATGGGAGAAACGGGTTTGATTCCCCATTCCTCCACATGCAGCTGCTGGTGTGACCTTGGGTCAGTCACAAGTTCTTTTAGAGCTGTTCTCTCAAGGGCAGTCCTCGGAAGAGCTCTCTCAGCCCCACCTACCTCGCAGGGTGCCTGTTGTGGGGAATGGAAGGGAAAAGGATTGTAAGCCGCTCTGAGACTCCTTCAGGTAGTGAAGGGCAGGATATAAATCCAGTCTCTTCTTCTTCTTCTTGAGTTGGAAGGGAGAACTGGGTTTGATTCCCTTCTCCTTCACATAAGCCCGCTCGGTGGACCTGTAGGGTCGCCATAGAGCCAGTTTGGTGTAGTGGTTAGGGGCGTGGACTCTAATCTTGGAGAACCGGGCTTGATTCCCCACTTCTCCACATGCAACTGCTGGTGTGACCTTGGGTCAGTCACAAGTTCTTTCAGAGCTGTTCTCTCAAGAGGAGTCCTTGAAAGAGCTCTCTCGGCCCCACCTAACTCACAGGGTGCCTGTTGTGGGGAAGGGAAAGGGATTGTAAGCCACTCTGAGACTCCTTCGGGTAGTGAAGGATGGGGTATAAATCCAATCTCTTCTTCCCTTCTAAAGTTGTGAGCGAGCAATTTGGCTGTGGTCAATGGTCCCGCTAAATTGTGGAGTCTTGTGAGCAAAAATTCTACTTTGTGAGCTCCTGGCATTCAAGCTGTGAGTGAGCGATTGGGCTGCTGCATCAATTAGTTTGCTCTGGAGCCCTCCTTCCCAAGCTAAAACAAAAAATGCGTGAGCCGGAGGCTAAAGAACTGGGGGCTAGCTCACAATAACTCAGCTTAGAGGGAACACTGGCTGCAGCATACATCAGTTTGCTCTGGAGCCATCCTGCCTGAGCTAAGACAAAAATGGGTGAACTGGAGGCTATAAGACTGTGAGCTGGCTCACACTAACGCAGCTTAGAGGGAACATTGGCTCCGGATATTGTAATCCCGGGAGACCTTCGACCCCCACCTAAAGGCTAGCAGTCCTATAAGGCAAAGACCCTCCCGCGTGCCCGATTGCCTAAGCGAAACAGACTCTTCTTTCACTGCACGCCCAAAGAAAGGGAAATATTCAGACGTGCATTCTACCCCGGTGACGTCTCCTCCCCGCCGCAAAGCGTAAAAAGGTTTTTGTGAATCAAGCGAAGAAGGCGTGTTGGGGCAGCCGCTGTAAATTCTCGCAGGGAAACTTGACCGGCGCCATCTGCCGGGCCCGCGGGTAAACAGGCGCTCTTTCCAACGGGTGAAGGGCGTGAGAATCGTTTGCGCAGCATCTTTCAAGGGTACCAAAAGGCTCTTTTGGAGGAATGCATAGAACAGCTGCCGCGTGCCTGGACCGACTCCAAGAATTATGCTGAAGAGCTTGCAGTTTAACCGGGGATTTTTTCAGAGGCAGTCTGCAAATCTTGGGGGCGTTCAGGGGGCATTTGGTATTTCAGGAGGGCTCCTTCGTCCCAGGGGTCTTCCAAAAGCCAGCAGAAGAGAGATGTTTTCCATCCTTCCCCCTGACCTGAGGATAAAATCTGAAGTTTTAGATTTCTGCCCCGGGCCCTTAAAACAGAGGCACACAGGGCAAACAGGAGTCAAACCAAACAGTAAAGATTTGGCTAATGGTCATCTAGGGACTTGCTGAAAATATGTTTTTTATTTATTTTAAAGAGTTTTCTGCTGCCTCTACACCCAATCAGGGCCTACAAGGTGGCAAATGTTAAAAAAAAAACATTTAAACAAATAAGAATACAGTTAAAATGACAAAAATTCAATTAAGAATACATAAACTGCAGGAGGAGGAGGAGTTTGGATTTATACCCCGCCTTTCACTCAGAGTCTCAGAGCGGCTTATAAACTCCTTCCCCTCCCCACAACAGACACCCTGTGAGGTAGATGGGGCTGAGAGAGCTCCTTCGAGGACTGCTCTTGAGAGAACAGCTCTGAGAGAACTTGTGACTGACCCAAGGTCATCCAGCAGGTGCAAGTGGAGGCGTGGGGAATCAAACCCGGTTCTCCCAGATTAGAGTCCACGCACTTAACCACTGCACCAAACTGGTGAAGGAGAGCCAATAATAGTTGCTGGGGGTATGCCAGACAAAACAAAAAGGTGTGAAGGACCCCAGTAGCAGGATACAGTCGAATCTCCCTGGGGAATGAATTCCAAAGGTTTGGTGCCATGGCAGAGAAGGCGTTTTCTCAGGTCGCCACTTCTCTAGCTTCAACCAAAACAGAGCCTCTGAGGACGACCAGAGTGAGCGGGTGGGTTCATATGGGATAAGTCAGTCCTTAAGGTATGTTGGTCCCAAGGCCGTACAGGGCTTCAAAGGTCAAACACCAACACTGTGCATTGAGCCTGGAAGCAATCAGGGAGGCAGTGCAGACGGAAGTAGACTAGAGGGATATGGTCCTTACCAGGGCTCTTTTTGTAGCAGGAACTCCTTTGCATATTAGGCAACACACCCCTAAAGTAGCCAATCCTCCAAGAGCTTACAGTAGCCCCTGTAAGAAGAGCTCTGTAAGCTCTTGGAGGATTGGCTACTTTAGGGGTGTGTTGCCTAGTATGCAAAGGAGTTCCTGCTACAAAAAGAGCCCTGGTCCTTACAACCCACTCCAGTCAACATCCTGCGCGCAGCATTCCGTACCAACTGTAGCATCTGGACAGTCTTCAAGGGTAGCCCCACATAGAGTGCATTGTAGTTGTCTAACCTAGACGTTACCAGGGCATGCAACCACAGTGGTAAGATCTTTTCTGCCCAGAAAGGGCTGCAGCTGGCTCACCAGCTGAAGCTTGTACATGCATGTACTCCTGGCCACGGCTCCCACGTATTTATCCAACAAGAGCATGCCTGAGATCTGTGTGTCATCTGCATATATCATAAAAATACGAATGAAGTTCGCTTTTCTGGGGCGCTGTTGATATGTCCTGATGTTCTTCTTCCCTGTGATTCTGGGGACATCTGATGATGATGATGCTTCATGGATTGGATACAATTGTCATGAGTGCTGCCGAGGATGAACTCCCGGCCCCAGCAGCGCCCACATCTGAAGCCTCAGAGCACATTAGTGCATCCTTGCCGCCCGTCTCAGTAACAGCTGCAGAAGGACAATGCCCATCCCGGCGATGGGAGGCGCGCCTGCATGGCAGGCGGTCCCTCAGCCCTGAGTTCTAGCAGAAGCCAGGATACCCACGCTGAGCGCTAGTTGATAGCGGCACCCGAGGGGTATTTAGCTCCCCCCTCGACCGCTGGTTCCTTGTGCCAGCAACTAGTCATCTTGATGACGCTCTGCACCTACCTCGCCTGTGTTCCCGATTCCCGATTCGTGCTCTGAACTCCTGGCTCCTCGACCCCGGCTCAGAACGACTAAGCTCTTGGTTCGTGTTTTGGACTCTGGTTACTCGGCTCCTGTTCTTCTACCCCTTGGGCTCTGACTTCGTACCGGACCTGGACCCTCACTACCTCGCCATGCCTGCATCCCAGCCCGCCCTGCATCCCAGCCAGTGACAACAACTTGCTAATCTTCTGCAGACTATAAAAGATTAATATGTTGTCGAAGGCCTTCACGGCTGGAGTTCATTAGTTGCTGTAGATTTCCCGGGTTGTGTGGCCGTGGTCTTGGCATTGTAGGACCTGACATTTCGCCAGTAGCTGTGACTGGCGTCCTCAGAGGTATAACACAGAAAGGTGGAGTACTCTCTGTGTCAAGGTGAGCAGAAAAATGGGAGGCAGGCAATTTGTATCTACCCTGGAAGGTGGGGTAGGGCGGAGTCAGTTATCTAGTGTAGTTCTCCAGGCTATGAACATGCTTATGGAGGAGCTTTCCTGAGGAGGTTCTTTTGTCCATGGATGGTTTCCTGAGGAGGTTTCCTGTTTCCTGAGGTGGTTCTTTTGTGTGTGGAATGGCTATTGAAACTCTAATCTTATCTGTAGTGCTATTGCCAGCTGTAGAGCCTTTTGTGTTTTTCAGGACAGGCAAAACACAGATTAAGCCTTTCCGCATGATTATTTGCTGGGTTTATGGGGTTTTTTTTTGCTGCAACATGTAAACGCGGCTGTCCTTCTACGACAGATCATGTACTCTTTGAAATGCCATGTTCTCTGGGAGAAGCACATAAAAAACAGCAAATGCCGGGACTAAATCAAACCAATCTAGCCTTCTAGTATGTTCAGCACTGGCCTCTGTGATAGAAACGAGGGCGCTGATGGAGAAAATGGCCGCTTTGGAGAGAGGGCTCTGTGGCATTGTAAACCACTGGGGGTCCCTCCCTCCCTTAAACCTTCCCCTCCCCAAGCTCCACCCTGCACCCTCAAATCTCCGGGAATTTCCGAACCCGGATTTGGCAGCCCTAGCTTAATGACATTTCTCTCAGCCAAGAGTTGTGAGGATGTAATGAGGAGAGAAATGCAATAGAACAGGCAGCCAGGTTGGGGTACAGGTAAGGAGCGCGGACTCTGGGAGAACCGGGTTTGATCCCCCACTCCTTCACATGCAGCTGCTGGTGTGACCTTGGGTCAGTCACAAGTTCTCTCAGAACTGTTCTCTCAAGCGCAGTCCTCAAAAGAGCTCTCTCAGCCCCACTTACCTCACAGGGTGTCTGTTGTGGGGTGGGGAAGGGAAAGGAGATTGTAAACCTTCGGGTAGTGAAGGGCAGAGTATAAATTCAATCTCTTCTTCTTCTTTTCTTCATCTATCTCAATTTGTTTGGTGTAGTGGTTCAGAGCTCAGACTCTAATCTGGGAGAACCAGGTTTGATTCCCCACTCCTCCACTTGCAGCTGCCATAGTTCTCTCAGAGCTGTTCTCTCAAGGGCAGTCCTCGAAGGAGCTCTCTCAGCCCCACCTACCTCACAGGGTGTCTGTTGTGGGGAGGGGAAGGGAAAGGAGATTGTAAACCACTCTGAGAATATAAATTCAATCTCTTCTTCTTCTCTTCTTCTATGTCAGTTTGTTTGGTATAAGTGCGCAGACTCTAATCTGGGAGAGCCGAATAATCTGGGAGGACCGTAAAGTAGTAGAACAAATTTTGAATCCAGTAGCATCTTTAAAACCAACAAAGGTTTATTCAAGGTATTATCTTTCGTTTGCATGCACACTTCAGATACAGTTCACACCTCCAGCTAGTCAATTTCTCTCCAGCCCAACAACACTTTAGAAATGCCAAGGACCTCCCGGGGCCAGAGACCATGAAATGGTCAGTTCACACCCCCAGCTAGAAGCTGATAGCAGGGAAACGAAAAAAGCTTTTACCTACAAAAAGTTTTTTCCCCTCTCAGTCTCTCTGTCTCTCCTACCAGAGCAGACACTGTGCAATCATTTTTCTGGCAGGCCTGGACAAACCGGGGAGTGTTGCCTGGTGAAAGCCCTCACAAAGCTATTAGCCATAGCGATGGAGGGGAACCTCCATATTCAGAGGCACTAATCCTCTGAATCCCAAAGCCAGGAGGCAACATCAGGGGAAGGCCTCAGCCTCTCTGCCCTGTTGTTGGACATCCATAGCAACAGGTTGGCCATTGTATGAGACAGGATGCTGGACTAGATGGACCACTAATGTCATCCAACAGGGCTCTTCTGGTGTTCTTACCAGGGGAAGGCCTCGGCCTCCATGCCCTGTTGTTGGCCCTCCAGAGGAACTGGTTACAAACATAAGAACATAAGAGAAGCCAATGTTGGATCAGGCCAACGGCCCACCCAGTCCAACACTCTGTGTCACACAGTGGCCAAAAATACCAGGTGCCATCAGGAGGTCCATCAGTGGGGCCAGGACACTAGAAGCCCCCCCACTGTTGCCCCCCCAGCACCAAGAATACAGAGCGTCACTTGCCCCAGACTGAGAGTCCCTATCTATGCCTTGTGGCTAATAGCCACTGATGGACCTCTGTTCCGTATGTTTATCCAAGTCCCTCTTGAAGCTGTCCATCCTTGTAGCTGCCACCAGGGCCGCCTCACTCACTAGGCAAACTAGGCATTCGCCTAGGATGGACTGGCCCCTAGGGTGCCAAACTGCACCTGCCCCCCCGCCAAAAGCCCCCCTGCCCCCACCAAAAGTCCTGACTGGGTGGCTGCCGCCGGGCCGGGCGCCGAGGGGTCCCGGGAGGGTCAGGCATCTTTCCCAGCCGATCCTGCCGCCCTCGAGGGCTGGATTTTGGGCTCCAGATTCTGTCCGCCACGACGGACCAGCTCCAAGGAGCAGATCGGAAGGGAGGAGCAGCTGGAACAGTTTCTCTCCTAGGCTGAAGGAGAAAGCTGGGAAAGGGGAGGGCATTGTGGGCCCCTTCCTTTGCCCAAGAATTCCCAAGCCTCAGAACAGGAACAAGAAACCCCGGCGGGAAGGGCAAACTCCATGTTTATCAGGGTTGGTGGTTGGGTTTTGGGTTTTTCTGGTGTTGTTGTTTGGCTGCTTTAATGATCTGCCAAACGACTTCTTCAAAGGAACCGCTCGACCCATCAGAACCGCCCCCAGATTGGCGTTCCCCCCGACTGGTGTTGATCTGTCCGCCTCCGCCCCAAGCAGCCGAGTCAGAAATCAGCTCGGTGGATCTTAATGGACCTGCCGTACGAGAGGAGAAGGGAGGGGTGTGGCTGGATCACAGTGTCAGGAGTCCTAACTTAGTCAGCAAAACACCAGGCCTTGTAATGCAAGCAAGGATAGCGTTTATTATAGAGCTGCAATAGAAAAGATCACTGGAGCAGATACATTGTTCAGAATGACTTGGTTACAGAAAGCAAGCGGTTATACAGGGAAGGGGGTGAATGGGGACCCCCCCTTCTCCCAGTCAAAGCATAACATGCAGTTGGGAATCGAAAGTTACTACGCTAATGAAGTTCCCAACGGCCCCATTATTGACAGCAAAGCTGCAGCTTTGAAAGCGATAGGAAAGCTCGCAGCTTGACTCAAGGTCAGAATGTCTCGTCTGCAGGAGATAGGGGCCACCAGAGCTACATTCCATTCTCACACCCTAAGCGTAAATCAACAACTCCCTGGATTCCAACCTCCCGCCTGTCACGCCACTAAGGCGCCCAGAACCATCCTCCCCTCCCCTCCATCCATCATGGCAGGGCTACCTGACATGCAGCCCCCTCGAAAACAATCCTACCCCTTTGGTTTATGGGGGTACAACTTGTGAAACGCCCGAACAAGCCGAGGGGCCAGAACATTTTCCGCCCGCACCCACTCCCTCTGCTCCGGCCCGAAGTCAATCCATTCAACCAGATAAAACAAACGATTGCAAGAGATCTTAGAGTCCAAGATTTGCGAAACTTCATAGTGAGGTTCCCCCCCACCAACAGCGGAGGCGGGGTTGGCCGATGTGGTCGCCATTTGTTCTCCTCAGGTGCCCGGCGGAGGAGCCTTACATGGAAAACAGGATGAACAGACTTTAGAGATTTGGGCAAATCAAGTTCAACAGTTACATTGTTAATTACTCTCACAATCTCAAAGGGTCCTATAAATTTCCAACCAAGTTTGCGACTTGGCTGAATGCGACGTAGGTGTTGTGTGGACAAATAAGCAAACTCTTCACACTTTGGAATCCAGGCAAGGCTACGTTTCTTGTCAGCCTGAATTTTGTAAGCATTTTTAGCCTCCTCCAGAGTCTTGGCTAACGAAGACCACGCCATCTGCAATTGTTTGCACCAGTCTCCAGCGTCTCCCGCCGGGAGGTCGGGAGAATTCAGAAATGGCAGAGGAGGGGCGTCATATCCATGTACTGCCTTAAACGGGGACATCCCCGTCGACGAGTGCTGAGTATTATTGTAACAGAACTCGGCTAAAGGCAAAAGGGAATGCCAATTGTCCTGTTGAAAGTTGGAAAAACACCGCAAGTATTGTTCCAAAGTTTGATTCACACGTTCAGTCTGCCCATCGGATTCTGGATGGTATGCACTGCTTACCCCCTCTCCACCCCAAGCAGTGACATAAGTTCGCTCCAGAACCGTGAAACGAATTGAACCCCCCTATCCGAGATCACCTTAGCAGGTAATGTGTGGAGCCTCACTACGTGTTGCAAGAACGCAGAGGCTAGTTTCTTGGCAGAGGGGATGGAGGCAAACGGAACAAAATGAGCCTGTTTAGTAAACAGGTCCACTATCACCCAGATGACAGTTTTTCCCCCGCTCGGGGGTAAGTCCGTAATAAAGTCCATAGAGATCACTTCCCACGGGCGAGCTGGCGTGGGGAGGGGTTGCAGAGCACCTGGGGGTTTACCGGGCCGAGGTTTACTCATTAAGCACGTTTGACAAGCTGACGTGAAGAGTGAAATGTCTTTTCTTAGCCCCGGCCACCAAAACTGCCGTTGTAGTAGCTGGAGAGATTTCACAAATCCTGTGTGCCCAGCCAACTTTGATCCGTGCACCCACCCCATCACCTCCCCCTGAGGGCTCGTGGGACAAAGAGTTTGTTGTCTTTTTTCCAGCAGCCATGCGCATCACGTGACATCCCTTCTTCCCCCTCCACCTCCTCCTTGTCCGCGTCTGACAGATCAGTCGAGAATTTCCCCGCCCAGTCGCTGGGAGGAGGATTTGGCGGAGGGGGAAGTGCTTGGCTTGCCGCCGGGTGGTTACTGCCCCTCCCAACTGGGCAGGGGTGAAAACTGAGTCATGAATCTCCTCCCTCTTGCTGTCGTGTTGGGGAAGGCGTGACAGGGCATCGGCTAGCGAGTTAGATGTCCCCGGGAGGTGGTGCAGTGTGAAATTAAACTTGGAGAAGAAATCAGCCCAGCGGAGCTGTTTGGCGTTCAGGGAACGGGGGAGCGGAGTAGCTCGAGGTTTTTGTGATCAGTCCAGACCTCGAACGGGACCCGTGCTCCCTCCAGCCAATGGCGCCAGGTAGCCAACGCTAAGCGGATCGATCCCGCTTCTTTTTCCCACACCGACCAATTCCGTTCAGTATCGTTAAATTTCCTGGAAACATAGGCAAGGGGGTGTAGTTTCCCATCCTCCCCCTCTTGGAGGATCGCCCCCCCCATAGCAACGTCTGAGGCGTCAACTTGGACAATGAATTTCTTAAGCTCATTCGGGTGGGCTAGTACGGGTTCCGACGTAAACAGGGTTTTTAATTTGTCAAAAGCCCGCTGGCACTCTGGGGACCACTCTAGTTTGGCTCCAGGCCGAGTGCATTCGGGCGGTTTCCCTTTGGTTTTCAACAAGTCAGTTAAGGGAAGGGCCACCTGGGCAAAGTTTGATAGGAACGATCTGTAAAAGTTCGCGAATCCGAGGAACCCCTGGAGCTGCTTCCGCGTTTTGGGCGGCTCCCACCCTACTACATCCTTAATTTTGTCAGGGTCCATCTCGATTCCCTTTTGGGATATGCGGTAGCCCAGAAAAGGGATTTCCGTCTTGTGAAATTCACACTTGGATAGCTTAGCAAACAGTTTGTGCTTGTGTAACGTTTGTAACACTTCCCGCACCAGTTTCACATGAGACTTCAGGTCAGGGGAATATAAAAGAATGTCATCAAGGTAAACAAGGACCCCCTTGAACAAATACTTGTGTAACACCTCGTTAATCAAGTTCATGAAGACCCCGGGGCCCCTTGGAGCCCGAACGGCATGACCAAGTATTCAAACTGGCCTAGAGGGGTGTTAAACGCCGTTTTAAATTCATCCCCTTCTCGAATTCGGACCCTGAAATAGGCATCTCGGAGGTCTAACTTCGAGAAAATTTCCCCCCAGCTACCGCCGCCAACAAGTCTTTTATGAGGGGCATGGGGTAGGCGTTTGTGTTGGACACCGCATTCAAGCCACGATAATCAGTGCATAGCCGCAACCCCCCGTCCTTTTTTTTCCGGAAGAGTACCGGAGCCGCAAACGGGAGGATGCTGGTCGTATGAAACCCCTACTGAGGTTTTTGTCAATGAATTTCCGCAGTTCCACTTTTTCCGAGGGACTCATAGAATACAATTTTCCCTTCGGTAACTTTTGGTTGGGCAAAATTTCAATTGCACAGTCTGAGTTCCTGTGGGGGGGCAATTCATCGGCCTCTTCCTCCCCAAAAACAGGGGCTAGGTCGTGATACTCGGGGGGGATGCTTTCCAGCTCCGCTTCCGCTACCCCCGCCGTCACCAGGAGTTGCCCCCCTGTCATGGGTCCCCACTCTTTTCTCCATAAGTGGGACCTGCATTTGTCAGAGATGAAGTTTACCTTCCCCTCCCCCCATAGTACGTGAGGATCGTGATCAAAGAACCACGGGCTCCCTAGAACCAGGGGAAAGCGGGCTGAAGGGGTAACCACGAAAGACCTTTCTTCCCAGTGTTGCCCGAGCCCCACCCTCAAAGGTACAGTCTCGTATTTACAGGGTTCTTTCATGGTGGACCCGTCCATTTGGGTAAAAATCAAGGGCTCATTTAGTTTAACGACTTTTGCCCCTAGTCCCGTTATTAGTGTGGGGTTGATGAGATCTCTCCCACACCCAGAGTCAATGAGAGCTCGTACTCTCACATGGGTCAATAGACCCGGGTCCATTATAGTCACTGTGAGGAAAAAAAGAGAGGGGTTTTTGCTCACCGGGGTTTGCGCCTGGGAGTGTGGGACCTGCTGTTCAGCGCTGTTTACAGCAGGTCCGTCTCGTTTCCCTGCGGCACGGCCTCGCCATCGGATGAGTCGGATGCCTCGCTGAGCGGTTTAGCTTGCAGAGCTTTCGCCCCCTTCGGCTTCGCCACCTGTTTTGGTGTGGATGTGTCAAACCTCTTTTTGACTCCTTTAGGCACACCGGGCGATGCAGGCGATGTCGGGCAGTTCGCGGCGAAATGGCCCCCTTCTCCGCATTTGAGGCAAAGACCTTGCTTCATCCGGAGTTCCCTTGTGCCGTCCCTCGGCTTCGGGTTCGGGGCAGGAGTCTTCCCCCTCGCTGCCGGCACGGGGCCCCGGTTAGCCATCGCTGCGGCGTCGTCCAGTTTGATGGTCTTCAGCCGGTTCTCCATCGTGATGGCGGCTTGAACCCACCCAGTGAGGGTGTTCGGGTCTTGGTTCCGGGTGACTTCTCGGCGGATCTCCGCATTGAGCCCCCACTTGTAGAAGTCCACGAGGTTCCCTTCCCCTCGGAGTTTTGCTGCACATCTGCGGAACTCCGCGGTGTAGTCTCTCACCGACCTCGCGCCTTGCTTGAGGCTCCGGATCGTTGCCTTGGCCGCCTTGGTAGAGTGCACGTCTTCAAATTGCTCTTTCATGGCCCACATGAAAGAATCGATCTCCCGCAGCTCGGGCCCATCTGCTTGGTGGAGCCCCACGTACCAGTCAGCGGCCGCTCCCTTCAGGTGGGCTGCTACGACATCGACCATGCGCTCCTCTCGTTGGAAGAGGTGGCCCCAGGTTTCGATAAACCTCTCGGCTCGCACCAGGAAGAACGGAAATTTCTCGGGGTCTCCATCAAAATCAGCATCCAGGAGTTCTGCAGGTTTAGGTGGCAAGAACCCCCAAGGGCGGGGGGGTGGTTGCCCAGGCGGCCCCTGCGGTCCTGGCCCCACTGGTTGGTCCGGCGGCCCGGCCGGCACGTTCCCCTGGTCCTGGTCCGGCGCCGGGCGCTGGTCGGGAGGAACACGGTCTGGTGGTTCCTCGCGCCTCTGCCGCTCGCGCTCTTCCCGTATGCCCTCCGCGATCATCTGTGGGATGCGGGCGAGGGATTCGTCCAGGAAGCGCATCAGGCGGTCTTGGCTCGGCTCCCCACTCCACCTCCTCCTCACCACGGCGCCCTCCAGGCTCTCGGAGTCTCGGCCAGTTTCCCCCAGGGCTTCCGCCGTGACCAGCTTTCGGACCGACCTCTCGGGGTGGCTTGCCCCCATGGATGCTCTCGGGGTCCCGAACCACGTCTCGTGGGTTTCAGACAGGGGTTTCACCCAGTCTCGTCTACGCCCAACTCGGGTAGTCACCCCTCCATAGGCTGCCCCATACGGGTCTCCGTAGGGCCCTCCGAAGTCGTACTCCAGACCCCATTGTCCCGGCACGTGTGTGTCAGGGGTTTCTTTGGGTACGTCTTTCCCGGGAGGCTTCTTCTCTTTTTCTTCTTCAATCGGGAGAGTGTCTTCTTCACCGTCACTCATTGTGGAGTTGCGGGTTTACGACCAGTCCCGAAAGTTGATGATGATTCTGAACAAACTGTCAGGAGTCCTAACTTAGTCAGCAAAACACCAGGCCTTGTAATGCAAGCAAGGATAGCGTTTATTATAGAGCTGCAATAGAAAAGATCACTGGAGCAGATACATTGTTCAGAATGACTTGGTTACAGAAAGCAAGCGGTTATACAGGGAAGGGGGTGAATGGGGACCCCCCCTTCTCCCAGTCAAAGCATAACATGCAGTTGGGAATCGAAAGTTACTACGCTAATGAAGTTCCCAACGGCCCCATTATTGACAGCAAAGCTGCAGCTTTGAAAGCGATAGGAAAGCTCGCAGCTTGACTCAAGGTCAGAATGTCTCGTCTGCAGGAGATAGGGGCCACCAGAGCTACATTCCATTCTCACACCCTAAGCGTAAATCAACAACTCCCTGGATTCCAACCTCCCGCCTGTCACGCCACTAAGGCGCCCAGAACCATCCTCCCCTCCCCTCCATCCATCATGGCAGGGCTACCTGACACACAGCCCGAAGCAACTGACTTCTGTGCCGCTGCCTGGCAGAGAGAGGAGGGTGTCTCTTGCTCATCCCCGGGCTGCCACCGCCACCTCTTTCTCCCCGAGTCTGGCAAGTGCACCCAGAAGCGCTGACTGCGCAGGCGCAGCGTCCTCTCGGAGGATGAGCCGAGGAGGGGAAACCAGGACAGGCAACAAAAGCCCGACCGGGTGATTGCTGCCACTGCCTCTTTTTCCCCAAGTCCAGCAAGTGCGCCCAGGGGTCACCTTCCCAGTGGGGCGCTGGGAACCCGGAGGGGCCAGCCAGCGGATTTCAGGAAATAAGGTTTCATATACCCCACCAAGAGGGAAGACTATAGAAGATACTACAAGGGATAGACTGTGGCTGAGCGCAGTGCTAGAGGCTGTGTTTTACATGCAGAAGGTCCAAGGTTGAGCGTCCGCCTCCAATGAAAAGTTCTTAGGTAGCAGGTCTTATGAAAGACAACATTCCTGTAAATCTGCTGCTTTTGTTGTTGTTGTTCAGTCACACAGTCGAGTCCGACTCTTCGCGACCCCATGGACCAGATCATGCCAGGCCCTCCTGTCTTCCGCTGTCCTCTGAAGTTTGCTCAATTTCATGTTCGTTGCATTGATGACACTGTCTAACCATCTCATCTTTTGCCGTCCCCTTCTTCTTTGACCTTCAGTCTTTCCCAGCATCAGGGTCTTCTCCAGTGAGTGCTCCCTTCTCATTTGGTGGCCAAAGTATTTGAGCTTCAACTTCAGGATCTGGCCTTCCAGGGAACAATCAGGGTTGATTTCTTTTAGGATTGAATGATTTGATCTCCTTGCAGTCCAAGGGACTCTCAAGAGTCTTCTCCAGCACCATAGTTCAAAAGAATCTATTCTTCGGCGCTCGGCCTTCCTTATAGTCCAACTCTCGCAGCCATACATGACTACTGGGAATACCATTGCTTTGACCTTTTGACTTTTGTTGGCAGGGTGATGTCTCTGCTTTTTATCATGCTGTTTAGGTTTGCCATCGCTTTCCTCCCAAGGAGCAGGCGTCTTTTAATTTCATGGCTGCAGTCACTATCTGCAGTGATCTGGGATCCCAGGAACGTGAAGTCTGTCACTACTTCTATGACTTCCCCTTCTATTTGCCAAGGAGTGATGGGGCCGGATGCCATGATCTTAGTTTTTTTGATGTTGAGCTTCAAGCCCACTTTTGCGCTCTCCTCCTTCACTCTGAGCAAAATCTGCTGCTTAGGAGGGCACATACTTTGCATGCTAATCTCAGGTTTAAGCCTGAGTTAAAAGATCTCAGGAGTAGGGACTGGGAGAGACCTGAGTGCAGCTTGCGGTGGGCAGAGGCAACCCAGCCAGTTCTGCTAACGAGAAGCAAATGGCTGACAGCAGTGTGTGGGTCCCCGATGTTATAGGGTTGCCAACCTCCATGTAATGGCTGGGTATCTCCCACTCTTATGTCTGATCTCCAGGCAACAGATATCAGTTCCCCTGGAGAAAATGGCTGCTTTGGAAGGTAGACTCTGGCATTATACCCTATTGAAGTCCCTCCCTTCCACCAACCCCCTCCCTCCTCAGGGTCCTCCTCCCAAATTTCCAGGTATTTCCCAACCTAGAGCTGGGGTAGGGTTGCCAGCCTTCAGGTAGGTAGTAATATACGAGAGATCACGGGAAAAGCAGTTAAGAAGAACCAAAATACGGGGGGTGGGGGGCATTCTCAGAATACAGTTTTGCTACACATAGGCTGATTTCCCACTACAGCTGCCTCGGAGTTGCGCCACCGTTTGCCCCGTTACTATTTGTCAATTTCACACCCGAAGCCGCGGGGCTGCATTTTGACCCGCGGCTTCGCCCGATTTCCCCGCAGTTTCGTAATCCTCAAAAAACAGGATCAGGAAACTGCAGGGGAAATTGGGCGAAGCCAGGGTCAAAATGCAGCCCCGCGGCTTCGGGTGTGAAATTAACGGCAGCGCAACCCCGAGGCAGCTGTACTGGGAAATCAGCCTTACTCTGTTGACAATAGGGTGACTGTATTTTGAAAAGCAAAAAAGAGGACATGTTTCCTGACTACTTCCAACAAGTGATCACTACGACAAGTCTTATTTTAAATATAGAGCCAGTTTGGTGTAGTGGTTAAGTGTGTGGACTCTAATCTGGGAGAACCGGGTTTGATTCCCCGCTCCTCCACTTGCACCTGGCTGGATGACCTTGGGCAAGCCCTAGTTCTGATAAGAGCTGTTCTTGAAAAAAGAGCAGTTTCTGTCAAGAGCTCTCTCAGCCCCACTTACCTCACAGGCAGGGCCGGCTGGCCCACTAGGCGAACTAGGCGCTTGCCTAGGGCGCTGGCCCTGCAGGGGCGCCAAAATGCCCCCCACCCCCCCAGTGAAAAACCCCCCTTCCTGCCCAGCGCCAGCAGCCCCGGCTTTCCCGGGTGCCTTGCGGCTGCGAGGTGCCCAGAAAAGCCGACGCTGCTGCTGGGAGGGAAGGGGCAGGCGTTCTAACCCCGCCCCTTCCCCAGCTCTCCTGGGCACCTAGCAGCTGCGAGGCGCCCAGGAAAACGGCGCTGGGCCATCTCCAGGCCCCACCAGGAGGTTGGCATCCCCGGTGGGGTGGGCGCCCCAGGCTGTTCTGCCTAGGGCGCCCAGACATCTGGGGCCGGCCCTGCTCACAGGATGTCTGTTGTGGGGAGGGGAAGGAGTTTGTCAGCCACTCTGAGACTCTTTTGGGTAGTGAAGGGCGGGGTATAAATCCAATCTCTTCTTCTTCTTCTTCAGCTGTGATAATTGCTACTAGCTAGGAATATTTCTCACCTTCCAACCCCAAGAGGACATTTTTATCAGCTTCTTTAAAAAAGAGCCAAGACAGGACCTGCCCCCCCCCAAGAACATGTTCTCTAAAAAGAGAGCACCTGATAACCAGTGCTGCTTCTGAACTGAGTCTTGTGAACAAAATTTCTACTTTGTGAGCTCCTGGCATTAATGCTGTGAGCAAGCCATCTGGCTACCATATAAATTAGTTTGCTCTGGAGCCACCCTTCCTGAGCTAAGATAAAAATGTGTGAGCTGGAGGCTCAAGAACTGTGAGCTAGCTCACACTAACTCAGCTTAGAGGGAACACTGCTACTAACCATAGCTGACAATACATGTATCCCGCGGTATGTGGAAATGCATATTGAGTAGAACAAAGTTTGAGTCCAGTAGCACCTTTTAAGTCCAACAAATTCTGGTTAAGCTCTTGACAGAAACTGTTAAGCTTTCCTGTGCACCTACAATTCTTCAGACCAACACCGCTACCCACCTGACAGAACTCTGGCTTGCCCAAGGTCATCCAGCAGGTGCAAGCGGAAGAGTGGGGAATCAAACCCGGTTCTCCCAGATTAGAGTCCGCGCCCTTCACCACTACACCCAACATTTGCTTAATGTCCTGACTTTTTGCACAGGTCTTCTTTTGGAAGAAACAGGTCGCGTGTTTTAAAAAAGAAGTTCTGGTTTCTCAAGCTACCCGCTTTACGCTACGGAGAAATGACGCAGCGCACCTCTCCAAATCCCAACCGGAGACAACGCCCCACGCGCAGCCCCGCCCACTGGACTCCTCCCCAATTTCATCCGTAGCTCCGCCCCGCTTCCTTCTCTCTCCTCTCCCCCGCCGGCGTATGACGTCACGCGGCGCCCGCGATTTCCCTCACCCTCTCCTCCTCGGCCGATTGGTCCGCCGAGGCCCCGCCCCCGCCGACGCGGGCGCGCCTGCGCAGTGTGCCAGCGAGTCTCTGCCTCAGAGGAAGCGGGTCGCCATGGACGAAGGTGGCGGCAGTCAGCGGCGGTCGCAGTCGGCAGCCGCGGCGGGTCCGGGCTCCGGGGAGGACAAGTCGTCGGGCCCGTGGAGCAAGGACAAGAAGGACCCCAACGCCACCACGGCGGACAAGGAGCAGGAGCTGGTGAGAGCCCGGCGGAGGAGGAGGAGGAGGCGCGCTGAGTCACGGCCAGGCCCGAAAGCCGGCATCGGGGCGCCTCTTCCCGGAGCCTTGCTCGGGGACGGGTCTCATCCCCCCCCGCTTCGTTGAATGGGTGTCATTGGAGGGACGGAGGGCCCGTCCAGGTCTTCTTCCCTCCGACCTCTCGGGAGTGACAGGAGGCGCCCGCTATGGGGACCAGGGTCTAGGGTTGCCAGCCCCCAGGTGGGGCCTGGAGATCCCCCGCTTTTACAGCTGATCTCCAGCTGGCAGAGATCAGCTCCCCTGGAGGAAATGGCCGCTTTGGAGTCTGGGCTCTGTGGCGGTCTACCGTGCTGAGGCCCCCTCCTCTCCGTGAAACCCACCCTCTCCTGGATCCACCCCCAAAGTCTCCAGGTGTTTTCCAGCCCAGACCTGGCAATCCTACCAGGGTCCCTCTGGGCATGTGCAGAGTGTGGCGGAGGACCAAGGGGCTGCTGGGTGTGGGCATCTGTAAGGAGGGTTTATTTTTGTACCCACCATGGCTGGCTTCTGCACATTTGGACAAGGATAAGAAGGACCCCGACGTCACTGTGGCAGACAAGGAGCAGGAGCTGGTGAGAGCCCGGCGGAGCCCAGACTCAAACTTTCCAGCCAGGCTACTGCTCTGACATGCGCAGATATTTTTTAAAAGTGCATCTTTGTAAGTGAGGGGACCCGTGTGATGTAATGGTCTCAGACTGTCAGGATAGGACTTCCATGTGGCTTAATGTGGTGCTTTCCATGGAGATAGATTCAGTGTTGGTCTGAAGCAACAGAACTGAGTTCGAGTCTTGTGGCACCTTTAAGGCCAGCAAAGTTTGATTCTGGGTATAAACTTTCGTGGGCATGCACGCTTCTTCAGATGCATTGAAATGGAAGAAATAACCTTGAATAAAATTCTTTTGGTCTTCAGGGTACCACTGGACCCGAACTTTGTTCAACTGCTTTCCACCTTGATAGATTTCGGTGGGGTAGCCATGTTGCTCTGAAGAGAAAGAACAAAGTTTGAGTTCAGCGGCACCTTTAAGACCAACAAAGTTTTAATTCTGGGTATAAGTTTTCATGTGCATGTGTGCTTCTTCAGATACCTAGACAAAATTTGAGTCCAGTGGCACCTTTGAGACCAACAAAGTTTAATTCTGGGTATAAGCTTTTGAGAGCATGCACGCTTCTTATGGTATGTGATGGAAGTGTTCATGCGCACAAAAGCTTTCCCCCAGGATTAAACTTTGTTGCTCTCAAAGGTGCCACTGGACTCAAAACTTTGTTGGGTTAGGACTTGGGTGTCCTGAGTTCAGATGTGACTCGATCATGAGGCTTAGTGGATGATCTTAGGACAACTGTGCTTCCTCTGAGCCTAAGCTTCATTGCATAATTTGTGTGAGGGGTAATGGAGCAGTAATGTGGGCTGCCATAGCTCCTTGGAAGGAGGATTGGATAATGTAAGAACATAAGAGAAGCCAATGTTGAATCAGGCCAATGGCCCATCTAATCCAACACTCTGTCACACAGCGGCCAAAATATACCAGGTGCCATCAGGAGGTCCAGCAGTGGGGCCAGGACACTAGAAGCCCTCCCACTGCTGCCCCCTCCAGCACCAAGAATAGAGTGCATCACCTGCCCCAGACTGAGAATTCCCATCTATACCCTGTGGCTAATAGCCACTGATGGACTTCTGCTCCATATGTTTATCCAATTCCCTCTTGAAACTGTCCATGCTTGTAGCTGCCACCACCAGGTTCTAGGCAGTTAAATGGGCATCTTATTTTAGGCAGTGGTGCACTGGGCAGCTATATCTGTGCTGTCATTCTTTTGGTCTGACACATGAGGAATGTGATCACTTACACATATTTTTCAAACTTCAGCGTGCTGTAGAAATCGTTGATAATGTCTGCTACAATTATTAGGCCTTCTGGTTGACAGCATGTTTCTGTGAGAAAGGCTAGGTCAGACAACATGATAAGTGGCCTTGTTACTGAGAAAATAGGATCAGTATCTTATGCTTGCTGCGTGGCATCAACCAAGTGGATCTTTACCAACCTGCAGGAGGGCAGTAGTTGGTTCCTGACTGACCCAAAGGAACACTTTCTGTTGTTATTAAGATCTATGTCCCGCTGGCTCTCACCTGGATAGACCAGGCAAGTCCGATCTTGTCAGATCTCGGAAGCTAAGTAGGGTCAACCCTGGCCAGTACTTGGAAGGGTGATCTTGAAGGAATACCAGGGCTGGGATGCAGAGGCTGGAAATACCAAGCCAACCCCCCTGAAACGTCCTAGCCGCACTAGGGGTCGGCAGAAGTCACCATGCATAAACACACATGCACCCACAAAAAAACTCATGCCCACTACAGCCAAAACCTCTCTGTGTGTGGCTACAGAGGGAAGGCCTGGAGAGTGACACCTGAGGCAAGCGGGCCGGGAGGGGCTCTGGAAGGATCGGGGAAGCATTTAAATGCCTCCCCGTGCCTTCCCCAGCCTGTCCAAGCAGGAACTCATTAGCACATTAGGCCACACCCTGACAGCACAGCCCATTAACACATTAGGCCACACCCCCATGCATTCCCTTGGCTTAATCGGGCGCCCGGGTAAGCCAAGGGAATGCACGGGGGTGTGGCCTAATGTGCTAATGAGCTGTGCTGTCAGGGGTGTGGCCTAAGGTGCTAATGAGTTCCTGCTGGGATTTTTCTAGTGTCCTGCTCAGTATGATGACCTATTTTTATTTTTTTATCTTTAAAAAAAAGAGCATTAAAAGATCAATAATATGGCAGCCTGGAATCCACTTTGGCAGACTTCATGACCCACAGGGTTGGGAAACATTGATCTAGAGCCCTTGAAATTGTAGTTGAGGAGCTGTAGAGATAGATCAAGGTGGGTAGCCACGTTAGTCTGTCTGTAGCAGGAGAAAAGAGCAAGAGTCCAGGAGCACTTTAAAGATTAAGAAGAAGAAGAAGAGGTTGGATTTATACCCCGCCCTTCACTCGGAGTCTCAGAGCGGCTTACCAACTCCTTTCCCTTCCCCTCCCCACAACAGACACCCTGTGAGGTCGGCGGGGCTGAGAGAGCTCTGACAGAAACTGCTCTTTTTCAAGAACAGCTGTGCCAAAGCTTGTGACTGACCCAAGGTCACATCAGCAGCTGCCTGTGGAGGAGTGGGGAATCAAACCTGGTTCTCCCAGATTAGAGTCCACGCACTTAACCACTGCACCAAACTGGCAATACTTGTGGCAGGGGAGGAGCTTTTCTGAGTCGCTGCCCTGTGGTACCTGAAAGAGAGAGCTGGGACTCATGAAAGCTCCTACCTTGCCACAAATTTTATTAGTCTTTAAGGCGCTCCTGGACTCTCGCTCTTTTCCACTGTAGGTTCTCTGGGATTTGGGGCTTTCCCGGAGGCTTGGATTTTCACACCTTTTCCTCTTTACAGTCTGAAGAAGACAAACAGCTGCAAGATGAGCTGGAGATGCTCGTGGAGCGCTTGGGGGTGAGTTCCACGCTCTTGACCATTAACCTGTGGAGACTGAATACTGAAGTGCATTGCTCACAAACCAGCCACCGCTGAGCCACCCTTACAACAGTGAGAACTCTGGAGTCACAGATTACTGTGCACTGATGACTTGGTTGCTTCTTTGGAGGGCTGGTCTGGTACTTATGGGCATGGCTGTAGCCGTACGGAATTCCAGTTCACAGTTATTAGTTCTGATGACGCAGTGGAGACCAAGGCTGATGATTAGTGTTGTGCGATTAAGTAAATGTGTGTGTTGTCGAAGCGGCAACGAAACTTACTTTTGCGTTTCTGGAGGCCAGATGAAGGCTTGCAGTTTAACAAAACTTTTACATGTTGATGTTACGTTGGCCTGATAAGGCAATTTTACTTGTGCTCTTAGGACCGAAACTGGAAGGTACACATTGGTACTGTGACAATCTCCAGTATATGCAGTTGCTTCTGACACAAGGTCAGATACATTTGTGGCCCCACAAACAATTTTTGTGTGTATGTGTCATTCAGTTCCCGATTGGAACGCTCCATTTTTGGTCCTATACCAATAGTTTACTGCCCTACGAGTGTAATAGGGGCTTTGTTACGTGTTGTATTCTGTACTGTTTGACCTCTGAAGAAGGTTCTCGTGGGCCGAAACGCATCAGGTCATATATGGTTCTTTTTGAGTGTTTGTCACTTTGATTATTTTATGAGGCTATACTTGGGCCCTTACAAGGTTTTCATGTGTTTTTGAGATAAACACACGTGCTTCTGTCTATACCTATTGGTGTTTTTAAACTTTTGGCCCTTTACTAGTTTTCTAAACTTCCTTTGGAGGCTTTAACAAACAGAAAGGACGATTGTTTTGAGAGGGGCGGCCGTTGTTAATATTTTCTTTTTCCATTTCTTATCGCAAGGGCGCCCTGACCTGGCTAGCCCAGCCTAGCCCGATCTTGTTAGATCTCAGAAGCTAAGCAGGGTGGACCCCGGGTGGTGTTTGGATGGGAGACCACCAAGGAATACCAGGGTCATGTGATGCAGAGGCAGGCGATGGCAAACCACCTCTGAAAGTCTCTTGCCCTGAAAAGCCTATGGCAGGGGTGTCAAAAATGCAGCCCAGGGGCCGGATTAGGCCCCCGCAGGGCTTCTATCAGGCCCGCAGTGGAACTGACTGCCTTCTTCTTCTAGTTCTGCTGCTGCTGCGTCATCGTAGGTTTGCAGCTTACAGAGACACACCTGAACAGCATACTCAGGATTGCAACAGCACAGACGTTTTGATGCCATAATTCAGAGCAAGAGGTGTCCGTGATCAGACACTGTTAAATAAACAAAATACTGCAAGAGTACTAATGTTTTAAGCATGTTTTTATTTTAAGTAAAAAAACCCAACACCTTTGTGTTTGTGTCCTTTATAAAGTTTATATCTCCGCTACCTGGCATTACATTTTATGACACGCATGGCCCTGGCCCAACAAGGTCAAATTTATGTCAGATCCGGCCCTCCTAACAAACGAGCTTGACACCCCTGCCCTACGGTGTTGTCGTAAGTCAACTGTGACTTGATGGCAATTTTTTTTTTAAATTTCAAGAGCAGAGCAAAGCAGAAGTGTGCCCCCAAATAAATGTGACTTTAAGTTTCAGTTGTGCCCCTTAAAATTGGCTCTCGCAGATCTGATGCTTAAGCTCGGCAGTTTGAGTTTTACATCAGTAGCCGCCACAAGCTTGAGGGAGACGCCGTCCTGTGGGATAGAAGAGGCGGCCTTGCCGTTTAAATAGGGGTGGGAGGGAGGCGGCTCTTGCCTGATAGCAGCTGATTGGCTTGCGCAGGAGCACGACACGTCCCTCTACCGGCCCGCCCTCGAGGAGCTGCGGAGGCAGATCCGTTCGTCCACAACCTCCATGACTTCCGTGCCCAAGCCCTTGAAGTTCCTCCGGCCACATTACGGCAAGCTGAAGGAGATCTACGAGAACATGGCTCCAGGGGAGAACAAGGTATACAAATGGAGATCTTTGGTGTCGCTCTTGCTTGTACATACTGTAGTTGCCCCCTCATCGTCTTGCTTTCATCTGTCTTGGTAGCGTGGATTCCAGATTCCAGAGAGCCAGTTTGGTGTAGTGGTTAAGTGCGCGGACTCTAATCTGGGAGAACCGGGTTTGATTCCCCACTCCTCCACTCGCAGCTGCTGGATGACCTTGGGCAAGCCATAGTTCTGATAAGAGCTGTTCTTGAAAAAGAGCAGTTTCTGTCAGAGCTCTCTCAGCCCCACCTTCCTCCCAGGGTGTCTGTTGTGGGGAGGGGAAGGGGAAGGAGTTTGTAAGCCGCTCTGAGACTCCTTTGGGTAGTGAAGGGCAGGGTATAAATCCAGCCTCCTCTTCTTCTCTTCTTCATATGGGTTGAAGGTGAGGGAGCAGAATCCTCTTAGAATCAGAGAATCACAGAGTTGGAAAGGGCCCTACAGGCCGTGTAGTCCAACTCCCTGCTCAGTGCAGGATCAACCTAGAGCATCCCTGACACATGTTTGTCCAGCTGCTGCTTTAAGACTGCCAGTGAGGGGTAGCTCAGCACCTCCCCAGGCAGCCGATTTTACTGTCGCAGAACTCTGACTGGCATGCATCTTTGTAATAGGAGGGTGTGGTGTGCTGCTTATTTGGGGGAACTGTTTTTACTTTAAAATTATACTCTGTGTTTATAAACTGGGTAGTTTCTGCTGCCATCAGGAATTTAAGAAATTCCAAATCTTTTCTCCTTTGTTGCTGGTAATGTGACCTAGGATCTGGGCATTTCAGAGGTTTACGTGGCCCTGAGAAAGGATTGTACAGAATTCTGGGATATACTTAAACAAAAATTGATTTATGAATCAAAGAACAAAATAAGTTGCTGTTTATCTTTAACTGTTTTGGGAATAAGGAACTTGCAAATATAACTGGCAAGGTATCACACACAGTCTTTCTGACACTAAAATCCCACACTGACAGGAATCTCTCTTTCATATAGGCAGCCACACTGGTTAAGATCTTTGTCTTATGGACTCTCTCTCAGAACTTTAGCGTCACACAGACCCTCCTCATAGCTCTTCCACACTTCACTTTACAAGGACACATACACTGAACTCTTTAAGTTTCCACGCAGAACTCTGTCATATCACTCACTGAATTCCCTCAACACACACACAGATAGATTCATTCAGAACAACTCCTCCCACACTCTCAGTCATCCACCAATCACAGCACACTTGTCTCCCTCTAGCACTCTCCTTCCAGCAGCGCACTGAAACCAAACATTTAAAGACGCACACACATTAAAACAAGGAATCATTACAGAGGGCTTAACAGTTAAGCAGACTTGGTGTTGCTTGAGAGAGTGTAAGAAGCCCAGCCAAGAGACATTTTGCATTCTGTTTACTTTAAAAAGCTACCAACCTTTCAGGCTTGCAGAGGAGCTACTACATAGGGAAATGCAGCTCTGAAGCAGCTCAACCCAAATGTGTGCTCAGGTGGGGCGACCTGTCCTGCCTGTAGCCAACTAACATCTTTCTTCCTGCAGCGGTTTGCAGCTGACATAATCTCTGTTCTGGCCATGACGATGAGCGGAGAGCGAGAGTGTCTGAAGTATCGTCTGGTGGGGTCCCAGGAGCCTTTGGCCTCGTGGGGGCATGAATATGTCAGGTGAGCGGCGAATGGTAAAGTTGGAACCCTGGAACATATTTCTTACTGCTTAGTGATTTACATTGTGTCCAGACTTTCCTTCAGGGAGCCAAAAGCAGCATAAATAAGGTTCCCGAGTGTCTTCTCAGAGCTAGTTTGGTATAGCGATTAGGAGCATGGACTCTAATCCAGGAAATCTGGGTTTGATTCTCCACTCCTGCATGCACACGAAAGCTTATACCCAGGATTAAACTTTGTTGGTTTTAAAGGTGCCACTGGACTCAGGCCTTGTTCTATGCACTCTTTTAGATTATTCTTATTGGAGAACTGGGATTGGGTGTAGAAAGTATGGAGAAATGTTGATGGCCTCTGGGTTACAGGGTCTTTTTTTTCTTTTAATGAAGATTTTAGTTTATTAAGACAACATAAAATACATACAAAAAAACAACATAGACATGAAACATACATGTCGGGGGGGGAACTCTTACATCATTAAGACATCTGTTATGCTACTTCTTGAGAGCCAGTTTGGTGTAGTGTGCGCGGACTCTTATCTCGGAGAACCGGGTTTGATTCTGTACTCCTCCACTTGCACCTGCTGATGTGACCTTGGGTCAGTCACAAGCTCTGGCACAGCTGTTTTTGAAAAAGAGCAGTTTCTGTCAGAGCTCTCTCAGCCCCACCTACCTCACAGGGTGACTGTTGTGGGGAGGGGAAGGGAAAGGAGTTTGTAAGCCGCTCTGAGACGCCTTTGGGCAGTGAAGGGCAGGGTATAAATCCAATCTCCTCCTCCTTCTCTTTCTTCTCCTTCTCCTCCTCCTTCTTCCTCCTCCTTCTTCCTCCTCCTCCTCTTCCTCCTCCTCCTCCTCCTCCTCCTCCTCCCCCTCCTCCTCCTCCCCCTCCTCCTCCCCCTCCTCCTCCTCCTCCAGTATCCGTTTGCTCATTAGTTACATAAACCCCCCAGTATCATTTGTTTATGAAAACTGAGGAAAGTCTGGACGTAATGAGAACTGCATATATATGTAGGCAATTTCTATAATGTTTCTAGTGTTAATAAAAGCGTACATAGTTCATTTACTGTATTCTTCCAGCCGTGTATAAAATCTTGACCGTGTATTTTGAAATTCTTCTTCTTCTTGTCCTTTCAAAAATAAAGTTATAAGATCTTGGAAGGCTGTCATACAGAGCACGTGTTCTTGTCCTTCTTGGAAATAATTTTCGATAGCCGTGTCACTGACCTTGTTGCTTTTGAAAAGTCGCTCATTGTGATAAAAACCCAGGAGCTTTCCTCTTGCTTTCCACCCTGCTAAATTTGTCCGATAGCATTGGGTTTAACGAGGTTCTCTTGCAATAGTCTGTACTTCCTCTGTCTCGGCAGGCACCTTGCCGGTGAAGTGGCCAAGGAGTGGCAGGAGATAGACGAGGCAGACAAGACCCAGAGGGACACGCTTCTGACCCTGGTGAAGGAGATCGTGCCGTACAACATGGCCCACAACGCGGAGCACGAGGCCTGTGACCTGCTCATGGAGATCGAGCAGATGGACATGCTGGAGGAATACATCGACGACAACGCCTATGCCAAAGTCTGTCTCTATCTGACCAGGTGAGAGAGCTGTGCCAAGATTGTGTGTGTGTGTACACATGGGAGATGTCAACTGCTGCTAGGTGTGTGGCTGGAGACTGGAGCTGAGTGAGTCGGGCTATTCAGGCCCCTGCTGTTCCTGTTACCTGGCTTGAAGAATGCTAATTCCTGTGTATAGAGAGCCAGTGTGGTGGAGTGGTTAAGAGCACAGACCCTCATCTGGGAGAACCGGGTTTGATTCCCCACTCCGCCCTTAACGCGGCATCTCAGAGCAGCTTACAGTCTCCTTTCCCTTCCCCTTCTAAGCTGTGGAGTCTTGTGAGCAAACATTCTACATTGTGAGCTACTGGGCATTAAAGTTTTGAGCAAGCAATTTGGATACCGCATAAATTAGTTTGCTCGGGAGCCGTCCTGCCTGAGCTAAGACAAAAAGCCTGTGAGGTAGGTGGGGCTGAGAGAGCTCTTTCGAGGACTGCTCTCGAGAGAACAACTCTGCGAGAACTTGTGACTGACCCAAGGTCACCCCAGCAGCTGCATGTGGAGGAGTGGGGAATCAAACCTGGTTCTCCCAGATCAGAGTCCGTGCTCCTAACCACTACACTACACTAGCTCTCTAAGGTCGTGTTGGACTCGAATCTAAGGTAGCAAATTGCTTGTGCTGGAGGATAGACCAGGGGCTGAGTTGCAGAGTGCTGACCCGTGCCAGCAGAATCCCTCTGGACTTTTCCTGTGGTATAGTATGAGACTTCCTTGCTGCTGTCTGAAAGCAGCTATTTCTGGTGATGTTGAGGTGAATCTATCCTGGTGGCAGCAAATGGGTAGACAGGATGGGAGAATTTTGGCTTTGTCAAAGGCATGCAGGTAAGCGCTACCTGAGCGTGTGGGCTTGTTTGACTGCCGCGTTAGCACTAACCAGACCTTGTCCCTTCTCCGCCTCTCCCGAAGCTGTGTTAGCTACGTCCCCGAGCCCGAAAACTCCGCCCTTCTCCGCTGTGCCCTCAGCATCTTCCGCAAGTTCAACCGCTACCCGGAGGCCCTGCGCCTAGCCCTCATGCTGAATGACATGGAACTGGCGGAGAACATCTTCATCTCCTGCAAAGATGTGTATGTGGGGCCTTTATTTGGAGTGGGTGCTTCCGCCGAGGTCCGGGTTGTGGGAAAGGGAAGTGAGTGGAAGAAAACGTGATGGCTGGGGCAGACACTGTGAGTCTAAAGTGATGCCTGGACACCAATGATAGTCCTTAGGTATTGCTTTGCAAGTCAGAAAGTTTAAACAGAAGATGTCAGTGCCTTTTGGAAATAAGCTTGGGAGAGTGATTGAGGAGTCTTGCAGGGGGGGGGAGGAGGTGTGGTGCTCAGGGACAGAGCCCCTGCTTGGCCTGCAGAAGGTCCCAGGTTCAGTCCCCGGCATATCTAGTCTGCCAAGCAGTAAGTGATGTGAAAGACCTCTGCCCGAGACCCTGGAGAGCCGCTGCTACTCCGAGTAGACAATACTGACCTTGATGGACCGATGGTGTGATTCAGTATAAGTCAGCAACATGTATTCAGCGTAGCCCACTGCTGTAATTTGTCTATACCCAAAGGAAGATCTGTGCTCCCTGCAGTGCTTTTAGCCAGTGGCTGAAATGTGATAAACATCTGGAGCAGAGGTCCATCAATGGCTATTAACCACAAGGTATAGATAGGAGCTCTAGGTCTGGGGCAAGGGATGCTCTGTATTCTTGGTGCTTGGGGGTGGGGCAACAGTGGGAGGGCTTCTAGTGTCCTGGTCCCACTGCTGGACCTCCTAATGGCACCTGGTATTTTTGGCCACTGTGTGACCAGAGTGTTGGACTTGATGGGCCAATGGCCTGATCCATCATTTTGGCTTCTCTTATGTTCTTATGATGCTCTGCTGCTGATTATAATTTTTCTGATGACTTAAAGTCGGGAAAAGCCCCAGGAGGTTTCAGTGATCTTGTTTTCATACCTCTAACTTTCCCTGCCCTGAGTCCAGAAGGTCAACAAGATTTTTGGGGTATGGGCTCTTCCTGCCTTTGAGCCAAAGCCCCCTTCGCCAGATTGACTCTTGAAGGCTTATAGGTAAAGGTAAAGGCCTCCCTTGCTCGAAAGCCAGTCGAATCTGTCTCTAGGGGATGCAGTGCTCATCTCCATTTCCAAGCTGAAGAGCCAGCGCTGTCCAAAGACGTTCTTGTGGTCATGTGGCCGGCATGACTAGACGCCGAGGCACAGGGAACGCTGTTATCTTCCCACCAAAGCGGTACATATTTACCTATTTGCAATTTCTTGCTTTCGAACTGCTAGTTTGGCAGAAGCTGGGACCAGAGACAAGAGCTCACTCCATCATGCAGCACTCAGGTCTTGAACTGCTGAACTATTGACCTTCCGGTCTGCAGTTCAGCATCTTAACCACTTGAGCCACCGCAGCCCCTCTTGAAAGCTTATACCCCCCGAAATATTGCTGGTCTCTAAGGTGCTACAGGGCCGGAATCTACCTCTTCTGCTGCAGACCAGCAAGGCCTTCCTCTGAAACTGTTTTCCTACTCTGTTTCGTAGTGTTGTTCAAAAGCAGATGGCCTTCATGCTGGGCCGCCACGGCGTCTTCCTGGAGCTCAGCGAGGACGTGGAAGAGTATGAGGATCTCACTGAAATCATGTCCAACGTCCAGCTCAACAGTAACTTTCTGGCCCTGGCCAGGGGAGGTAAGTCCCTGTCCCCCTCATGGACCGCAATTGCTGGCGAATGCCGCCGTTGGATTACGAAGGGGTACACCTGTATAGGGCGACTTTAAGAGGGCACATTTAGAACAGGAGCATGGGTGAATGTGCTGATTGAAAAGCCAGGTGAGTTGCAGACACCTGAGTATGCATTTTGAAGCAACGGGGGTGGAAGCTTTGCTTGAGCGAGGAAACAACTGAAATTAAACGTTCCTTCATAGTAGCCAAGTGGGATATGGGGGTAGACAGGGCTCTTTTTGTAGCAGGAACTCCTTTGCATATTAGGAGACACCCCCCCTAATGTAGCCAATCCTCCAAGAACTTACAGAGCTCTTCTTACAATGGCCTACTGTAAGCTCTTGGAGGATTGGCTACATCAGGGATGTGTGGCCTAATATGCAAAGGAGTTCCTGCTACAAAAAGAGCCCTGGGTGTAGATAGATGCCACACTTACTGGATCCCTGTTGCTGCCGGTAGGGCCAGGTAATGTAAAGGGGAAGGGCGGGTTTGGCTCTTCCTGCAGATCAAGAAAGTGATGTAGAGCAGGCGTCCCCGGCCTTTTTGAGCCCGCAGGTGCCTTGGAATTCTGACACCACGTGCGGGAGGCTTGGCCAACCACGAAAAGGGTTACCGCAGCTTACCTTCAGTCACAGTGAAGGTCCTCGTGCTGTTGTGGCAGCTCCTGCCAAAACAACATTTTTAGAAATCTGCACAGCCAGGCAAAGAATTCCAAAGGTGCCCCCGGGCTCGAAAAGGTTGGAGACCCTCGAAACAGGACATTGAAGAGGAAGAAAGGGAGGGGGGGAGATTGGATTTATCCCCCGCCCTTCCCTCATAGTCTCAGCGGTTTGCGATCTCCTTTCCCGTCCTCTCCCCAGCACAGACACCCTGTGAGGTAGGTGGGGCTGAGAGAGCTCTTTTGAGGACTGCTCTTGAGAGAACAGCTCCGACAGAACTTGTGACTGGCCCAAGGTCCCACCAGCAGCTGCATGCGGAGGCGCGGGGCATCAAACCCAGTTCTCTCAGCTTAGCGCCCGCGCAAACCACTGCACCAAAGTGGCTCTTCCAGTCGTGAATGGATCAGTTTCAGGGGTTTTGACTTTGTCTGCAGCCATCCTTTCTGATGCTGCCTCGACACTTGGGGGCTGGGCTGAGGAAGGCCCCGCTGTGGGTCGATGAGGAGTTTGCTTTGTTTCTCAAGATGGCTGCGAAAGATGCCTGACGCTGCCTCCGGAGAGCAAGTGGGAGCTCTTTCGTGAGACTTTGGGAAGCAGCTGGGCTCACGTGGACCACGATTATTTATTTATTTATTGGATTTATATCCCGCCCTTCCAACGTGGGCTCAGGGCGGCGAACAAGAGGCAAAATGCCATACATCAACATTAAAACATAGAGGCATAAGCCAAGAATAAATCCTAAAACCATAAATACTCTATTACAACTAAAATAGTTAAAACACCGGTCAACAAAACAAACTTCACAATATAAGGTCCACACCACACGGCACTCTAATAAACACAGTTGGCACTGCTCCAGTGGTGTCCTAACTACTGAAGTCCCATGCCAGGGCCAGTATACCTCGAGGTGGCTATATGATGGTGGTGTAGTAGCGGTGGCAGCCCCTTCTCAAAAGCCTGGCGGAAGAGCTCCGTCTTGCAGGCCCTGCGGAAGTGCATAAGGTCCCGCAGGGCCCTGATCTCTTCCGGGAGCCCATTCCACCAGGTAGGGGCCGCCACCGAAAAAACCCTTGCCCTGGTCGCAGCATACTTAGCTGTCTTGGGGACTGGAATGATCAGTAGGTGTTGCCCCCTGACCGTAGTGCCCTTGGGGGAACATATGGGGAAAGGCCTCAGGTAGGCCGGACCCTGGCCATATAGGGCTTTAAAGGTCAGAACCAGCACTTTGAAGTGGATCCGGTCCACTATTGGTATGCTATTTAAAAGAGGTTCCCAGAAACCTCATAGCAAATTTCACTGTGGTGTCCTGTTACCATTGACGAGGGGAGCACTTGAGTTGGAGGAATTTCTGGTCTTGTTTCCCAATCGCAGTTACTGATGAAGATGGGTGAATTGTGTTAGTCTGTTTGTAACAGTCGAAAAAAGCAAGAGTCCCGGAGCACCATAAATTCAAACAAAATCTGTTTCAGGGGAGGAGCTCTTGTGAGATACCTGAAGAAGCAAGCAGCGACTCATGAAAGCTCATATCCTACCACAAATGTTGTCAGTCCTTAAGGTGCTACCGGACTGTTAACTGTTTCCATAGCAGCTGCTGTGCATCTAGATTTGCTGATTCTGTGAACGTAGGCAGATCACGAGAAGGGAGGGCAGGAAGGGTCGCCTCAGTGCCTAGTTCTTGTGGCCCCTTTCTTACACTCTGTCACGGATTGGGGCACGGGGCCAGGCAAGAGCAAGGAAGTCAAGGCCCAGTCCAGGGTCAGGAGCCGGGCAAACCAGCCAACCGGGAAAACAAAGTCCAAAGCGCAAGACAGAGCGGGGTGGTCGGGGTACAGCCCACAGTCGAGAGCCAGGCAGACCAACCAACCGGGGAAGCCAAGTCCAAAGCGCAAGGCAAAAGCGGGGCGGTCGGGGTACAGTCCAAAGCACAAACCGTTCATAGTAGTCAGTAAGCCAGAGGTCCCAAGAGTCAGGGAGTCAAAGGTTTGAGGTGCCGGTCTAAGCGTAGTCGTGCAAGCCGAGGGCGTCAAGACAGGAGCCAGGAATCGGGAACACGAGCGAGGAGGTGCAAAGCTTCGTCAGAATGACTAGTTGCTGGCACGACTTGTCGGCGTGAGTGCAAGGGCTAAATTGCTCACTAAGCTGCCGGCAGTTAGCACGCCCCAAGCACGTTCCGGCTCCCGCTAACACTCGGGACTGAAAGAGCGTCTGTTGCGCAGGCATGCCTCTTGCCGCCGGGCTGCCATGTCCCATTGGCGCTATTCTCTCAAAAGGGAAACCGGTGGAGGCGAATTGGGAGTGCTGACCAGGTGGAATCTGCCTCAGCTGTTGCTGGAGCAGCCTCCGAACTCTTAGCGCCGTCAGGTGCGGGATTTTCCAGCGTCGGGAGCTCATCCCCAGCAGCACTCAGCTCCTCCACTGGAGCCTCGTGCTCGGACTCAGCAGGAGCCGGGACACACACCCTGGGAAATGCCGATCGCCGCTCCGGGCTCAGAAGAAATTTTTCTCCAGGTCCCCCCCCCCCTCTTTTTGCCATCTTCTGGGCACGGAGCAGGGGTCACTGGGTGCCTGTGTGGGGGGGAGGTAGTTGTGAATTTCCTGCATTGTGCAGGGGGTTGGACTAGGTGACCCCGGAGGTCCCTTCCAACTCTGTGATTCTGTATGCGTCTCGTAAGCTGGTGCGAGGCTGTCTGGTGCGTATGGCAGAAGAGGTGTAACTCCTTCTTTTCCTTCCAGCTGGACATCATGGAGCCCAAGGTGCCAGATGATATTTATAAAACTCACCTAGAAAACAACCGTAAGTCCAAGCCGTGGGGCACGCTGGGTCCAGATGTATCGGGAGGGCAATCCTGGATTGTTATAGTTGGGCTCACAAAATCGCATTTATGGTGGAGACTGGTTCTGATTCCGGGCACCCCTAAATCTGTGTTCCTTGTATGCAGTGGGCCCGGTCCTTTGCAGTGTTCTTTGCACATTCACGGGTTCAGCAGGCTTTTTCTTTCTCTTCTTTGGTGTGGGGGTGGTGGAGTAATGCATCATTTTCTAGAATCTGCTTCCGAGTCGGTGGGCTCCGTATCGGGGCTCTGAAGCAATCTGCGAGTGTGGTGAGGGAGAGCCGTCTAAATAAGAAATCTGGGAACACTCGTGTGCATCCGTGGTGCGAGACCGGAACGTTCAGCCACTCTAGTGGGTCTGTTAGCTAGAGTGCCTTTCAGCCACTTTGCCTGGATGGGCCGTTATACCGCACTACAGTCAACAAAGCAGCTTTATCCAGGGTGGTGCCTTTAAATGCTTCGTGCTGTCACTGGTCAGTTGATCTCCAAACAGCTGTGGTCAATTGGTTGCCTGCATGCCAAATCGGCACCCTGGGCCAGTTGATCTGCCCCCCCAGGACCATATAAATTAAAGGGGTTTCACTCCTAAGGTTAAGTGATGTATCCTTAAGTCTTAAGAAACAGGCAAGTTTGGAGAGCAGACCCAAGTTTCAAAGGTGAGATTCAAATTCAGAGGTCCCCAACCTTAAAAAAAAGTTTATATATATATTTTTTTATTTTTACAGACAAAAAAGTATAGTACATTACTAGAATTAAAGACACAATAGAGGCAATCGTCTTACATAAATATTGACATAAGCATAAGTGTGAACAGAGACACTCATTTGTGATCTCCTTTATCTACAATATCTATTTCGTACACAAACTACAATACTATACTGATGTATTTATCACAGTTGTCAATTAGAAGGTAACTTGATTGCATAAGATTTATTTGTATATACATTCAGTCTTTACTTGTTTGGTTTTTTCTATCTCTTCTTCATTGCGTCATATCTAAAATGTCATTATTACAAACACACATTGCCTGACTCTGTCCCTTAATCATTCTCCGCTTTAACAATTTAGTCCTGATTTTTAGCGATATATTCAAAAAGTACATTCCATCTTTCTTGAAATTTTGAATTCAGTCTATCATGCAAATAAGATAGTTTTGCAATTGTTGCACACTCCATTAATTTGTTGCTCCATTCTATCAGTTCTGGGCATTTCTCTGCCTTCCATTTAAATGCAAACATCACCTTTGCTACCATTACTATATATTTAAATAGTTCACTATATGGTCTTGTAATATTTACTTGGTAAAATATTCAGCATATTTTTGGGTCCATCACAAGCTTGAATTTTGGTATCCTTTGTATCTCTTCATGCATCTTTATCTAATCTTGTCTTGCATTGGTACTTTGACATTTCCGACATTTTCCATTATAACTTCTGTTGGTTTTTGCAATGTATTAGAGGTCTCCCAACTTTTTTGAGCCGCCAGGCACAACCACAAAACGGCTGCCATAGAAAAGCAGAACCAGACACGCAGAGGAAGCCAAAGTGCAGGGGATAGCAGGAGTAATTTTTTTAAAATAAACTAGGAAAGAAGAGCGCGAGAGAGAATAAGACCATCACTGCGGTGGCAGCTGCAGCTGAAACAATATTATTTTAACCTGCTCAGCCAGTCAGAAGCCCTGCTTAGCAGAAGCCAACACATCGCAGTGTTTAGCCACAAGAATACCAGAACTGATCTTCTGCCCTGTACACCAGTGTTCCCTCTAAGCTGAGTTAGTGTGAGCTGGTTCACAGTTTTTTAGCCTCCAGCTCACACCTTTCTGTCTTCGCTCAGGAAGGAGGGCTCCAGAGCAAACTAATTGATGCAGTAGCCCAATCGCTCTCTCACAACTTTAATGCTAGGAGCTCACAAAGTAGAATTTTTCCTCACAAGACTCCACCACTTAGAGGGAGCATTGCACTACACCACGTCAGCCTTGCAAATCATGCCTTACAAATCGCTGTACCATGTAATGTGCCTCACCTGCTCAGAGGGGGAGGATCCGGGGATCAGTGGAAGAGCCTCTGCCTGGCATACAGAAGGTACCAGGTTCAATCCCCGGCATCTCCAGTTAAAAGGCCCAGGCAGGGGGTGATGTGAAAGACCTCAGCCTGAGACCCTGGAGAGCTGTTGCTGGTTTGAGTAAACAGTACTGACCTTGATGGTGGGTGCTAGTCTAACTGGGTGCCAGTTTGGAGTAGCGGTTAAGAGTGTGGACTCTAAATCTGGGGGAACCGGGGTTCGATTCCCCACTCCTCCATATGCAGCTGCTGGTGTGACCTTGGGTCAGTCACAAGTTCTCTCAGAGCTGTTCTCTCAAGGGCAGTCCTTGAAAGAGCTCTCTCAGCCCCATCCACCGCAGGGAAAGGAAAGGGATTGCAAGCTGCTCTGAGACTCCTTCGGGTAGTGAAGGGCGGGGTATAAATCCAATCTCCTCTTCTTAATTCAGTAGAAGGCCGCTTCCTTCCCTAGAGGAGATACAGCATGTCTTAGACATGTTTCCACAGATGAGCTGGATTCCGCAGAACTACTAACTGAGGCCCTTCCCTCTGGCAGACGGTGTCTTGGAAAGTGCCCCTGTTAATAGAACAGCTCTCCAGGACCTCACCCAGAGTGGTGGTTTCAAATTGGCAGGCTGTTGTCGCCCTGCAAAAAGGCTCTCCCTCATCCGCTCCCAGGTGCTCTGGATAAGAGAGCAGTGCAGGATGGGAAATCTGAAAGAACTCGAGGCTGGGCAAGAACATAAGAGAAGCCAATGTTGGATCAGGCCAAAAGCCCATCCAGTCCAACACTCTGTGTCACACAGTGGCCAAAAATACTAGATGCCATCAGGAGGTCCAGCAGTGGGACCAGGACACTAGAAGCCCCTCCCACTGTCCCCCACCCACCCCCAAGCACCAAGAATACAGTGCGTCACTTGCCCCAGACTGAGAGTTCCTAACTAACCTTGTGGCTAATAGCCACTGAGGGACCTCTGCGCCAGATGTTTATCCAATTCCCTCCTGAAGCCGTTCATGCTTGTAGCTGCCACCACCTCCTGTGGCAGTGAATTCCATGTGTTAATCACCCTTTGGGTGAAGAAGGACTTCCTTTTGTCCGTTCCACCCTGACCACTCAGCAATTCCATGGAGTGCCCGCGAGTTCTTGTATTGTGAGAAAGGGGGAAAAGTACTTCTTTCTCAACCTGCTCTATCCCATGCATAATCTTATAAACCTCGATCATATCACCCCCCAGCCGTCGTTTCTCCAAGCGAAAGTCTGGGACCTGTGGCAGCGGTGACCGTTTCCCTCTTGCATTTTCTGCCCCCCCTCAGGGTTTGGCGGCAGCGGCTCTCAGGTGGACTCTGCTCGCATGAACCTGGCCTCGTCTTTCGTGAACGGTTTTGTGAACGCCGCCTTCGGGCAGGATAAGCTGCTGACGGACGACGGCAACAAATGGCTGTATAAGAACAAGGACCACGGTGAGGTGGGGAAGGGGGCAGCTGGTCCGCTCCTGGGGGTCTGGCAGGGAAGGTCAGTACGGCTGGGATTCATCTGGTGCTGAAGCCTAGCCGAAGGGCACTCTGGCTGGGAACTAGTGGGGGGCAAGACAGATACAAAAAAAGGGTCATGTTCTGTAATGTTGAGAGCTAGTGTGGTGTAGTGGTTGAGAGCAGCGGACTCTAATCTGGAGAACCGGGTTTGATTCCCCACTCCTCCACATGCAGCTGCTGGTGTGACCTTGGGTCAGTCACAGTTCTCTCAGAGCTGTTCTCTCAAGAGCAGTCCTCAAAAGAGCTCCCTCAGCCCCACGAACCTCACAGGGTGTGTGTTGTGGGGAGAGGATGGGAAGGGGATTGTAAGCTGCTCTGAGACTCCGAGTGAAAGGTGGGGTATAAATCCAGCTCTTCTAATGCTCATGTGCTGAGTTAATCGTGGAGGTAACAATTGAGCGATGGGCTTCTTCCGTTGGCTACAGTGACTGTGGCGTCCTGGCTCCCTGGTAATAAAGGCAGAGGTGCTGCCACTGCTGGTATCCCAGAGTGCTCTGGGGCACAAACGTGGCCAATAGCATTCTCCCAGGTTAACTGGCTGGTTCAGAGCCAACCTGGATGGGATCTGACGGTGGGAGGCCCTATCCTGCTCCGTTCACATAAAAAGCCGAAGGTTTGTTACAACAACAGCTCGTTGCGAGTGAATAAAGCTTGAATCCAGTGGCATCTCTAGGACCAATGTATAAGCTTTTGTGTGCACGCATGCTTCCTCAGATACACGTGCATGAAAGCCTATGCCCAGCAGTGTTCCCTCTAAGCTGACTTAGTCTGAGCTAGCTCACAGTTTTTTAGCCTCCAGCTCACACATTTTTGTCTTAGCTCAGGAAGGATGGCTCCAGAGCAAACCAATTTATGCAGTAGCCAAATTGCTTGCTCACAACTTTAATGCCAGCAGCTCACAAAGTAGAATTTTTGCTTACAAGACTCCACAGCTTAGAGGGAACATTGATTAAACTGGACTCAAACCAAGTCCATTTCAACTGCATAGTCTTCCTAAGTGGCCACTAGAAAATGGTGCTGATTCATAATGGTACACGGGTATGTTTTTATACACACACACAAACTCAGGATACTTGCTGGGGGGGATCCTTCACCACCACGGCTGATTCCCCCCAGAGGACGTCGGCTGCTGCTCTGGGCCTGGCTATGGCGGCAGAGGATGCTCAGCAGCTGGAGTCCTCCATGGCCGAGGCCAAGCCCACTGTGGCTGGGCTGGAGCAGCTGTCGGTGTGCTTCTCTGCTGCTGCCGGGGCCCGGAGGAGCAGCTGGCATTCTCCGCCACAGTAGCTGGATCGGACCAGCTGCCGGTGGGGCTCGTGGGCTGCGCTACTGCCGCCAAACCTAGTGCTGCTCCCCTGTCCCGCTGCTGAGAGCACAGAGAGCGCTACTTTAATTTTCGGGGGGATTTCCACCCCCCTCCCCCCATATTTTTAAAAATTCTGATTTTTTCCCTGGGGAAAGCGAAATCTCTTTAGCCTTCACATGGCCCCGGTCCGCGGATTTAGATATCAGCAGATGGTGGTCATGGGTGGCTAATAGCATATAGATACGTTATACGTTTATCTATGTTGTATGTATCAATATATCAAGAGTATAAAGATCAAGAGTATAAACAGGTTTTCCCCCTTTGATTTTATTAATTTTTCCTCGTATCTTCTGCTCTGAAAAGAAAGGGGAAAGAGAGAGGCTTTCTTCACAAATGCTTTTAATCTGCCACAAATGGCCGATGGGGGCACTTGTGGCTCAGCGACAGACTTCAGAATGAACGGGGGCTGGTCAGTGTGGACAGTGTCCGAGGCTGGCCACGGCCACAGTCTGCATTCTGGCTCTGACCTAAGGAACGTCTTTTCTTGTGTACCGCAGGGATGCTGAGTGCTGCAGCTTCTCTGGGTATGATCCTGTTATGGGATGTCGATGGGGGGCTCACGCAGATCGACAAGTACCTGTATTCTTCTGAAGACTACATCAAGGTGAGCGGCCCCGATTGCGAGCTTCGGTATAGCTGCAACTCCTACATCTAGTGAGACAAGACTTATTTTACCGTCAGTGCCTTCTTTGACAAATCGGGTGAACTTGGGATTTTCATTAGTTGATAACCTATTTAAGTACGATTCAGATCACCTACTGAAAACAATAACAGAAGCAATTTTGTTACATGATTGGTCTGGGTTACTTGCTGGTTCATACAGGAAACGTTCTCCTTTGTGCTATGGTTATATCCCTACAACTTCCTTTACAGTTGCTAATTATTTGGTTGCTATTAAAAAATGCTACACTCAGGAGTTTATTTCCTTCGGCAAGAGGTAATTCGCTCGCAACAGCCAAATACACAGGAAGGCTGAAGGGTATTCCCTGGATAGAAAAAAACTGTTCTTGTGCGTCTGGAGCAATAGAGACCATCTCACATATGCTGTTACACTGTCCTTTGTTTATTGAAGCTAGGCGTGTGATATATTCAGGGCGCAAGTAATTATACTATTCTGAAACTGTTGTTTTCATAAGAACATAAGGGAAGCCAATGTTGGATCAGGCCAGTGGCCCATCTAGTCCAACACTCTGTCACACAGCGGCCAAAAATACCAGATCCTATCAGGAGGTCCAGCAGTGGGGCCAGGACACTAGAAACCCTCCCATTGTTGCCCCCCCAAGCACCAAGAATAGAGTGCATCACTTGCCCCAGCTCTGTTTCTGTTTTACCCATAATCCCACAAACCTGTGGTTGCAGGGATTGAAAATGAAATAGGAATATAGCTGCATAGGGCCCCCTGGCTGCGGCTGAACACTAGACAGCCTGCTGTAGTTATACTGGAGGAACTGCTGTTTCCTTGAGGATTCCCAGGGTCACTTTGTACCTGCTGAGAATTGTGAATGGCTCATCCTTGCTAGAACTCTCAAGAGATAGTTAATGGACATCTTCGGGTCCCAGGGCCCGGTTGCTTGATAACACTGAAAACTCTGAACTCTCTGATAATTCATGATCATACAACATGTTATAGCATGTTAATGGTTGCCAAGCAGGGCTATTTTTGGGCAAGAACGCACAGGAACGGAGTTCTGGCTGGCTCCCGAGTTGGCCACGGCCAGCAGGAACTCAATTGCATAACAGGCCACACCCAGCAGCAGAAACTCATTAGGATTGGCTACATTAGGGGTGTGTGGCCTAACATGCAAAAGAATTCCTGCTACAAAAAACCCCCTGAGCTTTGACAACAAACAAGGTAAACAGAATAAGAAGCAAAAGGTGGGTGTTGCTGGATGACCGCACTTCTGGTAACATGGGGGTGTGGCCTAATAGGCTAATAAGCTGTGCTGTCAGGGGTGTGGCCTAATAGGCTAATGAGTTTCTGCTGTAGGGTGTGGCCTATT
Organism: Gekko gecko; assembly: GCA_029375565.1. Taxonomy (NCBI): domain Eukaryota; kingdom Metazoa; phylum Chordata; class Lepidosauria; order Squamata; family Gekkonidae; genus Gekko; species Gekko gecko. Next base: position 140,524,914 of record JAPDNY010000008.1, on the reverse strand, counting down.
ACGCTAATGAGTTTCTGCTGGGCTTTTTCTACAAAAAAAGTCCTGGTTGCCAGAAGTATTTACGTTTAAAGCAAAGAACATAATTTGAAAACAAGTTGTGTCTTTCTCCAGTAAACAAAGGAATTTCCATTATCTAATGCTGTTGAGTGTTACGTAAAATGATTACTTCCAGAGGAATAGCAGTGTTACATCTGTTTTAGCAAAATAAAACAGAAGTTGAATGGCTCTTTAAAAAAATAACCGCGTGTATTCCAGTACGACGTTTTGAGAGTCAAGCACTCACTTCTTCAGTGAAGAGGAAATTGTTTTCCACGTGTTTAGAAGGAAAGTGATAGAGGGGGGAGGCTGTGGGAAGGGGAGCTGAGAAGCTCGTTACAAAACAAGGAAGAAGCCGTCTGCAGTGGACGAAAGATGACATCAGTCAGGGGTTATGGTTAGGATGCAACATGTTGAGATCAGCCCTTTACCATATCGTCAGAGTGGGTCTTGATGAACTGTTAGGAACTAATTCAGGCCTGTAGTTTGACGCTCCGATCTTAAGAGTTGGAGAGGTTCTGCTTTTTCCTCTTGTGCTTTTGGTGTAGATAACTTCCCTATTCTCCTTTTTGTGAGAACACCTCCGGTTAGGATCCAGTGCCAGGCATCCACAATCAATAAGGCTGAGCCTGTTTTGTTCTTTGGTCCTGCAGTCAGGGGCGCTCCTGGCCTGCGGTATCGTGAACTCCGGGGTGAGGAACGAGTGCGACCCAGCTCTCGCACTGCTCTCCGACTACGTCCTCCACAACAGCAACATCATGAGGATCGGGGCCATCTTCGGGTAAGGGCCCGCTTGGACTCGCTTTTCCTTCTGCACGAGGTGGCTTGCGTTGGGGTCCCCACCCTTTTGGGGGTCCTGGTCACCTTCGAAATTTTGACGTAGAGTGGTGGGCGCAGCCACGGAACGGCTGCTGCGAAAAGGCTCCCACGGGAAGGGAAGCCAGCCCACAAAATGGTTCCAGCAGCTGACATTCAGTTCACCAGTGAAGATCCTTCTGCCATGGTGGCAGCTGCTACCAAAACGACGTTTAAAAAAAAAACCCCGATCAGATCACCAATGGCCAATCAGCAGCCATGCTGAAAGTCATACCTGGCCCCACCCACTTTCTTAAAAAAATGGTGCCCACGGTCACTGCGTTAGGGACCCCCGTCTAACATATGACTCAGACTCCACGGTGCTTTCTTGCAGGCTAGGGCTGGCGTATGCCGGCTCCAACCGAGAGGATGTCCTGACCTTGCTTCTTCCCGTGATGGGAGATTCCAAGTCCAGCATGGAGGTGAGGGAGCGACACCGGAGCAGTCTTGCACTTGGCTTGGCTGCCTTGCGAGTGGTAATCTCGGGTGGGATGCGGGGAAGGAAGCCAAAGCAGAGCTCTGTGCTAATAGCTTGAGAGTTCTGTCTTCTGGGAAATGCTAGGGTGCTTGGGAAGAAGAATAAGAATAAGAGATTGGATTTATACGCCACCCTTCACTTGGAGTCTCAGAGCAGCTTACAAACTCCTTTCCCTTTCTCTCCCCACAACAGACACCCTGTGAGGTAGGTGGGGCTGAGAGAGCTCTTTCCAGAACTGCCCTTTCAAGGACAGCTCTGACAGAACTGTGGCTTGCCCAAGGTCATCCAGCAGCTGGAATTGGAGGAGTGGGGAATCAAACCCGGTTCTCCCAGATTAGAGTCCGCACACTTAACCACTACACCAAACTGGCTCTGGGAAAAGGTTTTAAGCTGCAGGTTCAGGCTGTGTTCTTCATTTCCCCTTAACTACACGCAAGAAGTCACACATGTGGCTGTCTCATACTGACTCAGGCCCTCGGTCCATCGAGGTCAGTATGGTCTATTCAAACTGTCAGTGGCTCCCCGGGGTCTCATGCAAAGGCCTTTCACATCACCTCCTGCCCGATCCTTTCGACTGGGCATGACGGGGATTGAACCTGGGACCTTCTGCATGCCAAGCTGGTGCGCCACCACTGAGCCATGGCCGCTCCCCAGAAACATAACACAGGAAGCTGCTTTATACTGACTCAGACACCGGTGCATCAAGGTCAGTGTTGTCTACTCAGACTGGCAGCAGCTGTCCAAACTCTCAGGCACTGCTGCCTGGCCCTTCCAGCTGGAGGGGTGGGAATTGAACCTGACCGATTCTGCTTGCCAAGCAGAGGCTGTACCGCTGAGTGAGAGCCCTTCCCCTGTCAAAAGTAGAAACATGACTCAAAAATGTAATTTATGCGCAAAAGTTTTAGAAAACATTCACTTAAAACCACACTACAATCTGTTCTTCTTACTTTTTTGGACTCATGCCCGATGCTCCTTCTAAGCTGTGGAGTCTCGTGAGCAAAAAATCTACTTTGTGAGCTACCGGCATTAAAGTTGCGAGCGAGCGATTTGGCTACTGCATAAAACAGTTTGTTCTGGAGCCATCCCTTCCTGAGCTAAGACAAGAATGTGTGTTTTTGTTGTTCAGTCGCAAAAAAACTAAGATCATGGCATCTGGCCCCACCACTCCTTGGCAAATAGAAGGGGAAGTCGTAGAAGTAGTGACAGACTTCACGTTCCTAGGATCCCAGATCACTGCAGATGGTGACTGCAGCCATGAAATTAAAAGACGCCTGCTCTTTGGGAGGAAAGCGATGGCAAACCTAAACAGCATGATAAAAAGCAGAGACATCACCTTGCCAACAAAAGTCCACATGATCAAAGCAATGGTATTCCCCATAGTCATGTATGGCTGCGAGAGCTGGACTATAAGGAAGGCCGAGCGCCAAAGAATAGATTCTTTTGAGCTATGGTGCTGGAGAAGACTCTTGAGAGTCCCTTGGACTGCAAGGAGATCAAATCAGTCGATCCTAAAAGAAAAAGAATGTGTGAGCCAGAGGCTAAAAAACCTGTGAGCTAGCTCACACTAACTCAGCTTAGAGGGAACACTGCTCCTGCCCTTCTTGTCTACTTAAGTTTGATTTGAGGCACGCTGTACACAATTTTCAGTCCAAACAACGATCACACTTTGGGGTGGGGCCCTGACCTGCATAACCCAGGCAAGCCCGATTAGATCTCAGACGCTACGCAGGGCCGGCCCTGGCGAGTACTTGGATGGGAGACCTCCAAGGAATACCAGGACTGGGGCGTGGAGGCAGGCAATAGCAAGCCACCTCACTGAAACATCCAAGCCCCAGTAAGGGTCACCAGAAGTCAACCATGACTTCCAGCCACACACGGGCGCACACACACAAATTACCCAAAAAAACTTCAATGAGGGCACTAAAACAACATGCAGTATGTCGTATATCAGAAAATTTATCACCCTCAAAAGGCTTCCCAATCACATTTCTTGGCTGTTCCCTCGGATGCCATAAGAGCCTGGGCTTGAGCAGGCCTCTTGGGGGAGGAATCTGGCATGTGTGGCATAACCGAAAGAGTTTGGTGTTTGGTGAGAGCTGGGATCCTGGAGCTCAGGCCTTCTGAGTGCCAATCAGATGCTCTGCCGCTGAGCCATGGCCCCCTCTGTGTCATCTCTCTGGTCCCTGATGAATGACTGTGTTTCTGGAGAGGGCTTGTAAGAGTATTGATGCAAACCGAACGCCCCTCCCCAGGTGGCAGGCGTGACGGCCCTGGCCTGCGGAATGATCGCGGTGGGCTCATGCAACGGAGACGTCACCTCCACCATCCTCCAGACCATCATGGAGAAGTCAGAGACGGAGCTGAAGGACACGTATGCCCGATGGCTGCCTCTCGGCCTTGGCCTTAACCATCTAGGTAAGCCCCGGGGCCGGTCGGTAGCTGCCGTGCAGGCAATCACATGGTGGCGAGGTGAGACCCAGTTCCTGGCTGGCTGCACGTGCTTGAATGGAATCTACAGGTTAAGAGCACAAGAGAAGCCATGTTGGATCAGGCCAGTGGCCCATCCGGTCCAGCACTCTGTGTCACACAGTGGCCAAAACCCAGGGGCCATCAGAAGGTTAACCAGCGGGGCCAGAACTTCAGAAGCCCTCCCACTTTTGCCCCCCTCCTAGCACCAAGAATACAGAACATCACAGCCTCAGACAGACTGTTCTATCCAGGGCTATTTTTGGGCAGGAACGCACAGGAATGGAGTTCCGGCAGGCTCCCGAGTTGGCCACGCCCAGCAGGAACTCATTAGCATAATAGGCCACACCCAGCAGCAGAAACTCATTAGGATTGGCTACATGAGGGGTGTGTGGCCTAACCATGCAAATGAGTTCCTGCTACAAAAAAGCCCTGGGTTTTGACAGCAAACAAGGTAAACAGAATAAGAAGCAAAAGGTGGGTGTGGCTGGATGACCACACTTCTGGTAACATGGGGATGTGGCCTAATATGCTAATGAGCTGTGCTGTCAGGGGTGTGGTCTGATATGCTGATGAGTTTCTGCTGTTGGATGTGGCCTGTTATGCTAATGAGTTCCTGCTGGGCTTTTTCTACAAAAAATCCCTGGTTCCATCCTTATGGCTAATAGCCTCTCATGGACCTCTGCTACGTTTCTCCAATCCCCTCTTGAAACTGTCTATGCTTGTAGCTGCCACCACTTCCTGCGGCAGTGAATTCAACGTGTAGAAATTCCACGTGGAATTCTAACCATGTAGAAACAACGTCAATCTTTTTTTATGGTACTTTTGTTATTTGCAGATTTCAGTGCATTCACATACAATCCTCTCAAGAGTCTTTCTCAGAAACGCCTTCAAGGATCATCGGCACAAGGCCGTTTGTACTCTTTTTTTCTCTTCGGAATGATCCCTGCTGAAATTAATCCTTTTCAGGCCAAGATTAGTCCCGGCTAAGTGTGTCCTGGCTCTCGGGTAGACTAGCTGTAGAATCCCGTTTCAAATATTCTTTGTCAGAGTTGGAACTGATAAAAGTCTTCTTCACCATAAACGTACAAAGGTTTTCTTATTGTGGGCTGCAGCCTCATTCTGTTTGAAAATAACATAAATCTTCAAAGACACTTGAGAAGATTGTATGTACCCTAAACCAGATTGACGTTGTTTCTATGTAGTTATTGTTATGAATCTAGGCCTTACTGATGTTGGTATGTCTTTTTAAGAGAATAGTAAAAAAAATATTTGAGGGCTGCATTATAGATTTATAATTCATTTGGTGTCTATATAACTATACGGTACATTTTTGCTTTTTATATGTAATATATCCAGGGCTATTTTGGGGCAGGAACGCACAGGAACGGAGTTCCAACTGGCTCTCAAGTTGGCCACGCCCAGCAGGAACTTATTAGCATAATAGACCACACCCAACAGCAGAAACTCATTAGGATTGGCTACATTAGGGTGTGTGGCCTATCATGCAAAGGAATTCCTGCTACAAAAAAAGGCCTGAGTTTTTTTTACAACAAAGATGGTAAATGGAATAAGAAGCAAAAGGTGGGTGTGGCTGGATGACCACACTTTTGGTAACATGGGGGTGTGGCCTGATATGCTAATTGGCTGTGCTGTCAGGGATGTGGCCTAATATGCTAATGAGTTTCTGCTGTTGGGTGTGGCCTATTATGCTAATGAATTCCTATATCTGTAGTTCTTCTGTGTTTGCTGGCCTTTTGATAGCAATGCAGGCCTCCGGCGGGTCCTCTCTGGTGCCGCCCTTGTGACCGGCTGCCCTTTTTCCCAACAGGGAAAGGCGAGGCCATCGAGGCGATCCTGGCAGCGCTGCAGGTCGTATCGGAGCCCTTCCGTAGCTTCGCCAACACGCTCGTGGACGTCTGCGCTTATGCAGGTGGGTTTGGGCTCGACTTGCCGTGGGGTGCTTTTGAGGCAGGGCGGGAGCCGGGTGTGTTGTAGGTGCCTCCCGTTTCCACTCGTGGGTCTTCCTCCAGGCTCCGGCAACGTGTTGAAGGTCCAGCAGCTGCTCCATATCTGCAGTGAGCACTTCGATTCCAAGGAGAAGGAGGAGGAGAAAGAGAAGAAGGAGAAGAAGGATAAGGAGAAGAAGGAGAACTCTGCTGACATGGGGGCCCATCAGGTAGGGCGAGACGCATCTATGAAGCTGCCTGAAACTGAATCAGGAAAGTGTACAAAATGCGCTTATATTACACCACATGTTCATGGTATTAAATCTCACTGCAACTAACGCCATTACAAATATTTTTTCTCAAGCGTACAGAAGAACAAGAAGTCTTCAACATAACAGGATGACGAAATTCTCCGGAGTAAATCACGTTTCGTGGACAACTTCTTCTAAGGGATCGACAATGTCTTTTCTTATTTCATAGATTGCAATTCTTTCAAATGGGGTGATTTACAAAATCCTAATCCATTGGGTGTAGTAATTCTTACATCTACGGGCAAGTAGATACAAACACGCGTGACATCGTTGATCTCTTAGAAGAAGTTGTCCACGAAATATGATTTACTCTGGAGAATTTTGTCATCCTGTTATGCTGAAGACTTCTTGTTCTTCTGTACACTTCAGAAAAAATATTTGTGATGGCACTAGTTGCAATGATATTTAATATCATGAACATGTGATGTAATATAAGCGCATTTTGTACAGTTTCCTTTTGGTCTTTATTTGCAGTTAGATGTGACTGTGACCCTCTGTGGTATTCTGATGCTGAATCAGATCATTGGTCCATCAAGGTCACTGTTGTCTCCAGGGTCTCAGGCTGAGGTCTTTCCCATCACCTCCTGCCTGGTCCTTTTAACTGGAGATGCTGGGGGCTGAACCTGGGGCCTTCTGCATGCCAGGCAGAGGCTCTTCCACTGAGCCATGGTCCTTGTTTACAGCTCTCCAGGGTCTCAGGCTGAGGTCTTTCCCATCACATCCTGCCTGGTCCTTTTAACTGGAGATGCCGGGACTGAACCTGGGACCTCCTGCACGCTAAGCAGAGGCTCTTCCACTGAGCCACGGTCCCTGTTTACAGCTCTCCAGGGTCTCAGGCTGAGGTCTTTCACATCACCTCCTGCCTGGTCCTTTTCACTGGAGATGCCGGGGACTGAACCTGGGACCTCCTGCACGCCAAGCAGAGGCCCTTCCACTGAGCCACAGCCCCTCTTTACAGCTCAACAGGGCCTCAGGCTGAGGTCTTTCCCATCACCTCCTGCCTGGTCCTTTTAACTGGAGATGTTGGGGACTGAACCTGGGACCTCCTGCACGCCAAGCAGAGGCCCTTCCACTGAGCCACAGCCCCTCTTTACAGCTTTCCAGGGTCTCAGGCTGAGGTCTTTCCCATCACCTCCTGCCTGGTCCTTTTCATTGGGGATGCCGGGATTGAACCTGGGACCTTCCGCATGCCGAGCAGATGTTCCACCACTGAGCCACAGCCTCTCCCCAAAAACATATACATGGATCTGCCTTATACTGAATCAGACCCTTGGGCCATCAAGGCCAGTACTGTCTACTCAGATTGTGGAAGTGGCTCTCCAGGGTCTCAGGCTGAGGTCTGTCTATCACCTGATCCTTTTAACTGGAGATGCCGGGGACTGAACCAAGCGGATGCTCTGCCACTGAGCCACAGCTCCTTGCATGCTCCTGTGGGGAGGGTGTGGGAGCTTTTGATATGACAAAAAGGGAGTGGAGAAGCTTCTTGCAAAGAAGCTGTGAAAAAAGGGGAGCCTTAGGGAAACTGGGTTAATAGATTCAGGTTGGGTAGTGTCAGAAGTCCCAAGCAAAACACTCAACAGCAGTCATAAGAACATAAGAGCATAAGAGAAGCCAATGTTGAATCAGGCCAATGGCCCATCCAGTCCAACACTCTGTCACACAGCGGCCAAAATATACCAGGTGCCATCAGGAGGTCCAGCAGTGGGGCCAGGTCACTAGAAGCCCTCACACTGCTGCCCCCTCCAGCACCAAGAATAGAGTGCATCACCTGCCCCAGACTGAGAGTTCCCATCTATACCCTGTGGCTAATAGCCACTGATGGACTTCTGCTCCATATGGTTATCTAATTCCCTCTTGAAACTGTCCATGCTTGTAGCTGCCACCACCTCCTATGGCAGTGAATTCCATGTGTTAATCACTCTTTGGGTGAAGAAGTATTTCCTTTTATCTGTTCTAACCCGACCGCTGAGCAATTTCATGGAGTGCCCACGAGTTCTTGTATTGTGAGAAAGGGAGAAAAGTACTTCTTTCTCAACCTGCTCAATCCCAGTCCTGTAGTTAGTTCAGTTTATTGAGGAATGAATTAGGCATCTTAAGACTCTTTTGTGTCAGTAATGGCGATTTCAAGCAGAACACTAGGAGAAATACCCCCTTCAGACCAGACCCCGATACATCAGTGCCAATAAAGAAGCCGCTGAGTGCGTGGACATAATAACAGCTACATATCCCCAAGCAAGATGCGTGGGAAGGCTAAAACAGGCTGGAGCAGGCGGAGCAGCGTCTCAAGGCCACAGGCTGATAAGCAAGCAAGGCAGAGACAGCGGAGGAGAGAGAAAACTATGCAAAGCGGCAACAGGCAACGTCCCCCACAACCAGCATTCCATTTCGTGGCAGCTAGCTGACAGGTCGCCGTGTCTGTCTGAAGCAACAGAGCAAAGTTGGAGACCAGTGGCACCTTTAAGACCAACAAAGTTTAATTCTGGGGATAAGCTTTTGTATTTGAGGAAGCGCGTGTGCACGCAAAAGCGTATACCTAAAATTAAAACTTCGTTGATCTTAAAAGGTGTCACTACGCTCAAATTTTGGGTTAACAGATTGTCATCCTGTCCACAACTCCTCCGTGCCTAAATCTGTGTACTGTCCAAATCTGCGTTAAAACACTGTATTCTGGGGCGTGTATGTTTTCCTTGCTTTCAGGGTTGGACCAATCATTTGGTTGGGGGGGTTGGGCAAGAGGGAGCAATCCGTTAACGGATCTGGGACTGTCCACCAGCCAGATTTGTCAGGTGTTAACTTTTACAACTGCAGCACAGGGTGTTACAGCGATTCAGTTCTGAACTGCTGTCTGTCTGTATGCCGTTCAATAGAATTTTGCAAAATACTGTTCTAAATTAGTACACAGTTTTTTAGCCTCCGGCTCACACATTTTTGTCTTCGCTCCAGAAGGAGGGCTCCAGGGCAAACTAATTTATGCAGCAGCCAAATTGCTCGCTCACTACTTTTAATGCCCAGTAACTCACAAAGTAGAATTTTTGCTCACAGGACTCCACAGCTTAGAAGGGAGCATAGGCTCTCTTTCCTGCTCTGCATTCTGACTGTGGATCTGACAGTGGGTAGCAACACCTGATGTGTCAGAAGCAGAGCTACGATATTGCTGCAGGTTCCAACTTTGGTTTTCGTATACCGCAATCATAGCATATATGGGCCTGCTGATCCATAGGCTGGTCATAGTTGGGGGGGGAGGTGTCTACAAGCAGAAATTTTCTGAGTAGCTGAATACTTGTGTGTGAGTGTGTGTGTGTATGTGTTTGGAGTGGGTGGGAGGAGAACATTCCAGTGGGCAGCTCTTTTCCTCCAAAACAGACCTTGGGTGTAGCTTTGAGGGGCGCGGGCCAAATCCAGACCAGTCCATTGTGTCCATGTCACAAGGTGCCTTGCAGATTCAAACATGCCTCTTCTCCCCCCCCTTTTGCAGGGCGTAGCAGTGTTGGGGATCGCGCTCATTGCCATGGGAGAAGAGATCGGGGCTGAGATGGCTCTGCGCACCTTTGGTCACCTGGTGAGTTTGGTGCCTCGTCTGTTGGGGGGCAAGCAGTCTCACGTGGCTGTGTCAGACTGTAAAAACGCCTCTTAGTCCAGCCCTGGTGAGGCAAGGCTGTCTAGGTGCTAATCCCCATAAACAGTTTGCCAGAGGGAAGTGCCGTTTCATCCAACAGTTCACGCAGAGCCACAGATGCCAAGCCGCAGAATGAGAGCCGGGGCCAAAAGCTCTCTGGCTCTTTTCCTTGGGTCTGTACCCCTGGCCGGCTTTGCCTCCCTCCTTGTAAACAAGAGGGGGAATCAGCTAAGCCCGGATCACATTCAGCTGCTGCTACCAAGGTGGTAACAAAGGAGAGAGGTCACAGGAAGGAAGTAGAGAGGAGAACAACAACTGTGATGTGTTACGTCACAAAAGTCTCCACTGACTGAAAGGCTCTTGTTCCAAAATCCAGTTTACTCAGTGTAATTCAAACACCACCACACAATGGATTATGCATATCATCTCGTTTTGTGTGCATCTTTCTCAGATCTAGACCAGTCCATTGTGTCCATGTCGTTTCAAAAGAAGAAGAAGAAGAGTTTGGATTTATACCTCGCCCTTCACTGCCCAAAGGCGTCTCAGAGTGGCTGACAAACTCCTTTCCCTTCCCCTCCCCACAACAGACACCCTGTGAGGTAGAAGAAGAAGAAGAGATTGGATTTATACCCCGCCCTTCACTGCCCAAAGGCGTCTCAGAGCGGCTGACAAACTCCTTTCCCTTCCCCTCCCCACAACAGACACCCTGTGAGGGAGGTGGGGCTGAGAGAACTTCTGACAGAAACTGTCCTTGAGAGAACAGCTGTGCCAGAGCTTGTGACTGACCCAAGGTCACACCAGCAGGTGCAAGTGGAGGAGTGGGGAATCAAACCCGGTTCTCCCAGATAAAAGTCCATGCACTTAACCACTACACCAAACTGGCTATTCTGCTTGACAATTGTTGTTGTTTTCCTCTCTGCTACAAAGGTGTTCGCATAACTCATGGCTTATCCACCTGTTCTTCAAGGAGAGCTACTTCTGAGTAATGGAAAATATCCTTAGCTCCCCTGCGGGTCGCCAGGTTTTGTTCGGCCCTAGAAACACGGGGGGGGGGGTGGACTAGGAAGGACCCCAGAGACGTAAGCTATTGGCTAAGCAGCGTAAAATAAAAAGCTTTTTGGGGCGAAGCCGAGAGCAGGTCTTTTTGCGATCTGTTTTTGTGGTCAGCAATAACAAGCGGAGGTAAATCACGTAGCGATAAAAAGTGAAATAGAAATAAGGGAAAGAATAAAGAAAGTGACTTGCGGAGCGTTGTTAATCGGTGCTGCAGCCTCAACGCCATCTTGGATCCTCTCCTGTTTTTGTGTGTTTCTGAGCTTGTGAGCTTAATTGAGCTTAATTGAGCAAACTTCAGCGGACAGCGGAAGACAGGAGGGCCTGGCGTAAACTGGTCCATGGGGTCACAAAGAGTCGGACTCGACTGTGCGACTGAACAACACGAGTTTGTGGCTCACAAGGTCCATACAAGTGGGTTCCTGGCTTTTGCCATTTTGTTAATTTGCGTGAGGCTGTATGTCTTTTTTTAAAAAGTGGCTCACCACAGCAAAAAGCCTAGGGGATGCAAGAGCTTTTTTACAGCCCCGTCAGTGAGCTGCCAGTAGCTCATGAGCTACCTGTCGGAGACCCCTGTTGTGTTAAGATGCCAGGAGACCTTCTGCATGCAAAACGTGTGCTTTACCCCAGACTGTATCCTAAATGTTGTTCGGATTCATGTTTGCACCTTCCTACGTGCTGTGATGTGGAAATTGTGAGCCAATTTGGTGTAGTGATTCAGAGTGTGGAGAACCGGGTTTGATTCCCCACTCCTCCAGTTGCAGCTGCTGGTGTGACCTTGGGTCAGTCACAAGTTCTCTCATAGCAGTTTTTGAGCGTGCTCTCTCAGCTCCACCTACCTCAGAGGGTGTCTGTTGTGGGGAGGGGAAGGGAAAGTGATTGTAAATCACTCTTGAGACTCCTTCGGGTAGTGAAGGGCGGGGTATAAATCAATCTATTCTTCTCTTCATCCTTGATGCCCCCAAAGGGGTGGGGTGGGAGGCGTACAGAAGGCCTTCTGATTCCAAATGGGCCCATATCAATATATCAATACCGCAGACCGGGCCAGATCTCTGGGAAACCCCTGGAACGCTAGCTTAAAACATGGGCTGTGTTATACTTTCTGTAGGATGACCAATGTTAATTTTCACTTACGTCTAGAGTTCTGAGCTTGAAAGGGTTTTGTGTGGAGGGTGAACCTGCCTCACCCTGTATTCTTCGCAGATTCCTGGACCAGTATCCGAGTGGTCCAGAACATTGCTTGGCTGTGGTTCACAGCCAGTTCAGGATCTAGGCCGTGGGTCCCCAACATAGTGCCCTTTGACGCTGTTTTTAGCAAGTGGGTGGGGTCAGGTGGGCACTTTGCCCAGCTAGGTTTCTGATTGGCTGCTGGAGTTCTGATTGGCTGTGCAGATTTTTAAACACATTGCTGTGTTTGCAGCTGTCACTGCAGCATGCTGTGTGGCTGAAGGTAAACTGTGGCAGCCGTTGTATGCCTGGCCCCCTCTCCTACAGCAGTAATTTCGTGGCAGCCATTTTGTGGCTGAGCCCACCGCCCTGTGTCAGAACTCCAGGAGTGCCCGCAGGCTCGAAAAGGTCGGGGACCCCCGATCTAGGCCTCTGCGGGTGGTCGGGAGCAAATCACTTGGGGAAAATCAATTTGCCTCATCCACGAAGAGGGTAGAATATCAGGTGTGAGGGTGGCTGGAATGAAGAAACCGTGCTGTTGTCGCCCAGCCATATGAAGGTGTGAGCTGGGAGCATTTCCCGAAATGGCTGAGATGTTGGGGAGGAGGAGTGCAGGATGAATACGAAGCCTTGGAGATCAAATCAGCTGTTTTAATTGGTTGGCATTTTAGCCTTTGATCCCCCCCCCCATGAGCTGGATGTCGTTTTCGAGCTCCGTCAAGCCATTTGGATGGACCTTGTGATAAAAACGTTCCAAGCGATCTCCTAGAAGCCTGAAATTTTTTGCTGTCCCAGGAGCTGAAGGGCATAAGCCTGTCCTTTGGTCTGTACTATGACCCGTAGACCAGGGGTCCCCGACCTTTCTGAGCCTGCTGGGCTCATTTGGAATGCTGACACAGCACAGTGGGCGCCGCAACAAAATGGCCGTCAAAGGAGGCGGAGCCAGCCGCAATACGAATGTCACAGCTTAAATTAAGTAACACAGTGCAGGTCCTTGTGCTGTGGTGGCATTTGCTGCCTAAGCAACGGTTTTTTAAAAATCTGCACAGCCAATCCAATCTCCAGTAGTCCATCAGAAGCCGTGCTGGGCAGAAGCTCTACCTGGCTCCTCCCACTTCCTAAAAGCACTTGGCAGGCACCCAGAAAAGGTGTCGACAATGCTATGGTGCCCTTGGGCACCAAGTTGGGGACCCCTGCTGTAGAAGCTCGTGGTAGAAAGATGGAGAACCACGGGGTTGAAATTGTGGCGGGTGAGTCAAGCGGTTGGGAGCCTGCCGCTCACCTGCAGTCTAAAGTAGTCTTGATGGACCTCCGGGGACCCTAAACCTTTTCCCACCTGTCTTCTGTAGCTGCGGTACGGGGAGCCGACCCTTCGCCGAGCCGTGCCCCTGGCCCTGGCCCTCATCTCGGTCTCCAACCCCCGCCTGAACATCCTGGACACCCTCAGCAAGTTCTCCCACGACGCCGACCCGGAGGTGTCCTACAACTCCATCTTCGCCATGGGCATGGTGGGCAGCGGTAAGGCTCTTCCGGTATCTCGGGTGACATCGAGGCAGTGCGTCACGGGTGGATAAGGGATGCCTGCCAGTGCTATTACGTGCATCTTACAGGGCGCTGCTGAGCAATTTTGAGACCAGACCTGGATGCACCAGCTTTGACTGTTAGTGGGTGTGTGTGTGTGTGCAAAGCAGGGAGAATGCATAGAATATGGGGGTCAGTGTCTTCTTCTTTTTAAAAAATGGTTTATTGCATTTTCTCATAGTAAGCATAACAAGATGAGACAGTGCAATGTAGTACAATAGCAAAGATGCACCCATAATCAATAAATGAACCAAAATCCATATAGGCTCATCTGGATACATCCAATAAGCAAGTGAGTAAACCATATTTGCCAAATTTTCCTTTTCTCCACTTTAATCTGGATGTTAAAAGTCCTGAAAGATCTTTCAAAATTCCTGCAGAGTATCAGTTACATCAGGAATATCAGGTTCTTTTGTCACATATTCCATTATGGGGAACCAAATGGCCAGAAAGTTAGATGAGGATGTTTGGGCGGGTAAGGCACAGTATGTTGTCAGTGATTCTGGCCATGATATAAAGGTCCCGTAACCAATGCTCCCTCTAAGCTGTGTGCAAAAATTCTGCTTTGTGAGCTACTGGCATTCAATTTGTGAGCGAGCGATTTGGCTTCTGCATAAATTAGCTTGCTCTGGAGCCATCCTCCTGGAGCGGAGACAAAAATGTATGAGCTGGAGGCCAAAAAACTGTGAGCTAGCTCACACTAACTCAGCTTAGAGGGAACACTGCCCATAACTACTTCTGATCTAGCGGATTGCATTCTGCCACACTAACAGCGGTGTGCTCCACCAGGTCTGTAGCACAATGCACTTGCTCTCAGCTGAGCAGGGCGTGTTAGGGTGCCACGTGTCCAGTGGAGAACTAGGATTTGTGTCTTTCGAGCAGGACTCCATGAGAGAAGGTGGGGGTTGGAGGTTGGGCTAGGTTGACTTCTGGGTCTTCCTGTGCTGGAGATTGGCCATGGGCGGACGTGCTTTAAAACGGACAAGAGCAAATTCCAGAACAGATGTGAAGAGGAGGGAGGACCTGGTCGCTGTCATAAGAGAACATAAGAACATAAGAGAAGCCAATGTTGAATCAGGCCAACGGCCCATCCAGTCCCACACTCTGTCACACAGCGGCCAAAAATACCAGGTGCCATCAGGAGGTCCGGCAGTGGAGCCAGGACACCAGAAGCCCTCCCACTGCTGCCCCCTCCAGCACCAAGAATGTCTTGAAGTATTTGAAAGGCTGCCACTTAGAGGAGGGCAGGGAGCTGTTCCCGTTGGCAGCAGAGCACGGGACTCACAAGAATGGGTTTAAATGAAGGGCGGGAAAGTGTCGGCTGGATATTAGGAATTTTTTTTTTACAGTAAGATTAGTTCAGCTGTGGAATCGGCTGCCTCGGGAGGTGGTGAGCTCCCCCCTCACTGGCAGTCTTCAGGGAGCGGTTGGACAAACACTTGTCAGGGGTGCTGTAGGCAGATGCGGCGTTGAACAGGGGGTTGGACTAGATGGCCTCTAGGGTCCCTTCCAACTCTCTGATTCTGTGATCGGATGGACCATCCCTGGCCTCTCTGGGGTAGGATAGGGTGCCTCTCTTTAGAGAGCCGAACTCCAGCGCTCAAGCGGCAGACGCACGGAATTTTAAGAGGGCAAAAGTACTTGTGGAATAACACTCTGAAGTGGAGATGTTTTATTGTTCTCTCCAGTGAAGAGCAGATCCAAAGCACGGAGCTTTGAATGTACAGGATATAATTGTCTTTAGTTTCTTGCCTCGATTTGAAACGCTGAACTAACCAAGCTAAGGTCTTCTGAATCTTCAAGAGATTGAAGACGTCACTTTCGGGAGGCCCCATTTACCCGTAGCCGAGGGGACACGAGTGAGGAATGGGGTTCCTCTTCTTACTGCCCGAAACAGCAGCCCACCGTAATCCGCTTTTAAAAGCCGCTCGCTCTGTTGTGCAGGACCTGTTATTTGAGGGCGAAAAGCTCCACTGATCTTTGGATCTTTCTTGGACTTTGCCTTACTCTCCGGTATTTTTGTTATTGGATTTTTGGGCCGACTCTTTGCTTGATAAAAAAAAAATACCAAATTTCTTGTCTCTGCCTTGGCTGCATCTGCTCGCTCGGTCATTGCCAGGAATTGGAAATCCCCTCGCGGGATCCTTGCTCAAAAAATGGGACCAGAAAATCTGGGAACGATTCTTGTTGGGTAGGATTATACATAATCCGGGGGTTTTGGGGACTTGCGTACGGCAGTCCCTTTAGTTGAATATGACAGACTATGGAAACCAGTCTTAGAATTTCTGTGTGTTAGGGGTGTAATTCCCTCGACGCAATACAGTTTCAATGGTTGGTCATTGTGATTTCTGGTTCTGTAACAGATTGTTAATTGTCGCTTTAGCATGGAAACTTTAATACATTTTTTTAAATTAAAAAAAAAGACGTTTTCAGACAATGCTTCCTCTAAGCTGTGGAGTCTTGTGAGCGAAAATTCTGCTTTGTGAATTACTGGCATTAAAATTGTGAGTGAGCCATTTGGCTACTGCATAAATTAGCTTGCTCTGGAAGCCGCCCTTCCTGAGCTAAGACAAAGATGTGTGAGCCAGAGCCTAGAAATCTGCGAGCTAGCTCACACTAACTCATCTTAGAGGGAACACTGTTTTCAGACTACCAGCATGGAGCCGAATGGCTGGGATCTCAGGGCAGAGTGGGTGGGGATTGGGCGGAAGGAGAGCCTCGGGTGCTCGAAGCTGCTTTCCCAGAAGCTGATGTGGGAGCCAGGCTAAGCTTCCGGCTTCCTTCCTCCAGTTGACGCCACTCTCTTGACTCCGCAGGCACCAACAACGCCCGTTTGGCTGCGATGCTAAGGCAGCTGGCGCAGTATCATGCCAAGGATCCCAATAACCTCTTCATGGTGCGGCTGGCTCAGGTAACGGCTTAGCTTAAACCCTGACTCCAGCAAACGGGCAGCAGAGTGAAGGCCGAGGGCAACGTCGCTGTTTGAAGGCGAAGCGGGACCAAACGGGAAGCAAATGTATTTCCTTTATTTATAGCCCACCTTTCTTCCCCGTGGGTACCCGAACAGGCTTACATTGCTCTCCTCTACTTTTTGTCCCCCTCGCAACAACCCTGTGAGATAGGTTAGGCTGAGAATGTGTGACTTGACAGTGGCGGTCGAAGGAACTGAGTGGGAGGCGGCTCTCTCTCCCGCTCTAGGCATGCGCAGTGCATGTCTCCTCCCCCAGGGCGGGAGGAGAGCCTGCCAAAAGCTCTTCTGAGGTAAAGCTCTAGAAGTTTCTCCGATCGAGGTCACCCAGCGGGCTTCCGTGGCAGAGTAGCGATTGGAACCCACTTGTGTATATATTGTACACTTTTATTCTGTATTGAGGCTTCCGGCAGGCCCATAATTGTTTTTAACTACTTGATAATAAGCATATGTATTTTTGGCACTAATTAAATTAACAATTATAGTTTTTAGTCACTGGCCCTCTACTTTGTATGCAACTAACCTTTCAGGTACTTGTTTCATTCGTTTGGCTTAAGTCTCCCCCCCGTCCTTTCTCTTTATCAATCCCTACTTCACCAGCTTTTTGCTTTGCAGGGCCTGACGCACCTTGGGAAGGGGACCCTCACCCTCTGCCCCTACCACAGTGACCGGCAGCTCATGAGCCAGGTGGCCGTGGCCGGCCTCTTGACCGTCCTGGTGTCTTTCTTGGATGTGCGCAATAGTAAGTACTGCCCCTGGAGTTGGGGAGCGCCGTTAGTGGGCTGTTCCACTGAGTAGCTCTGTGAATTTGTTCCTTTTCTGTTGGATTAGAGAGTGCTGGCTCCCACGTTTGAGCATGGGAGCTCTGACTCCTGCAAGCTTATATCCTGGGAATGTGGGGTGGGGTGGGACAGGGGCAGCAGTTGTTTGCCCTATCCCAGCTTACACCGGGCTCTGGGCGATGTACAAGGCACGATGCCGTAAAACATACAAAAACATTAAAATTCAATATATAACTTAATAAAAAATTACAATACAGGACGAAAGATCGCGATTTTCCTATAATCTTTTTTTTATTATTATTAAATTTATTTGTAGGCTTTTATGTTACAAAAACAACAACAACAGTGCATAACTAATTTTTTTGGAGTTTACGTTAAACATTCTTTCTGAACCATTTGTTAACTCTATACCATCTTTTTTGAAAAGCTTTTCCATCTTCTCCTGAAAGTATCATATTCAGTTTATCCATTTCTGCAAATTCAGATATTTTAGTAACCAACTCTTCTCTAGTGGGTAATTTCTCTGCCTTCCAACATTTAGCAACAAGAATTCTGGCTGCGGTAAGGATATATGAGAAAATACATGTATCGTCACGCCCAAACCCTTCTGGTATTATATTTAACAAATAAATTTCTGGTAACATGTAGATCTATATCCATAATCACTAATATTAGCTGTTTAATATCTTTCCAAAATGTATAAATCTTCTCGCACCGCCACCCGATTTTCCTATAATCTTATTTGTTCCAGTTCCGGACTACTGGCCTCTTTTCTGGGCAGGGGCAAAGGGAACTCAGAACAGAAGGGGCGGGGGGGAAGGGTGCCAGCCAATGAGGCAACCATTGCTGTCCTCACCTAAAAACCCAGCAGAACATCTCTGCCTTACAGGCCCTGCGGAATAGCACAAGATCCCGCAGGGCCCGGATGTCATTTGGCAGAATCCCACCAGGTCGGGGCCAGGACCGAGAAGGCCCTGGCCCTGGTCGAGGACAGCTGGACATCCCTCAGGCTGGGAATCACCAGCAGGTTGTTATTTGAAGAGTGCAAGGCTCTCCTGGGGGCATACCAGAGAAGACAGTCCCGTAGAGACGTTGGTCCCAGACTGCTTCAAGGCCTTAAAGGTGCAGCTGGGTCTGAATGTTGCTCTGCAGGCCAAAACAGCGACCCACCTAAAACTATGGTTGCAATCACACACACAATTAGCCGCACCATAGGCGCAAATGCCGGGTGGATTTAATAGGGCGTGATCAAGTGCAGAAGCGGAGTAAAAAGACACCAGGGAAAATCCAGTAGCAAATGGGTTGCTACGGGCCATGGACGGACTTTCCCCTATCTGATTGCTCCAGTGCGCTCTCATGGCGTCGGGACGGTCAGATCGGGCCATCCTGACTCCGTGCTGTTGTTTTTTCCCCTTTCTCAGTATGTTCATCATCCCGCCCTCTATAGGGAGCCTTTAGTGCTGAGATGTGTTTCATTGATTCCCGTTTAAGTGCATCGGGATCAAATGGCAAAAAAACCCCACAAAAAAGGACTCACCCGCGGTTGCGTCTGATCACGCGGTGGCGGGCTGCCCCTGCAGCTTCAAAGGACTGTGTGATCGTGCAGCTGTAGGTCAAATTCCTCCAGGGGGAATAGCCTCACTTCCCGCTCATGTTATTTTGCCTGTGTGACCAGAACCGATGTTTGAGCTTGTCGCTCTAAAGCTGGCGGCATCACTAATAATCCAAGGGCTGGACAGAAGAGACCACTTCTTGTCCTTTCTACTTGACTGAGATTGCTGTCACTTGCTGGAGGGCCTGACTTGATAGTGCCCATCCGACATCAGATAGGAACAGGGAGGGCAAGCACGATCAGAGGGTCAGCGGGTATTCCGAAAACGCCTTCCAACCACAGACCTAGTGAGGTGTAGGGTGGTGGCGGCGAAGCTATGGCACGCGTGCCAGAGAGGGCACGCACGCTATCGCCCCAGTCATGGTCAGAGCACCCATAAGGCGGGGTTAGACCTCTGCTCTGCTCCTCCCCGCCCTGGGCCTCCACTGCCCACCAGCTCGCTGATCTCCTGTCCTAGTCCCACGGGCCCCTGGGAAGCCCTCCCCGACACCCCCCGTCTTCGCAGGGCTGTGCTAAAGTGCGGGCCCCTGGGAAACCCTCCCTGACACCCCGTCTTTGCAGGGCCGTGCTAAGCAATGCAAAGAGTCCATTGGCATCTTTAAGACCAATCAAGACTGATTTCCCACAAGCTGCTGCTCCACGCTCGCTCTTCCCTTTGCCCCACCGTACATGCAGATCTGCCCTCAGGGAGAGCTTTTACCTAAATAAGCCTTAGTCTTAAAGGTGCCACTGGACTCTTTGCTTTGCTATGGGGGGGGACATGCAGATCGGCCCTCACAGAGAGCTTTTACCTAAATAAGCCTTGGAGCAATTTCCCACAAGCTGCTGCTTTGCGCTCCCTCTTCCCTTCACTCCGATCGTGTCAATTTCACACCATGTGCTGGGCGGTTGCATTTTGCCCCACAGCTTCACCCGATTTCCTCAGCGTCTCAATTCTGTTCTTTGAGGATTGAGTAGATGCGGGGAAATCGGGTGAAGCCGTGAGGCAAAATGCGACCGCCCAGCACAAGGTATGAAATTGACACGACCGGGGCCAAGGGAAGAGCTTGTGGGAAATCGCTCCAAGGCTTATTTAGATAAAAGCTGTCTGTGAGGGCAGATCTGCCTGTCATCCCCCCCCCCCCATAGCAGTGCAAAGAGTCCAGTGGCACCTTTAAGACACAGAGAGAGAGAGAGATCTCCAGGCTGTCTTAAAACGCTGGGTTGGTTCTGTGTGTGTGAGAAAGATGGAGACCTCCTCGTCTTCTTTACAACCCCTTGTCTTATAATTGTATTTTCAAATGGCCATCCCTACTAGAACCTTACATTTCAGAATCAGTGTGCTTATTAAACCTGTGTACTGATGATCAGTAACTACATTTGCTAGTGAGGCAACTTATCGCTTTCTCCCCCTGGCTTACCAACCTCATGTTCTTCTTTTAAGACAAGAGACGTTAATGTAGCAGTTGTTTTTTCTAAACGAAACCCTCAGTATTCAGATTAAATTGCTGTGTTGGCACTTTGCGATACTTAAGTGGGTTTTCGGTTGCAGTTTGGGCACTCGGTCTCTAAAAGGTTTGCCATCACTGGGTTCCACTCCCCTGGCATCTTCTGATAACGGAGCTGGGGAGGACTTTTCCCTGACCTCTTGCAAAACTCTAATCTATTGAAGGTGGGTTGGTGGTGCATGAATCTGACCCCGTGTAAGGGAGTGCCTTAGGTATCTGAGCCTAGACTTCTGGTACCGGTTCCTGCCTTACGTTTTGTTCTTGGGCATGGATCATGGAGTTCCTTGGAGAATATGTGCCAGGCCTCTTCCCCTGAACAGCTTCACCCTGTGTAATCTGACCATGTGATGCAGGCACCATCAATTCACCAGGCTTCGCAAAAATCAAATTATTGCATGGCATTTATGTGTGGAATAGCCAGGAGATCCCGAAGGATTATTTGGCTGCCTGAAGCTGTAGCACTTTTGGGCACCACTAGGTGGTGAGCTATGCTTTTTTTTTTTAGGCTGAGAGTGCTGTGACTTGCCCAAGGTCACCCAGCTGGCTTCAAGTGGGGAATTGAACCCAGATTAGAGTCCTCTGCTCTTAACCACTACACCAAGCTGGCTGTCATCAGGCTTCATAGTGTTGGCTCATATTGGTCATAAGAACATAAGAGGAGCCAATGTTGGATCAGGCCAATGGCCCATCCAGTCCAACACTCTGTCACACAGTGGACAAAAATACCAGGTGCCATCAGGAGGTCCGGCAGTGGGGCCAGGGCACCAGAAGCCCTCCCACTGTTGACCCCTCCCCCAAGCACCAAGAATACAGAGCATCACTTGCCCCAGACCGAGAGTCCCTATCTATACCTTGTGGCTAATAGCCACTGATGGACCTCTGCTCCATATAGGAACATACAAGAAGCCAGTGTTGGATCACGCCAATGGCCATCCAGTCCAACACTCTGTGTCACACAGTGGCCAAAAATACCAGGTGCCATCAGGAGGTCCAGCAGTGGGGCCAGGACACTAGAAGCCCTCCCACTGTTGACCCCCCCCGTCCCCAAGCACCAAGAATAAAGAGCATCACTTGCCCCAGACAGAGAGTCCCTATCTATACCTTGTGGCAAATAGCCACTGATGGACCTTTGCTCCATATAGGAACATACAAGAAGCCAGTGTTGGATCACGCCAATGTCCCATCCAGTCCAACAGTCTGTGTCACACAGTGGCCAAAAATATGAGGTGCCATCAGGAGGTCCGGAGTGGGGCCAGGACACTAGAAGCCCTCCCCCTGTTGCCCCCGTCCCCAAGCACCAAGAATACAGATCCTCACTTGCCCCAGACCGAGAGTCCCAATCTATACCTTGTGGCTAATAGCCACTGATGGACTTCTGCTCCATTCACTTATCTAATTCCCTCTTGAAGCCGTCCATTTCAGTCCCTGAATCTTGTCCTCTGCTCTCTCCTAGTAATCCTGGGGAAGTCCCACTATGTGCTCTATGGCCTCGTCGCTGCCATGCAGCCGCGCATGCTAGTGACCTTTGACGAGGAGCTGCGCCCCCTGCCGGTGTCCGTGAGAGTGGGGCAGGTAAGCAGGCCAGGAAAGGGGAGCCAGGGTGGGGAAAGACCCTATTTTACTTGGGGGGGTCCCACTGTATGCTGGGCTGTTTCTCTTTCAGAGGTCTGCTGCCTCCTTTGGGCACCTCTGGTTTGTGAATGGGTCTCTTTGCTTCCTGGCTGGTGATGAAGCCCTGGTCTTCACCACCAGTGGGCAGGGACTGCTGGGCGTCGCTCAGGTTCTAATTTATGGCCCCCATTTTAGGCGGTGGATGTAGTGGGTCAAGCCGGGAAGCCAAAGACCATCACGGGCTTCCAGACTCACACGACGCCTGTCCTCTTGGCTCATGGCGAGCGGGCGGAGCTAGCCACGGAGGAGCACCTGCCCGTCACGCCCATCCTGGAGGGCTTTGTTATCCTGCGCAAGAACCCCAACTACGACGTCTGAATCGGTTGTGGTGTTTTGGGGGTGGGGGTGGAGGGAGGGGAGGGAGTGGGTCGGTGGCACTGCGGGGGGGAGTTCTCCTCCGTTCCGTTTTTGTTACAGAAAGCGTTCACCTTAGGAAATAAAACTTGACTTCGGAATGAGCCCGACTTCTTGTTTTTCCTTGCAGCGAAAAGGGCTCGGGGGAGACACTTCTTTTGCCTTGGCAGACTGGTGGGAGGATGCAGATTTGGAAGCTGGGTGTGCCTCAGAGCCTTGCAGGGGGGTGCCAGTAGCCTCCAGGTGGAAGCGAGATCTGGGCAAGGTGGTTAAGAGGCCCATGCAGCTGACGCTGAGGGCGGAGCACCAGCGTCTGTTTTTTTCATTCCAATATTTGGGTATCTTTACAATTCAAGAATATTTTGGGGAAAGGTTGGGGAGGGCCTTTTTCAAGGGCCACAGACCAGTAGGCTGTAGATCACAGCAAAGCTTGGAAGAGTCCTGACCACTGGACGGTAAGAACGTAAGAGAAGCCAAGGTTGGATCAGGCCAGTGGCCCATCCAGTCCAACACTCTGTCACACAGCGGCCAGAAATACCAGGTGCCATCAGGAGGTCCAGCAGTGGGGCCAGGACACTAGAAGCCCCTCCCACTGTTGCCCCCCCCAAGCACCAAGAATACAGAGCATCACTTGCCCCAGACTGAGAGTTCCTATCTATCCCTTGTGGCTAATAGCCCCTGATGGACCTCTGTGCCATATGCTTATCCCATTTTCTCTTGAAGCCGTCCATGCTTGTAGCTGCCACCACCTCCTGCGGCAATGAATTCCATGTGTTAATCACTCTTTGGGTGAAGAAGTGCGATGTGGCCTGGCAACTCAGCCTTTGTTCTGCCTTCAATCACTTCTCTGTTCTAATTTTGTGGCCCGGGTGGCCCAGGGAGAATCTTCATCTGCAATTACTTCCATGCTACCTGCGCAAAATACGTAGAATGCTCATGTTTGTAATCAGCCTTGTTGGGTTCCTCCAGGTCAGAAAGGAAACGCAGCTAATTTGGGGAAGGGTGTAGCAGCTGTGTGGATATTTCCTCCAGCCGCTTTCTTAACACGGGGAATGGCATGGGAGTAGCAGTTGTAAACAGAACATCTGGACCCCATTTCCATCTGCGGAGCAGTTAGAAGAAATGAGAACAAGGAGAGAGGACAGTCTCCATGTGTGCTAGGGAGCACTTGTTGAGATCAACAGCTGTAGCCCCCCCCCTACATTTTTGGTAGATACGACCGTTCAGGGACAGCTTGGTTGATCATCAGGATGAAGTCGTGCTTGTCTCATAATGGGTGTTGCCTTGTGACACAACTGAATTGCTCCTAAAGAGGGGCTTCTGCCTGGCAGCTTGGTTGCAGCGCAGTACATTCCAAAACAGGAAGTCAGGAGGCCTTATGGGTCCCACGGTGCCATCATCTCACACCATCCAGAACCTGATGAGGATGGTTTGGGGATCAGGAAGCAAATGAATCTCAAGAGAGGAAAGGGTTGCCTGGACTTTTCCCGCCATTCCCTTACAGTTAGCAGTACAGAAAAGCCCAGAGCAATGTGGCATGCTAGCACCTTGAAGTGAAAGAGAGTTGAGAGACATTATTCTCCCTTTCCCAAAATACTAGAACTCGAGGGGCATCCAGTTAAGCTGATGGGCAAGTGGGTACAGGACAGACAAGAGGAAATACCACTTTAGAAGAAGAGATTGGATTTATACCCCGCCCTTCACTCGGAGTCTCAGAGCGGCTTGCAAACTCCTTTCCCTTCCCCCCCCCACAACAGGCACCCTGTGAGGTACGTGGGGCTGAGAGAGCTTTCTCGAGAACTGTTCTGGAGCCATCCTTCCCGAGTTAAGACAAAAATGTGTGAACTCAAGGTTAAAAAAACTGAGCTAGCTCACGGTAACTCAGCTTAGAGGGAACACTGCCTCCAAAGTGTCCTATCGATAACAGCCGTGCCACGGGTCTCACGAACTGAGGGCTGTGGTTTCCTTGACTGAGTCGACCCATCTCATGTTGGGCCTTCCTCTTTTCTTGCCACCTTCGACTTTTCCCTCGCGTTATTGTCTTTTCCAGTGACGACTTCTCTCTTGACAGAGTCAGGATAATATGTACAGTGGCACTAATTGTGATGCTGGTTAAAAGTATAGGGGAACCTGAAGTGAGCAACAGGAATAGAAGAGGAGACGGGATTCCTACCTCGCCCTTGACTACCCGAAAGAGTCTCAGAGGGGCTTACAATTCCCTTCCCTTCCCCACAACAGACACCCTGTGAGGTAGGTGGGGCTGAGAGAGTTCCTTCCAGAACTGCTCTTTCGAGAACAGCTCTGAGAGAACTCGTGACCGATAAGATCACACCACCAACTGCATGTGGAGGAATGGGGAATTGAACCTGGTTCTCCCAGATTTAGGGCCTGCGCTCCTAACCACTACACCAAACTGGCCATTTTGGGCTCAGTAAGTTACATGGGGAATATTGTTGTCCAGTGTAGCTTGTGAGAAAAGTATTCGGCCTGTCTGATGTGTTCACCTTAGGCAGTGCTGCCAGGAACAAGAACAAGAAGCTAGTGCAGAATGCGGCAGCCAGGCTACTGGTGGGGGTCTCTGTACGAGACCACATCCAGCCTGGGCTGAAGGCACTGCACTGGCTGCCAATAGCTTACTGGATCCGTTTCAAGGTGCTGTTTTTGACCTTTAAAGCCCTATATGGTCAGGGGCCTGCCTACCTGAGGGACTGCCTTTCCCCATATGTGCCCCAGAGAGCACTGAGGTCAGGTACCCAGAGTCGCCTGGCTCTTCCTGGCCCGAGAGAAGCCAGGTTGGCTGCTACCAGAGCCAGGGCCTCTTTAGTGGCGGCTCCATACTGGTGGAATGAGCTCCCGGAGAACATCAGGGCCCCGCGGGACCTTCTGCAGTTCCGCAGGGCCTGTAAAACGGAGCTCTTCCCGCCAGGCCTTCGATTAGGAGCCGCCACTAATTAAATGTTACCATCGAAACACATGAATAACATGTGGAGATTGCTGCTGGTGAGGGGAAGGTAAACTGAGGCCGCCATGAGTTTGTTCCGTTGTCTAGCACTGTCAGTTTTTAGGATGTTGGGTAGAATGTTGACGTTTATTTTAAGTGTATTTTAACGCATTGTTTTATTGATCGAATGTCGTTAGCCGCCTTGAGCCGGTTCTCGGCAAGGCGGGGTATAAATGGAATAAATAAATAAATAATGCATAACACCGACAGTCCCCTTTTTAAAGAATATAGTATAGGCAGCCACATGATTTATTCTTTTGCCATCGAGTTGCGGCCGATTAACAGCAACCCTGTAGGGTTTTTTAGGCAAGAGACATTCGGAGGCGGCTCGCCATTGCTGTCCTCTGTATGGAGCAGCCCTGATGTTCCTTGGTGGTTGCCCATCCAGGTAAATGACCAGGGCCGATCTTGCTTAGCTTCCGAGATACGAGGAGACTGGGCTGGCGTCCTGCTGTGTGTTCGTGGAACAGAAATGTTTATCTTTCAGTAAATCTGCGTCCTTCTGCCAGTGTGCGTTGTGTCAATGGCTGATGCCCTCATCCTCTTTTGTGGCTTTCTGACAAGCTGTGACCTTCTGCATTAGTCGCTATATGTCCGTCTTGCTCGTTTTTTAAGAAGACGACAAACCGCAATATACAGGTGGTCACAAGCTGATCAGCCGCAGTTAACCACACGGCCCAAGGGTGATTTCTGTACTTCCTCTCACCAAAGCCTTGAAAGGGGCGGTGATAATACCTTGGGGGGTATCTGAACTTCCTTCTCCAAAACGAACCCAGTGCGCGAAGCCTTTGTCTGTTAGTCTTCACATTTCTGCAAATTGCAGTCGCCAGAAAAGAAAAAGTAATGAAAGCAACTGAGATATCTGAAGACATGTGCATGCCCACGAAAGCTTATCCCCAGAATTTACCTTTGTTGGTTTTAAAGGTGCCATAAAGACATAAGAGAAGCCAATGTGGGATCAGGCCAGTGGCCCATCCAGTCCAACACTCTGTGCCACACAGCGGCCAAAATATACCAGGTGCTATCAGGAGGTCCACCAGTGGGGCCAGGACACTAGAAGCCCCTCCCACTGTTGACCCCCCCAGCACCACTAGATTCAAGCTTTGTTCTGTTGCTTCAATCTAACACAGCCATCCATTTGAATCTAGACAAGAGCCATATCTGACTTCTATGAACATACAGGGTTAGAGCATCAGAACATAAGAGAAGCCAATGTTGAATCAGGCCAATGGCCCATCTATTCCAACACTCTGTCACACAGCGGCCAAAAATACCACATGCTATCAGGAGGTCCAGCAGTGGGGCCAGGACACTAGAAGCCTCATTTGTGTCTCAACCCTGCCCGGGGCCAGGAAACTAGAAGCATCATTTGTGTCTCAACCCTGCCCAGGGAAAATTCTGTTTTGTGAGCTACTGACATTAAAGTTGTGAGAGCCAGTTTGGTGTAGTGGTTAAGTGTGCGGACTCTGATCTGGGAGAACCGGGTTTGATTCCCCACTCCTCCACTTGCAGCTGCTGGTGTGACCTTGGGTCAGTCACAAGCTCTGGCACAGCTATTCCTGAAAAAGAGCAGTTTGTGTCAGAGTTCTCTCAGCCCCACCTACCTCACAGGGTGTCTGCTGTGGGGAGGGGAAGGGAAAGGAGTTTGTAAGCTGCTCTGAGACTCCAAGTGAAGGGCGGGGTATAAATCCAATCTCTTCTTCTTCGTCTACTTCCCTATATGTCTAAAATTTACTTTCTATGGGCTGAGCCCAGCTGGCCTCTCAAAAACATACCTTCACGGTTAAGATACTTAACCGGAACTTCAGGACTTAGGATCCTGGCCTAATTTTTTCTGTTTGGTGTACAGATGTACAACATGCAAATAACTACCCCATGCCTCCCTGAGGGCAGTGTTGCAGGATCAGAGACAGGGCCCAGCTTGGAAGGATGCGTAAATAACACATTAGCTGCAGAAGCTCTGTTGGGAAGAGTGGGAAACGCTCAGAACTTGCAGCAGCCACTTGTTTTAATAACCTGCAATTTGTCTGAAATCCTGTATGCAGGAAATGACAAGAAGGTTTCAGGGACCGGGAACAACTACAGAATCTAGCAGAGAAGACGAAAGATGATGCCGAACTTGGTGCAGACCCCTGAAAGGGCTTGTATTTTTTTTCTTCTAAGGGCCTGGAGTATT
The DNA here is from genome assembly GCA_029375565.1 of Gekko gecko. Classification (NCBI taxonomy): domain Eukaryota; kingdom Metazoa; phylum Chordata; class Lepidosauria; order Squamata; family Gekkonidae; genus Gekko; species Gekko gecko. The sequence continues at coordinate 140,497,351 of JAPDNY010000008.1, read as the reverse complement.
GAGGTTTGGTTCTGGCAAGGGTCAGGTCATCCCATCTGCCCACTGTGTTCAAACTGTGACTACCTACTAGGGTTTTGAAAAATATAACGTTCGGTATTCGTATGAGAGCTGTTTTTGTGAAGAGAGGGTTACCGTCTTTTGAAAAGCAAAAAGGAGGACATCTTCCCTTACTGTCTGTTTCAAACAAGTGATCACCAATGTTCCCTCTAAGCTGAGTTAGTGTGAGCTAGCTCACAGTTTTTTCAGCCTCCAGCCCACACATTTTTGCCTTGGCTCAGAAAGGGATGGCTCCAGAGCAAACCAATTTATGCCGTAGCCAAATGGCTTGCTCACGACTTTAATGCCAGTCGCTCCCGAAGTAGAATTTTTGCTCACAAGACTCCACAGCTTAGAGGGACGATGACAAAACTCATTTTAAATATTCCTACTGTTTCAGCTGTCCTAAATGCTACTAACTAGGAATATTCCTAACCCTTCCAACCCCCCAAAAAGGGCATTTTCATCTGTTTTTTTTAAAAAGCCTGAAAGAGAACGGACACCAAAAAAAAGATGTCCTTTCTTCATTTTATTTGCTTTTCAAATTGGACTCAGTCTTTCTGAGCCTGAGCAGTCCATGTTGCTGTTAAATTGATAAGCTTATTAGTGATTCTTGAGGCTCTTGAGAAGATCAAGGCTCAGGCCGGAGAAATGCACAAAAGTCCAGGTAAAGGGCTTACAAGTCAAGGAACTCAACTACTGTCCAATCATCTGGAAATAAATCTTGTTTTTGTTAATGTAATATCCCTTGATATATCATATGTACTCGGATGTATTGACCGATTAACTTTTTGCATTTGTTACTGGTCTCTTTTACAATAAAGTAATAATGTGGTGCGGTGGCTCAAGTGGTTAAGATGCTGAACTGCAGACCGGAAGGTCGGTAGTTCAGCAGTTTGAGACCCGAGTGCTGCGTGACGGAATGTGCTCCCATCTCTGGCCCCAGCTCCTGCCAACCAAGCAGTTCAAAAGCAAGAAATGGCAAGTAGGTAAATAGGTCCTGCTTCAGTGGGAAGGTAACAGCATTCCGTGCACCTCAGTGTCTAGTCACACCGACCACATGATCATGGAAACGTCTTTGGACAGTGCCAGCTGTTCGGCTAGAGTCGGATTCGACTGGCTTTCGAGCAAGGGAAGTCTAATAATGATAATTTTTTAAAAAATGAAATAAATTTTGTGGTCTTTAACACACCACTGAATTCCTGTTTTATTTTGCTACGGTGGAGCAGACTAACGCTGATGAATTAGTGTTGCCAGCAATGCTCCCTCTAAGCCGTGGATTCTTGTGAGCAAAAATTCAACTTTGTGAGCTACTGACATTAAAGTTGTGAGCAAGCGATTCGGCCCCTGCATAAATTCATTTGCTCTGGAGCCATCCTTCCTGAGCTAAGGCAAAGAGGTGTGAGCCGGACTCCAAAAAGCCCCGTGAACTAGCTCACACTAACTCAACTTAGAGAACACTGGTTGCCAACTCTGGGTTGGAAAATCCCTGAAAAAAAATTTGGGGGGTGGCATTCGCAGAGGGAGCTTAACAGGTTTACCACCACACCTGCCCAAGCTGTGCCTCCAGGGGAACTGATCGTTGTCACTCAGGGTGGCGAGGCCTGGGTTGGAAAATACCTGGAGACTTTGGGGGTGGAGCCAGGAGAGGACGGGGTTTGAAGACAGGACGGTCCTCAGCAAGGTCCAGTGCCATACAGTCCACCCTCCAAAGCAGCCATTTTCTCCAGGGGAGCTGATCTCTGTCAGCTGGGGATCAGTTGTAAAAGCGGGAGATCCCCAGGCCCCACCTGGAGGCTGGCAACCCTATCGTCACTGGAAGAACTGTAACACGGGGGGACCTCCAGGTCGCACCTGGAGGCTGGCAACCCGAATGGATGCCCCGGAGCTAAAAATGGCTAGGCCAAATCGGGCCGCCTTCCTGCGGCAGGAGCTCTGTTGGGCTTCCTCGCCGACGGCTGCCGCACCCCCGCGCACGCCTTCGAGGCGGCGCCCTCCAGGCGAACTCTACCGGGCCGGCCGGCAACCGCTTCCAGGGCAACCAACCCGGCCGGGCCCGCTCCCAACACGTGTCGCCCCGCAGTTCCGCCGGCGAGAGCGAGGAAAGGTGGGAGGGGGAGAGGAAGCGGAAGCGCCCGCCGCCCGCGTGACCGGCCGCCTCATGGGCGCTCACGTGGTCGCAGGGGCGCCGGGGCCGGTCACGTGCCGCCCCCTCCCCTCTCAACCCCCGAGCCCGCTGCGGGACGGTCACGTGAGGCGGGTCCTCCTCCTCCTCGCCCGAGCGCCTTCCCCAGCGCCGCCTCGCTCGGGCCCCGCCCCTCCCTCTCCCCGTGACCGCCCCTGCCTTCCCCCTCTCCCCCCCCGCCACTTCGCCTTCCCCCTCCCTTTGGCCCCGCCCCTCCCCTCGGAGCGGCTCCGGAAATGGTCGAGCTCGGCTGCGCTGCGGCTGCGTCGGGCCCCGCTCCCCGGACTGAAGGAGACTGAAGGTAACCGCGCCGGGGGGGGGGCGGGGGTGCGCGAGGGCGGCGCTGGGGGGGGGGACGACGACGACGTCGAGCAGGCCGCGGGCGGGGGCCGCCTCCCCCGAGCTCCCCCTCCCCTCCCCTCGCTTCGCCTCGGCGCGCCCTGCCCGGGCAGCCGCCATTGCCGTGGCGCTCCTCCCTCCTTCCCCCTCGCCCCGCCGCTCCCTCCCCGGGCCTGGCCCCGGCACCACGTGGGAGGGCGACGCCGAGCCGCCGGCAGGGCCTCGTGGCGGGAGGGAGAGGCGCGAGCGGGCCCAGGCGGCCTACCCGGCCTTCCGCCGCCGCTTTCCCCTCCCCTCCTCCTCCTCCCCCCCCTGTCCTCGCCTGCCCTTCCACGCACGTGCGCCGGGGCCGCCGCGCCTCTGAGCGTGTGCAGAAGGCGGCGCGGGCCTAGCCCCCGCCGGGTTTCTTTCCTCCGCGGGATGCCTCGGGGAGGGCCAAGAGGATCTTTTGTGGCTCCGCAGCCGGGGTGGTGGAGGGGCGGAGGCGGCCGGACTAGGCCGCGGGGCCTGGCGCTCCACTGCCCCCCCCCCCCCAGTCTCCTTTGGGGAAGATTCGCGATGATTCCCTTAGATTTTTTTTGTTGTTGTTCCGTTCAGACCCAGTGGACGTGCCCTTGCCTTGGCGCTTATTGCACGAGGGTCAGTCTCGAACACGGATCTCTTGGGGGAAGTTTTCCTTTGGGGATGAGCTGGTCCCTTCCAAGATTCCACCTACTGGACCCTAAAATCAGATTCTCCCCCACCCCTTGAGATGATCCGTGTAAGCTCTAGATCCAATTATTAGACTTTTTAAGCACATTAATCTTTTAAATAAATACCTTTGTGGGATCAAATAGTCAAGGGTTGCTTTCTGAGGGTAGATTCCCTAAACAGTCTTGGGCAGTGTTCCCTCTAAGCTGAGTTAGTGTGAGCTAGCTCACAGTTTCTTAGCCTCTGGCTCACACATTCTTGTCTTAGCTCAGGAAGGATGGCCCTAGAGCGGACTGATTTATGTAGCAGCCAAATCACTCGCTCACAATTTTAATGCCAGTAGCTCACAAAGTAAAATTTTTGCTCACAAGACTCCACAGGTTAGAGTTGGTCTTGGGAGCGATGATCTCATGAGAATACCTTTTGGGACCAAGGTCTTTTTCTGTTTAAGATAGATTCAGGTGGGTAAGCCTTGCTCGTCTGAAGCAACAGGAAGAAGTTTGAGTCCTGTGGCCCCTTTAAGATCAACAAAGTTTAATTCTGGGTATAAGCTTTCGTGTGCACACACAGGAAAGTTTATACCCAGCATTAAATTTTGTTGGTCTTTAATGTGCCACTGGATTCATGCTTTTTTTCTGTGCAAGTTTCTGCAGTGTGGTTGTGAGCGCAAAGTACCCATCCCCTCTGCAAATGAAGGAATCAAGAACTGGAACTCATACTTCCCTTAAAAGCACTGGAAACCTAAACATGGTATTAACTTGTTAAGGAATCCACATATGGTATTTCCATCACTGCACTACAGTCAGCCCCTCCTATATTGTTTGGGTCAGAACCCCCTACTTCTGCATTGTGGCATTTCTAAAGCAGGAGGTCCAGTTCTCTTGGTTTCCGAAGCCTCAGATACTATGCATCAGATGGAAGTTTAGGAACAAGTCTTTAAGGTACTCCTGGACTCCCATTTTATTAGGACAGTCCGGCATTCGAAGTGTATCTTGTGGCAAAGTGGTAGGTTCAATTCCCAGCATCTCCAGCTAAAATTATGAGGTCATAGGGAGGGTTGCCAGCTCTGGGTTGAGAGGGCCCTGGAGATTTGGAAGGTGAAGCCTGTAAAGAATACAGTTTGGGGAGGGACCTCAGCATAGCATAATGCCACAGAATCCACCCTCCAAAGCAGCCATTTTCTCCAGGGAAAATCTCCTTTGTAGACTGGAGATCAGTTTTGATTTTGGGAGATCTCCAGGCCCCACCTGGAAATTGGCAACAACTTCTGGATGGTATGAGCAACCTGACAGCACTCAACGTAGATAGCACTGACCTCGATAGATTCAAAATGATATAGCAGCATAGTGATATGTATAGGTAATTCCTTTTCATCGTGCCGTGGTCTCCATTTCTTGTGTTGTGTCTTTATCATTTGCCATCGTGTGCCTCTCAATAGAACTGGGGAGACCAAGCAAGTATCCAGAAGGGCTTCAGGTTCGGCTGATAACCTTATCCCCAGTTCAGCCTGTGTGGAGTGACAAACTCAGGCCTATTTCTACGCTGCTGACATCAGACCTCCTTCGGTGCATTATTTCTGTGACTGGTGTCTCCTCCCTTGTTATCTCTGAAGTTCAGAAGCTACCCTGGTAGGAGGCCTAAGCCCATTCTAGTGTGGAACGTACAGAGTCTGTTAATTGAGAACATTTGAGTATTTTTGGCTCAGATCTTCTATACTATGTAAGTAAATATAAAAGGTCCTGCAGCCCGTTTCCAGATTAATCCCTCAGCCAGAGAGTTTGGGGCCCAGAATCCAGTACCCAACCCATATGGAATGGATTCTCACCCTTACGGGGATTTTTTGTGGTATTATGAGACTCCTGCGATCTGGGGGTTACAGTTTATCACTTGCTGCATCTTCAGACTTCATGAAATACAGGGCCAGCTCTCAGACTTTCTCTTGTGAAACCGGCATCTCTTTCTTCCAGTACACCAAGCACATTTGTGGTATTCCTTTACATTATTGTCTTTCTGACCTGGCAGTTTGATCCTGAGTTCTGCCCTGGTTTTATCAGCGAGGGCCGGGACCCAACCAATGTTCCCTCTAAGCTGTGCAGTCTTGTGAGCAAAAATTCCATTTTGTGAGTGAGCGATTTGGTTACTGCATAAACTAGTTTGCTCTGGAAGCATCCTTCCTGAGCTAAGACAAAAATGTGTGAGCTGGAGGCTAAAAAGCTGTGAGCTAGCTCACACTAACTCAGCTTAGAGGGAACAGTGGACCCAACCCGGACCCCATTTCTTTTTGAGCTTGGAGGGTCAGAGCCCCCTCATAACTATGCTGCCTGGAAGGGTGGCTCTCCTGCCCATCTCTCTGCTTGCTCTGGTTTCTCCTCCCTGTCTGTGAGCGCATTACGAGAAACCTAGAAACCTGGCATACTTCTTCTCTGCAAATGTTAACCCCATAATAGCTATAGATCCTGTACTTAAGACACACACCCTGTCCACATTTCAGCAGTTTTAAAAACCAGAATAACCACCGGCCCCTTCCTGTATTACTTAAAAGTAATTTAGGCCTCGGCTGCATACATGAATGAAAGAGTGGTTAAAAGCACTCTTAAGGTAACAGGGCTGTGTCACCTGATCCTGAGCAGGCAGGCTAGGATGCGTTTGCAGCTCTCTTTTCTCTAATATGGGGCTACGGGAAATCTGTCCCGCTTGTTATGCTTGTGGAGCGCCTCAGTCTCCTATTTAGGGGTGCCAGGCAATGCTCCCTCTAAGCTGTGGAGTCCTGCGAGCAACAATTCGACTTTGTGAGCTACTGGCATTAAAAGTTGTGAGCGAGCAATTTGGCTACTGCATAAATTGGTTTGCTCTGGAGCCACCCTTCCTGAGCGAAGACAAAAATGTGTGAGCCGGAGGTTAAAACACTGTGAGCTGGCTCACAGTAACTCAGCTTAGAGGGGACACTGTTGCCAGCTCTGGATTGGGAATTTCCTGGAGATTTGGGGGTGGGGCCTGAAGAGGAGGGCAGGGTTTGGAGTCTTGGATACGATCCTATAAGACTCCATCTTCCAAAGCAGCCATTTTCTCCAGGTGAATTGATCCCTGCTGTCTGGACATCAGTTTTAATCCCAGGAGCTCACCAGCCACCACCAGGAGTTTGGCAACCCTCGTCCTGTCCTCTATCCTATAGGATTGGGTGTTCTCAAACTGGGTCTTTGGAGTGCACTTCCATGGCAACTTCTTTGCTCAGTGCCCGATCCGCACAAAGGCCCAGGTGTGCCCACAGCTGTATCATCAGCATTTGTAGTAATTTTGGTGCGCTCAGGTCCCATAGAAACTCTGATTTAACTTGGACTAAACAAAGTTTGAGTCCAGCGGCACCTTTTAACATGAGAACATAAGAGAAGCCAATGTTGAATCAGGCCAATGGCCCATCTAGTCCAACACTTTCACACAGCAGCCAAAATATACCAGGTGCCATCAGGAGGTCCAGGGCACTAGAAGCCCTCCCACTGCTGCCCCCTCCAGCACCAAGAACAGAGTGCATCACCTGCCCCAGACTGAGAGTTCCCATCTATACCCTGTGGCTAATAGCCACTGATGGACTTCTGCTCCATATGTTTATCTAATTCCCTCTTGAAACTGTCCATGCTTGTAGCTGCCACCACCTCCTGTGGCAAAGTTGAATTCTGGGTATAAGCTTTGGAGTACAGGCAAGGTATCCCAAGAAGTGTGCATACACAAGAAATCTTATGCCCAGAATTCGACTTTGCTGGCCTTAAAGGTGCCGCTGGACCCAAACTTTGTCATGATGCTTCAGACCAGCAGGACTACCCACCCGGATCTGTTTATTTGGAGTAAATAAGCTTTGGGTTGTGTGGTGATTCTTGTAAAGAGTGGATGGTTCTACATGGAAGCTTTACCTGGAAACCTTAGATCTATAACCCCACCCCACCCCTTTCAGAGTCTGCAGATTTGCTTTCTTAGATGGGGGGGGGAGATTGCAGACTTAACTCTCTAGTACTGCGGTACATAACCTGGCATTTCAATGGCGGGCTGAGCCCCCAATATGCAACACTGAGGGCAATGCTCCTTCTAAAGCTGTGGAGTCTTGTGAGCAAAAATTCTACTTTGTGAGTCCCTGGCATTAAAGTTGCGAGCGAGCGGTTTGGCTACTGCATAAATTGGTTTGCTCTGGAGCCCTCCTTCCTGAGCGGAGACAAAAAATGTGTGAGCTGGAGGCTAAAAGCCTGGGACCTGGCTCGCTCTAACTCCGCTTAGAGGGAACACTGCTCGGACGTACCTATGAAGGGTCTAGGGATTCCACCCCCCCCCCCTTGCTGGAGTAAACGCGGCTCCCGATCCGGGCGCTGTGCAAGTCCTCAGGTCTACCTCCCCTCCCCAACCCGGGTCTGCTAAATAGTTGGCTCTTTGTGTCTTTTTGGGCAGGGTCTCTCTGGGGCCATATGTTTGGGGCGCACGTGTGGAAGGGGGAAGGCGCCGGGGCCCTCTCCACGTGTACATCTATGGGGAGAGCCGCCTGTCCTTAACAGGCGGCCACTGGCGAGAGATCCCCGGCTTGGTTTATTCGCGCCCCCTCCCCGGCCAGGGGCTGCCGGCCCCGGAGGGGCGCAGTGCGATCTCTTTGCGCGGTGGCGGCTGGAAAGCGCAGCGCGGCCGATCGGAGTGCGGATGGGGGCTGCCGGGCTCCGCCGCGTGCGCGTTCGGGGAGGCGGCGGCGGCGGCGGCGGCATGCCTCAACCCGGCGAGCCTCCGCTCCCCGGCCCGGTCTGTCCTCTAGGCCCGAAGCGCGCCGGCTTCTCCGCAGTCCCCCACGTGTCCGTCTCTTCCTTCCTTCCGGCTCGGCCTCGCCTTGCGCTAGGCCGCCGCTCCTCCTCTTCCAGCTCCGACCGCCGGGGCTCTTGGACTCGGCCTCCGCCTTTCGGAGCGGGGGAGCCGGCCGCGCCCCACGTGCCCGCGCCCGAGCACCGGGGGACGATCGCCTCGCCGCATCGGGGGGGACCCGCCTCGGAGAGGCCGCGGCCGGTGGCGCAAGGAGGCGGCCGCCGCCGCATGGGCCTGGCTGGCTGGCTGGCTGGCTGGCTCTCGCCCGGCCTCCCCTCCCCTCCCGTGGGCCGCCCGACTGGGACACGTGTCCCTGCAGCAGGCGGGCCGGGGCCTGCCCGACTGCTCGCTCGCTCCTCGCCCGGGCCGGCCGGCTGGGTGGCTGCGTGGTGGGAGAGAAGAGACGGGGAGGCCCCCCTACTTGGCTTGGCTGGCTTTTTGGACCACGTGCTGCCGATGGAGGTGGGCTGGGGGCGAGGGGGGGTGGAGGAGGGGGGAGAAGGGCCTCCCGACCGGCCGCTGCTTTCCCCGGGGTGGGGAGGGGCGGGTTTCCCAGTTGTCCGCCCCCCACCTTCCTTTTTTCCTTTTATGTAAAGATCAAAAAAACACAACCCTTTATTTTCCCCCCTTTGCTTTCCACCGGTTGCTCCTTGTCCCCTTGCCTCCCCCCCCCGCCAACATCTGTTTGTTCCCTATTACCTAGTAGGAAGATTTGTTTTTAAAAAAAATGACATTGCCAAAATCATTGCCCAACTTCTTTCTTTCTTTTAAACAATAACCCGAATTTCCCACCTTCTCCGGGTTTCGCTCTGCTCGGCTGAACTTTGGTTTCCACTTTTGATTTGCCCATTTAATGTTTGCTTTAAATAGCTTCGGGGGTGGGGTGGGGGATGGGGGTGGTTAATGCCACTCCTGCCTGGTTTTTCTCGTAGGCGGCCACTTGCTCGCTGTCGAGGGGGTGGAGAAGGGGGCACCTTTGGCGAGGTGGAGAAACACCCCGGCTGTCTTTGGAAAGGCGAGGGAGGGAGGACATCTTGAATTGGGTGGCATCCCGGCTCCGGGTTTTGCGCAAATGGTGTAGGGGGGAGGTTATAGGGATCAGGCTGGCAGGTGGTATGTTAGGGTGTTCCTGGTAGGTGTGTGTGTGTGTATGGGGGGATATAGAGCCAGTTTCTCCTGCCCTTTTCACCGTAAGGGGCTAAAAGAGGGAAGTCGGAGACACATCTGAAGTGTTGTTGCCTCTTTCCTGGGGGAATTGAGCAATGGAGAGAGGAGGGAGGCCTGAAATATTGCTGCTCCTCTTTCACTTCAAGGTGCGTGGGTACGTTTCTCCTAAAGAGGGGCTGGGGAGTTAATGTCCAGTTCGGGGGGGGGTCTTCAGCAGTGTTCCCTCTAAGCTGCGTTTTTTAGCCCCCGGCTCACACGAAGCTGAATTTTTTAGCCTCCAGCTCAGAGTTTTTTAACCTCCCGGCTCACGCATTTCTATTTTAGCTCCAGAAGGAGGGCTCCGGAGCAGACAAATTGACGCCACCGCCAAATCGCTCGCTCACCACTTTAATGCCAGTAGCTCACAAGGTGGGATTTTTGCTCACGAGACTCCGCAGCTTAGAGGGAGCGTCGGTCTTCAGCACGGAAACGGCTTCAGTGCCAGCCCGAGACAGAAAGCGTGCTTTGTTGCCGGATCTCTAGAATCCTTGGAAGTATCTTCTGTCTCTCTCCACCTGAGCTTCCTGGGTACGTCAGACTTGTTGAGGTAGTTTCCCCGAGCCTGCCCTTTGGCAAACACTTCCCCCTCCATGCAAAGTAGCCCGGACAATTGCTGTTGCATCGGATTTTAACTGGCCTTTGTGATTTTACAGCCTTTGTGTTTTCACAGCAAATCCTGTGGCTGTCATTGGCAAGTGAATTGGTCGGTTGCTTTGTCCTTTTAAAAAGAGCTGGGCGACTCTTGGTTAAAAACTCAGGGGAGGGGTCTTAGGCAAGCCCCCCCCCATTAACCCCACTGCCCCTCCTCTGAAAAGGGGGAATAATATTGCACTAGGCGACACGGCTGTTGTAGAGGTTACTCACAATAGCATATGGAACTTTTTGAGCAGTGAGTATGCTCTTTGAGTCTATTTGTCTCGCTCTTCTCCCAAGGAACTCCGGACAGTGAATGTTGTTCCCAAGTTTGTCCTCACAACAGCCTTGTGAGGTGGGTTAGACAGAGATCGTGCCTGGCCCAGGGAGAGCTTCGTGGCATAGTGGGGATTTGAACCTGGGTTTCTGAACTCCTAATCTAATACAAAACACCAGAGTGCACTGGTACGTACGATTTCTGTGGCACAACCGGGTTCAGGTCTCCGCATCTTCTCCATATCTTCTCCAACTGCACTACTTCTCTTTCACCCAAGATGTAATTCATTACCAAGATTACCTTGATGTAGGAAACGGCACGTACCCAGGCACTAGTTTCATGCATTCCGAACACACATCTCTGTATTTTATTGGGTGGGCAAATCACAACAATACGTGCAGTGGCAAAATATACGGATGCCCTCCCAAGAAGAAGAGGAGGGGATTGGATTTATACCCCGCCCTTCACTACCCAAAGGGGTCTCAGAGTGGCTGACAAACTCCTTTCCCTTCCCCTTCCCAGAACAGACACCCTGTGAGGTAGGAAGGGCTGAGAGAGCTCTGACAGAAACGGCTCTTTTTTCAAAAACAGCTCTGACAGAACTATGGCTTGCCCAAGGTCATCCAGCAGGTGCAAGTGGAGGAGTGGGGAATCAAACCCGGTTCTCCCAGATTAGAGCCTGCACACTTAACCACTACGCCAAACTGGCTCAAGCGTAGGAACAGCGTTTCCGACATTTGTCATCGAGCATCCCTACAAAACAGTTGCAGAAACGGCGAGTTCCGACTGTTCAGTTGCGGCGAAAAACGTGCGTTGTGAGTTTTTAGCACAGCTCTCTTCCCGATTCGCGTACGCCTTCTTGCTCGTGGGCGTTCAGGGAAGCATGTTGTAACGTCCCGCCTTCCCAGAAAGGCCTCTTACCGGTTGCCTTCCTTTTAGGTGGCGCCTGTTGCAATTTGCACCTTGTTCGTTCTGGATGTTGGGTCACAGGAAGCGAAGTCCTGCCTTCGGGAGCAGCAGGAGGAAGCGGCTAATGACAGGGCGGCGGGGCAAAATGCTTCCTCTTCCTCCACTTTATTTAACAGGAGAAAATCCTGCCCGTCCAGGTTTTTCGTCGTCCCCCCCCCCCAATCCAGATGACTTGTGGGCAGTGTTCCCTCAAAACTGAGCTAGTGTGAGCCGGCTCACGGTTTTTTAGCCTTCGGCTCACACATTTTTGTCTTGGCTCAGGAGGGAGGGCTCCAGAGCAAACTAATTTATGCAGCAGCCAAATCGCTGGCTCACAACTTTAATACCAGCAGCTCACAAAGTAGAATTTTTGCTCACAAGACTCCACACAGCTTAGAGGGAGCAGTGCTTGTGGGCACAGAACGGCAGAGCTCTCTCTAGTGGGGCACGCTAGGCAGCTGCCACAGGAGATGGGGGCAGTGGGATCGCGCCTTTGAAACCGTGGCGGGCTGGTGCAGTGGTGTGGCCGGAGGTACGAGCCGGGAGAAGAGTCCGGGTTCGAAACCTCGTGAATTTGGTGTACGGCTTTGCCCCCACAAGCATGGTGGGAAGTGGCGTCAAGTAGCAGCTGACTTACGGTGACCAGTGGTCCCTCTAAGCTGTGGAGTCCTGTGAGCAAAAATTCTACTTTGTGAGCTGCTGGGCATTCAAGTTGTGAGCGAGCGATTTGGCCACTGCGTAAATTAGTTTGCTCCGTAACCAGGATTTTTAAATTTGGAGGGGCCTTTAAATAAGTCAGGGGGCACTCTGCACACACCCCTGCACCCCCCCCAAAAGGAGTGCCTGGGCTGGATGGGAAGTCAGGGGGCTTTGGCAGTAAGTGAGGGGGCCAGGCCCCAAGGCACCCCACTGTAGCTACGGGCCTGTCTGGAGCCATCCTTCCTGAGCTTAAGACAGAAACGTGCAAGCCGGAGGCTAAAAAACTGTGAGCTGGCTCACACTAACTCAGCTTAGAGGGAACACTGATGGAGACCCCAAAGGTTTTCAAGGCAAAAGACATGCAGAGATGGTTTGCCATTCCCTGCCTCTGCAGAGTGACCAGGGACTTCCCAGCCTGGAGAAGTGGAGGTTGGAAAGGGGGGGGGCATGATTGCTGCCTTGAAGTATTTGGAAGGCTCTCACTTAGAGGCGGGAAGGGAGCTGTTCCTGGTGGCAGCAGACGAGAGGACTCGGAATAATGGGTTTAAATTACAGGTGGAAAGGTACCAGCTAGATATTAGGGGAGGTTTTTTTACAGTAAGAAGAAGAAGAGATCGGATTTATACCCCGCCCTTCACTCGGAGTCTCAGAGCGGCTTACAAACTCCTCTCCATTCCCCTCCCCACAACAGACACCTTATTTGTTTATTATTTAGCACTTTCGATTTATATCCTGCCTTGCCAGCGGGATATACCTTGTGAGGTAGGCGGGGCTGAGAGAGCTCTTTCAAGAACTGCTGGTGAAGGAACAGCTCTGAGAGACCTTGGGACAGACCCAAGGACACACCAGCTGCCGCACGTGGAGGAGCGGGGAATCAAACCCGGTTCTCCCAGATTAGAGTCCGTGCTCCTAACCACTACACCAAACAGAGTACTTCAGCTGTGGAGTGGGCCGCCTTGGGGGGGGGGATGAGCAATGCTCCCTCTAAACTATGGAGTCTTGTGAGCTAAAAATTCTACTTTGTGAGCTACTGGCATTAAAGTTGTGAGCGAGCAGTTTGTCTGCTGCAGAAATTGGTTTGCTCTGGAGCCCTCCTTCCTGAGCTAAGACAAAAATCTGTGAGCTGGAGGCTAAAAAACTGTGAGCTAGCTCACACTAACTGAGCTTAGAGGGAACCCTGGTGATGAGCTCCCCCTTCCTGGCTGTCTTCAAGCAGCGGCTGGACAAACACTGGTCAGGGATGGTTTGGGCCGATCCTGCATTGAGCAGGGGGCCGGACCCGGTGGTTTCTGTGGCCCCCTTCCATGATTCTACGCATGGTCTCTCATCCAGGTGCTAACCGGGGCCGACCCCGCTCAGCTTTCGAGCTCTGACAAGACCGGGCCACGACGTAGGAAGCAGTAACAGTGACCTAGTTGTTGTTCACTGTTGTGGTGACGTGACGCTCGCTGGAATGCTCTGATGCTCCGCAAACACTGTCATTACCCCCACCTCCAGGGTTCCATCGCTTCCAATAGCTAGGAAGCGCCGAGAATCCTCCATTCGCCCGTGAGCATTCCAATGAAAGGGAAGGAGCATATTTACTTAGGTTGGGAATGCGGGGAAGGCAACTAGCTATTCCGGAACGTCTTCTAATCTGCCGGCGGCAAACTTGAGTGCGTGCTCCCGAATGGGGCAGGGTCATTCGGGGACCAGGGTACCTCCTGCCCCATTTGAAATAAGGCCAGAGCCCGTCGGGGCTGACCCCGCCCTTTTTTTTATTTCAAAGTTTTTGAGAAACGGCCATTCAGGCAGCTGCTGGGAACACGCAAGTCATGTTCCACTGAGTCAAGGGGGAGGCGGGCTGGAAAATAGACCTTGCCTTTCCTGGCAGGCCAGCCCGAGGCCTTGTGTGTACTTAACGCGGCCTCTGCTAGTGAGCTAACGCCCCTCGGTTATCGTTTTGGTGGTGGGAGAGAGAGAGAGAGATGTTCTGATAATTCCAAGGACTCTTGCTTGAGCTTGCTGAGTGTAAAGCAGTTTCTCCCCCCCTTGCCTGTTTATGTAATATATATAACCTTCTAACTGTGGGTGCCTCTTTATGCATCTGGTGAAGTGAGGCCCAAGAATGATTGTACAATATTAAATTTGAAGGAGAAGAGAAGGAGATTGGATTTATACCCCACCCTTCATTCGGAGAGTCTCAGAGCAGCTTACAGTCTCCTTTCCCTTCCCCACAACAGACACCCTGTGAGGTCGGTGCGGCTGAGAGAAAACTGCCCTTGAGGAACCGCTCTGAGAGAACTTGCGACTGACCCAAGGTCATCCAGCAGGTGCATGTGGAGGCGCGGGGAATCAAACCTGGTGCTCTTAACCACTATATCAAACTTAGCTTGCTGTGGTGCCCTAGGTCCTTTTGCCCGACTTACGATGGTTAAAGAATGGTAAAGGGAAGATCTCCCCTTTCGCTACAAGCTGGAATAGAGCTAGGTTTCTGATTTACGTTAGCTATTGTGCACATAGCATTAGATGTATTAGTTATTCCAGATGTGCAGATGTGACTCCGTGAACCGTGAGCCATGGTTCTATAAAACAATTGGGGAAAAGGCTCAATTCAATGGTAGAGCATCCTCGTGGCACGCAACGGGTCCTGGTCTCAGTCCCTAGCATCTCCACTGCTTCCATTCCTGTCCTCTAAACAACGCTGAAAGGTAATTTAGCCCGCAAGAAAGTTGACTGGCCCAAAGTCACTCAGTGAGCTTCACGTGGCCCAGTTGGGACTTGAACTCAGGGCACCTTGGTCTCTGTTCAGCACCTGTTTTCCTTCCTACTTTTTTTTTTTTTTGGTTGAAAGCCGCCGCAAGGCTTGGCCGGAAGGAACTCCATAATTCCTGCCCCATAAACCGATCCAGCTTGGTGTTGCCAGGTTTGGGTGAGATCCCAGGATTAAAACTCTCTCCACCCTTTACTCTGTAATGATATACCTGCCGGCTTGTGGTTCATTCCTTGGGCACCTCCGTGTTACTGGGTAGTGTGTTGGTTGTGCAACTTTATTTAAGCACATGAAGAACTATTTGCAAGACCTTCAAGGTCCACGCCCTTTATCTTCCTCCCCACCAGTGTCATTCTTGTTCATATATTGCCGCCCAGCCTGTGAAAACAGCTGTCTGGTTGCTACACAACATTGGAGGGAGTTGCTGGTCCCACAGTGGCCAGTTCACAACTTCAGCAGGGAGAAGATGGGGCTCTGTTAAGAAAATGATACATTAACCCCCCCCTTTGGATTTGGGAAAACAATCTCACACCAACTGTTACTGATATTTTAATGGATTTAATGGGTAGACGTGTTGGTCTGATGCAATAGAACGAAGTTTGAGCCCAACGGCACCTTTAAGACCAACAAAGTTTGATTCTAGGTATAAGCTTTTGTATGCATGCACACTCTGAGAGCCAGTTTGGTGTAGTTGTTAAGTGCAGACTCTCATCTGGGAGAACTGGGTCTGATTCCCCACTCCTCCACTTGCAGCTGCTGGATGACCTTGGGCAAGCCATAGTTCTGTCAAAGCTGTTCTCTCAAAGACAGTTCTTGAAAGAGCTCTCTCAGCCCCGCCTACCTCACAGGGTGTCTGTTGTGGGGAGAGGAAGGGAAAGGACATTGTGAGCGTATCTGAGACTCCAAGTGAAGGGCGGGGTATAAATCCAATCTTCTCTTCTTCAGATACATATTTATATAGTAGTGTCTCCATACATGACGTTTTACTGGTTGGCACAAGTGAAAAAACAGTTCTCTGCCCCCCAAAGTATACAATATAACATTTGTAGGAGGGTCAGTGGATTAACAGAAGGGAAGAAGAATCAACAAATAGGGGTCTGTTGGGTTTGTAGGAGAGAAGAGTCTGGGCACGTGCAGAAGACATCCTTGAACTGAATTAGAAGTTGCAATAACTGCTTTGCCAAAGTTTATGATCTTGGACATCTTGTGTTCTCCCGGTAGACGCGAATGTCACCATACCAAGGTTGCGCTTGGCCAGATTGACCCACAAGCTTTCGTCTTGCAGTTACATTAAATTACGCAACTTGAGTTTCATTGAGTGAGGGCGGGACCCGTCGTCATCTTTCCCATTCTGTGAAATGGGTGTCATAGTGAACTGCTGCACGCTAAAGGGTGATTAAGGCAGAACAACCTCTCCCCCCACATCGTATTCCAACTATTGCACAGGTTTCTTATGTTGGCCTCTGTGTGGGATAGGATGCTGAACTCAATGGACCACTGGTCTGATCCAGCAGGGATCTTACGTGCTTATGAAGGCTTCAGCCTCTGTGTTCTGTTGTTGAACCTCCAGAGGAACTGGTTGGCCACTGTTTGAAACAGGATGCTGGACTGGATGGACCACTGGTCTGATCCAGCAGGGGTCTTATGTTTTTATGAAGGCTTCGGCCTCTCTGCCCTAATGTTGACCCTCCAGAGGAACAGGTTGGCCACTGTGTGAGACAAGATGCTGGACTAGATGGACCCCTGGTCTGACCCAGCAGGGCTCTTCTGAGGTTCTTATGAAGGCCTTGGTCTCTCTGCCCTGTTGTTGGCCCTCCAGAGGAACAGGTTGGCTGCTGTGTGGGGCAGGATGCTGGACTAGTTGGACCACTGGTCTGGTCCAGAAGGGCTCTTCTGATATTCTTATGAAGGCCTCGGCCTCTCTGCCCTGTTGTTGGCCCTCCAGAGGAACTGGCTGTCCACTGTGTGAGACAGGATGCTGGACTAGATGGACCACTGGTCTGATCCAGGAGGGCTCTTCTGATGTTCTTATGAAGTCCTCGGCCTCTGCCCTGTTGGCCCTCCAAGAGGAACTTGTTGGCCACTGTGTGAGACAGGATGCTGGACTAGATGGACCACTGGTCTGACCCAGCAGGGCTCCTCTGATGTTCTTAAATAGGACAGGGCTGATTCTGGTGTGTGTGGAGTTTTTAGCACAGGGCAGGTAGCCTAGATGCAGATCTTGCCGCCGCGCCCGCCCCCCCCCACGGTTCTGGGCTGCCTGGTGAGAATGTCTCCTTGTAGCACTAACCATCAGACAGGTCCCGGCCATGAAGCATGGGGCTACTTTGCCCCCCCGCAAAAAAGAAAATGCAGGCAGAAATACTGGATGTTTTGTCGTTGGCATTTGTTTCGTGTGTGTATATATATAATTTTAAAAAAAGAAATATTGGATGTGTTTTGTTTTTTCCAGGGAAGAAAGAAAAGTTGGGGTTCCTGGGAAAAAATTAGAGGGAAGAAGAATATTGGGTAAGATAATGCTGGGGGTGGCCACCCCCCACCCCCCAGGACTGGAAGTCCCGCCCCCCATCTGCTGATTGCTCTCTTGGGTTCTCACTCTAACTCAGGGTGTCAAACATGTGGCCCCTGGGGCCGGATTAGGCCCCCGGAGGTCTTCTGTCAGGCCTGCAGCGGAACGGGCTGTCTTCTGCTTCTTCTTCCAGTTCTGCTGCTTCCATGTCATCGTAGGTTTTCAGCTTTACAGATACACAACCTGAACAGCATACTCAAGATGGCAGCATTACAGACATTTCAGTGCAATAATTCCGCGCAAGGGGTGTCAGTTATCAGACAGTGTTAAATAAAACAAAATATTCCAAGGGTGCTAATGTTTGAAGCATGTTTTTATTTTAAGTAGCAAAAAAAAACCCCTTTGCGTTTGTGTCCTTTGTAAAGTTTGTATCTCATAAACTTTATATTTCACGACACACATGGCCCGGCCAAACAAGGTCACATTTATGTCCCATCCAGACCTCATAACAAATGTCTTCGTGACGCCCCTGCGCTAGACTCTATAGGGGTGAAGGTTAATTTGTAAAGTATATTAAATAATTCACTCATGTACTTCACATTGCAGAGCCAGCTGTGGTGTAGCAGTTAGGAGCGCAGACTCTAATCTGGGAGAGCCGGGTTCGATTTCCCACTCCTCCACATGCAGCTACTGGTGTGCCCTTGGGTCAGTCACAAGCTCTCTCGGAGGTGTTCTTGAAAAGAGCAGTTTCTGTCAGAGCTCTCTCAGCCCCACCTGCCTCACAGGGTGTCTGTTGTGGGGGGAGGAAGGGAAGGAGACTGTAAGCCGCTCTGAGACTCCCAAGTGGAGGGCGGGGTATAAATCCAAATCTTCTTCATCTTCTTCTTGTGGGCATGGCTCACGTTGCTGGCAGTTTGACAGTAGCTCCTGATGAATTCTGCTTGTTCACGTTTCCCCCACCCCTTAGAAATCAGAGGTGCATTCCTTTTCCTTGGATTCTTACGCCGACTCTTTCGCTTGCGAGGAAGCGTCTTTCCTCCGTCTGTCATGCTATGGAAAGTGGAGCTGAACACAAAACTGCATTTTACTGAATCAGACCCTTGGTCCGTCAAATTCAGTATCGTCTACTCAGACCGGCTTCAGCTCTCCAGGGTCTCAGGCGGAGGTCTTTTCGCATCACCTACGACCTGGTCCTTTTAGCTGGAGATGCCGGGGACTGAACCTGGGACCTTCTGCATGCCAAGCAGGTGCTGTGCTACTAAGCCACGTCCCCTTCCGTGTTAATCTGATGGGGGGGGGGTTTCCGATCTCTGTTGCCTCGTCATTGAGGTTTTCTAGGCACCTTGGTGCGTCCTCCTGAGACATAGCAGGGAAACTTGCCAATCTGTGGGTGGGACTGTGGGTCAGGGGCAGGTTGCAACTGGCTAGCCCTCCTGCAGCGCCACAGACGTGCCCAAGGGCAATGTTCCCTTGAGCAGCCTGCATGGCGTCCTGTTTAATGTTGCACTAAGGGGAGTCCCGGATTCAAATCCTGACTGAGCGTCTTTGAGTCAGTCATTGTCTCTCAGCCTAGCTTGCTCCACAGGTTTGTTATGAAGGTAAAATAGGATTGGGGGGTCACATATGTTGCCTTGCTCTCCGAGGAGGAGGAGGAGGAGGAGGAGAGAGAATGTGCCATTAGTTGCCACTGCGTCATGACCGATGCTCCATCTAAGCTGTGGAGTCTTGTGAGCAAAAATTCTACTTTATGAGCTACCGGCATTAAAGTTGCGAGCGAGCGATTTTGCTGCTGCATCAATTAGTTTGCTCTGGAGCCCTCCCTTCCTGAGCTAAAATGAAATTGTGTGAGCCGGGGGCTAAAAAACTGTGAGCTAGCTCACACTGACTCAGCTTAGAGGGAACACTGGTCATGACAATCCCAGTTGGTGGGATGTTCCTGGCAAGAGACAGGCATAGGTGTTCCGCTGTCGCCTTCCTCGAAACAGAAACCCAAATCTTCCTCGGCGGTCTTCCATATGCACCATGGCCGGCTCTGCTTAGCTCCCAAGCCCCGGTGAACTCAGACCAAACTAGCCTACGGGGGCTGCTTCCTTGGAGAAAATGCAGTTGGACTATACAAGCACTTTGGAGTCCTGTACTGGTCTTACCGAGAGCTGATCACCCCCAAAAACGTAACGTGTAAGTCTGATGTACGTGCATTTTGCATGAGGACGGACCGTGGCTCAGTGATAGAACACCTGTTTGGCATGCAGAAGGTCACAGGTCCAATCCCTGGCGCTTCCAGTTGAAAAGAACCTGGCCGCAGGAGATGCGAAGGATCTTTTTCTGCCCGAGACCCTGGAGAGCGAGTGCCGGTCTGAATAGACAATACGGACTTTGATGGTCTGATTCAGTACGAGGCTGCTTTATGTGTTCTCGGGGAGCAGAGGCCGATCGCTGTGGCCTTGTGTTCCTCGTCTTGGACGCACCTCTGTTTTAGCCTCACAACAGCCCCGAGGTCACCCACCCGGCATGCTCCCAGCGCCCAAGTGGGAATTCGAACCTGGATTTTCTAGATCCTAGTCTGACGCTTTAACCGCTGCCCCACGCTGGTCGTCAGAACGAGACACGCCCTCCGGCATAGCCCCTGCGGAAGCACTTCGCCCCGACCTCTGTCGTTTACACTAACGAGCGCGTGCGTGGATGAGACTAGCGCTGGTATCTGGGAGCCCCTGTGCCGGCCAGAAAGGAATTTAACACACCTGTCGGTCGCAGTCCAGATCTCGCGTCCAGACTGCGTGCTTCGTGGCAGCTGGAAGGGGAGTCCCCCGGCGGTCGCTGAGACGACGTGAGCTCCGCTGCAGAAAGGGGTCTTTTGTCGGGAGCCTCCGGATTCCGGTTAGGCAAGGGTGGAAGCGCCCGGCCGCCCTCCAGCCAGGGTGGCTGTCGGCTTTGTGTACCTTTGAAGAAGCTGCCGTGGCGGCATTCCCGGCCCGGCGTGGCTTGCATCGTAATGAAATGCCTGCCAGCACCCCGGGGCGGGGAAGCTCCTTTCCCCCCTAAGCGTGGGTGTCGGGTCTGCTTGCCACTTCCCTTGTGGTGGTGACTCGATCTCGGTTTTGCTCCGGAAGGCAGCCCGTGAAGGGAGATCGGGGCCAGTGTGGTGTCGTGGTTAGAGACTCGGAAGGAGCGTCGGAGGACCTGCCGTGAAACCTGCTGGGCGACCTTGGGCCGGTCGCCCCGTCTCAACCGAACCTACCTCACCGGGTGGTCGTGAAGACGTAGTGGAGGCCAGGTGAAGAAGAAGAGATTGGATTTATACCCCGCCCTTCATTCGGAGTCTCAGAGGGGCTTACAAACTCCTTTCCCTTCCCCTCCACACAACAGGCACCCTGTGAGGTAGGCGGGGCCGAGAGACCTCTTTTGAGGACTGCTCTTGAGAGAAAAGCTCTGACAGAACTATGGCTCGCCCAAGGGTCATCCAGCAGCCGCATGTGGAGGAGTGGGGAATCAAACCCGGCTCTCCCAGATTAGAGTCCGCGCACTTAACCACTGCACCAAACTGGACCATGTGCCCTGCTCCAAGCTCCCAGGACAAGGGCAGAATAAAAATGTGATAGAACTGGGTGAGCTGGTGTCTCATAATAGTGTGTATTTATTTCATTGGGACCCAACCTTTCTCTCCAGTGGAACTCTAGAGTGGCTTACAGCATTTCCCCCTCCTCCACTCTGAAAGCCAGTTTGGTGTAGTGGTTAGGAGCATGGACTCTAATCTGGGAGAACCGGGTTCGATTCCCCATTCCTCCACATGCAGCTGCTGGTGTGGCCTTGGGTCAGTCCCAAGTTCCCTCAGAGCTGTTCTCTCAAGGACAGTTTCTCAGCCCCACCTCCCTCACAGGGTGTCTGTTGTGGGGAGGGGAAGGGAGATTGTAAGCCGCTCTGCGACTCCTTTGGGTAGTGAAGGGTGGGGTATAAACCCAATCTCCTCCTCCTCTTCTTTATTGTCACAACAGTCCTGTGAGGTAGGTTAGATTGAGCGTGTGTGACTGACACAGATGGGGAATCAAACCGGGGGATCTCTCAGATACCAGTCCAGCACTCTTAACCGTTATACCTCACTGATTCCCTGCAGTTGGATGTTTCATGTTATTTCGACGATCTATGCCGCAAACCACGTGAGGTAGAATAGCAGTGTTCCCGGTGTTTCAGATAGGGGGGCATCATGGTTCAGTGCTCAGTCTGTTGGCCCAGGCTCTGGAAGGGGGGGGATTTGGCCCGTGAAGAAGGGAATGCCGGTCTGAACTGGGTGGGGAGTTGCAGGCCAGCGAAGACCCTCGGTATCTGGGCTGGATAATGAGTGCTCCTGATCAGGTGTCCCTGCTGAGACATAACCATCCAAGATGGGTCAAGGGGCAGGATCAGCCGAGCGGTCATCACTCCCGGCGGCTCAGCCCCAAACCTGTTGGCATCAGCTCAGATCCGTGCCCACGATGGAGAGGAAAATGTTGGATTATTCCACACAAATATTGCATTTCTAGGACGGAAGGGACGCATCCAGTTTCCAGCTCCCTCCTTCCCTCCAAAGTCTGTCATATCCTAGGAAGAGTACTCAGAACAAAGTTTCCTATAACACAATAAATGGACAGGTAGAAATTCACAGGTAAAGTTCATCACAGGTAGATTAACTTTACCTGTGAACTTCTACCTGTCCATTTATTGTGTCATAGGAAACTTTGTTCTGAGTACTATATATGTCGTAGCCAGGTAATTTATTAAATCGTTGATTTCTGGCGTTTAAATTTGGGCACATGGATTTTTTTTTTCTTGTTTACATACATTGCTGTGCCACTGCGTTTCATCTGATATCCTAGGAAGAGAGCATTTGGGGTGGAAAGAGTTGATTGAATATTTGCAGGGCAGACGGAGGTGTGTTTCCTCCCCAGCCTGCCTTGTGCAAGGTCCCATGCCGGCCTCCATAATTTCCCAGGTGGCGCGCACGAACCGAAACAGCGGCAGACGGCTTCGTCAGCTCCTCGCGGCCGCGGCTTTAAGTCTCTCCGCCTACCTGCTTTCACAGTCCTTAACCTTCCAGGTGTTTGTTTAATAAGGCTGGCCCGGCTAATCGATATCACCGATATCTCACTGGCAGACCTTGGAGTGGCTGAGGTCTCGGGCGTGCGTGCTTGGTGCGCGAGTAGAACGCCAGCTGGCTCTGCCAGCTGTCTGAGAAGCACTGTTTGGGGTCCAGCACTTCCCTCCTCCCTAGATGGCGGACTCTTTTGGGGAGGTGGCATTGGGCTGCGCTCCAGGAAAAGCCGCTTGCAAAGCTTCCCTCCGGGGCGTGTCTGTGACTGCAGTGCCCTTGTGGATCCGCACCAATGCCTCTGAGTTTGCTCTGGCTAGCGATTACATGGCCTTCTCAAAAAGTACGCTTCTCGAGTGTGCCGAAACAGTGCCCTTCCGCATTCTGAGCTAAATAAGTCTTCTGCGTCCTGTGAACTGAGTGCCTCTATCTCAGGGGTCTGGTTGCCTCTATGTCAGGAGTCCCCAACCATTTTGAGCCCCGGGGGAACCTTTGGGGTGATGACACAGGGCGGTGGGTACGACTACAATATGGCTGCCGCGGAGGCAGAGCCACACAGGGAGAAAGGCCAAGCAAAGGGGAGAAGAGGGATAATTAGAGAAACTGGGAAAGAATAAAGCAGACACCGGTGCCAGCTGCCACCAAAACAGTGCTATTTTAATCCACATAGCTAATCAGATCTTTGGTGGCCAGTCAGAAGCTCTGCTGTATGGAAGCCCCGCCTGGCCCCATTCACTTTCTAAAGACACTTGGTGGGCACCAAGGATGGTGTTGGCGGGCACCGTGGAGCCCGTGGGCGCCACGTTGGGGATCCCTGCATCACGCCTTTCCGTCTCTTGGGCTGTCAGGATCCAAATCCGCCACGGGCTGTCAACCCCCTCCTTCCATTTCTGTGTTTCCAGTGGAATTTGTGACCCCTGCTTTGGAATTGTCTGAGCCAGCGTGAGAGCCAGTGTATTTTGGGGAGAGGAAGGAAGGGCCACGGTGGTGTTGTGGGCAGAATGTTAGACAAGGATGTGGGGATTCCCCCTCCCCCAGGTTCAAATCCCTGCTCTGCCCGTGAAGGTGGCTGGCTATCTTTGGGCCAGTCACATGCTCTCAGCCTCATCCTACCTCACAAGGTTGTTGTGGGGATCAGAGGAGAAGGACATTAAAAGGCAGGGTATAAATGACTTGGGACTGAGCAGTGCTCCCTCTAAGCTGTGGAGCCTTGTGAGCAAAAATTCTGCTTTGTGAGCTACTGGCATTAAAGTTGTGAGCGAGCGATTTGGATACCGTGTAAATCAGTTTGCTCTGGAGCCCTCCCTTCCTGAGCTAAGGCAAAAATGTGTGAGCCGGAGGCTTAAAAAGCTGTGAGCTAGCTCACACTAGCTCAGCTTAGAGGGAGCACTGCTTGGGAGAGCCTCACTGAATAAGCCACCTCCTTTTCCAGTGGAAAAAAGCTCTCTCTCTCTGCATGGCACGTTCACCTCCTACGGAGGGTGTGCTGAGATGACCACATGACAAACTTACCGCCTTAGCCAGCTTGGTGTAGTGGTTAAGAGCGGCAGGACTCTAATCTGGGAGAACCGGCTTTCATTCCCCACTCTTCCGCATGCAGTTGCTGGATGATCTTGGGCCAGTCACATGTTCTCTCAGAGCTGTTCCCTCAGGAGCAGTCCTTGAAAAAGCTCTCTCTTAGCCCCGCCTACCTCGCAGGGTGTCTGTTGTGGGGAGGGGAAGGGAAAGGAGATTGTGAGCGGCTCAGAGACTCCCGAGTGAAGGGCGGGGTATAAATCCAGTCTCCTCCTCCTCTAGCAATTGTGATGAGGGACCCCATGTCAAAAGTATCTGGACTCAGGCTTGCAGATCGGCTTGAGCTACTTAGCCATAGGCACCGGGGGGGGGGGGGGGCGTTGCATTGTCTGTCCTTACTAGCCAGTGGGAATGCTCGCTGTGGGGCAGGGACGTTGTGTCATCCTCATGTCCTCCTTGCTCCAGGCATCCGTTGCCCAGAGCCCTTGCGACCTGCTTGCTAAGTTCCCACCAGTTTGGTATTTTTGTATTTTGTGTGTGTGTGTGCGCACGCACCTAGAAGGCTTGGTGACCTCTGGTGACTGAGGCCTGGAGGATATTCGGGGAGATGGCTGAATAAAGCCTACCCCCGTCCTCCCAACTTGGTATTCCAAGGAAGTCTCCCGCCCAAGTACTAACTAAGACTAGATCTAATGGGTGGAAATGACGAGGGAGTCGTTACCAGCTAGATATCAGGAGAAACTTCCTAACTGTAAGAGTGGTTGAGTGGTGGAACAGTCTGCCTCGGGAGGTGGTCGATGCTCCTTCCCTGGATGTTTTCAAGAGGAGGCTGGACGGCCATCTTTTGGGTATGTTGTAGGTATGTAGGGCTCTCTTTCGGCTATGCTCCTGCAGAGTGCAGGGGGTTGGACTAGATGACCTGCAACGTCCCTTCCAACTCGAACATTCTATGATTCTATAAACACAGTCGACGATGCTTAGCTTCGGAGATCTGATGAGATTGGGCTTGCCTCGGGATATCCAGGTCAGGGTTCTTCCCAGCATTTTTGAGAGCCCCCTCCCTCCCCCCATCTCAGTGTCTGCCCTCTGGTGCCCTGGCCCACTTCTGATGTCCCCCTGAGCCCAAGGATTCTCAGGAGCACAGATTAACTGACTGCCTGTTGGTTTGTCCCCTCTTTGGAAAACCAGCCCTGACGAGACTGACGTGTTCTCCCCTGTGTGGGATTTGGACTGTAGTGGTGGTGGAAAGTGTGGTCAGGTTGCAGCTCACTTTGGTAGAGGTGTAGCGTCAGTTTGGTGTCGTGGTTAAGAGCACGGACTCTAATCTGGGAGAACCGGGTTTGGTTCCCCACGCCTCCACATGCAGCGGCTGGTGTGACCTTGGGTCAGTCCGAAGTTCTCTCAGAGCTGTTCTCTCAAGAGCGGTCCTCGAGCGAGCTCTCTCAGCCCCACCTACTTAACAGGGTGTCTGTTGTGGAGAGGGAGAGGAGGGGAGGGAGAGGGAGAGGAGACAGTAAGCCGCTCGGAGGCTCCTTCAGGTAGTGCATCGTGGAGTATAAATCCATTTTCTTTCTTTTCTTCCTTCCTTCCTTCCTTCCTTCCTTCCTTCCTTCCTTCCCCCCGCCCTCCCCGCCGAGGCAGGCTTCTTCTGG
Source organism: Gekko gecko (assembly GCA_029375565.1). NCBI lineage: Eukaryota > Metazoa > Chordata > Lepidosauria > Squamata > Gekkonidae > Gekko > Gekko gecko. The sequence goes on along the minus strand of JAPDNY010000008.1, from coordinate 140,472,021 downwards.
CGACTCCATGGGGTTTTCAAGGCAAGAGGTATTTAGATGTAGTTTCCCATTGCCCGCCTCTGCATAGCAGTCTTTGGCTTCTTGGGGAGTTCTCCCATCCAAAGACTAACCAAGGCTGACCTTGCTTAGATTCCGAGACCTGACAAGACCGGGCCGCCCTGGGTCATTCAGTTCAGGGCAAAAAAACCCCTACAGGATAATGCTGAATTCTTTCCGCCCCTCCATGCTGTCTTCATAGCAGACCTGAACCTGTGCAGGCTTAACTTGGTTGTGAGTCTTCACCATTTTCTGCACCGCTAAATATCCCCGTCTCTCGCCTCGAAACCCCACAGCCCAGGTTGCCACGATTCAGTTGTACCTGGGCAGCACGCCCGATTACTGTTTAAGTATCCTCATACAGAAGTGTGGTGTGGTGAGGGAACACTAGGTTCTCTGGGTTGAGAAATTCCTGGAAATTTGGGCGTGAGCATGTGGGTGGGCAGGGGTGGGGACCTTAGCAGGATGCAGTGAACATAAGAACATAAGAGAAGCCAATGTTGGATCAGGCCAGTGGCCCATCTAGTCCAACACTCTGTCACACAGCGGCCAAAATATACCAGGTGCCATCGGGAGGTCCAGCAGTGGGGCCAGGACACTGGAAGCCCTCCCACTGTTGACCCCTCCAGCACCAAGAATACAGAGCCTCACTTGCCCCAGACTGAGGGTTCCTATCTGTACCTTGTGGCTAATAGCCACTGATGGACTTCTGCTCCATATGGTTATCCAATTCCCTCTTGAAACTGTCCATGCTTGTAGCTGCCACCACCTCCTGTGGCAGTGAATTCCATATGTTAATCACTCTTTGGGTGAAGAAGTACTTCCTTTTATCCGTTCTAACCTGACTGCTCAGCAATTTCATGGAGTGCCCACAAATTCTTGTATTGTGAGAAAGGGAGAAAAATACGTCTTAACCTGCTCTATCCTAGGCATAATCTTATAAACCTCGATCATGCCCCAGAGTCCATCCTCCAAAGCAGCCATTTTCTCCAGGGGAACTGTTCTCTGTCGTCTGGAGATCCAGTGCGATCGCAGGAGATCTCCGGGCCCCGCCTGGGGATTGGCAGCCCTGGGTCTGCCTCACATGTGCTTTGGTCCTCTGGCCCGTTGAGCAACGTCGCCGAGGGAAAGTTGAGAAATTGCAACAGCCATTTATTTGTGGTGTCGGCATTTGCAGGGAGTGTGATAGTCATGGCCGGTTTTCGCCCAGGTTGCCACTGTTCCCGCTTTCCAGATCAGGAACTGAGGCCCGTGAGTGAGTTTAGGCGGCACCCATGCAGTTGAGAAAGGGCCAGGATCCTGGATCTTCTTTGTTAGGCGCCTTTGAACCTTCCCTCTCCTCCCCCCATCCCCAGGGGCTGTGGTGGCTCAGTGGTTAAGATGGTGAAATGCAGACCGGAAGGTCGGTAGTTCAGCAGTTCAAGACCCGAGTGCCGCATGACGGAACGAGCTCCCGTCTCTGACCCCAGCTCCTGCCCACCTAGCAGTTCGAAATTGCAAGTAGATAAATAGGGACCACTTCGGTGGGAAGGTAACAGCGTTCTGTGAGCCTCGGCAGCTAGTCATGCCGGCCACATGACCACGGAAATGTCTTCGGACAGTGCTGGCTCTTCAGCTTGGAAACGGAGATGAGCACTGCCCCCCCCCCGTACCCCTCTCTTGCCTTTTGGGGCAGGACCAGGCAGGTCGGGGAGAGGAAGCCACATCTTACGGGTGTCGGCGCCCATGAGCCGACGCCACGTCCGGGCTCCTGCCACCCCGTGGTGTGCCCGCTGGCTGCTCCAGTCGCACAGATAGGATGTCTGGTTCTTGGGCCCTGCAAAGAGGAGAGCGTCCCGGCCGGGCCAGGAGTGTGCCTGCCTGCCTGCCTCCCTCCCTCCCTCTTCCTCCTGCCCAGGCAGTGCAAGTGACTCAGCCGTGTAGGCGTGGGATTTTCTCCGACCGGTTTGGGCAGTACTCAGGGCCACTGGCTGTGAATGTGGGTGGGGTTTGGGGTGCTCCCTGGTTCTCTGTCTCTCTCCCTCTCTCCCTCTCTCTCTCTCTCTCTAGTCTCTCGTCTCTCTGTCTCAGTGTCTCTGCAGTGCAGCAGACTCTGCGATCTGATACCACCGGCGGCTCCCGGCACTCATGTTCCTGGCCTTCTCCGGGTGGGGGCGGGGGACCGTCCCCTGCCTTGCCCATGTTTGGCAAGCCCGACCCTCCCTGCCCCGCACCAGCAGGTTTGCAGGCTGACAGTTCTGTCGTGTGTGCCCCCCCCCGCCTGCCGCCCGAAATCATTTTCTCAAAGTCCGTCCAATGAAGAGTCTCAGCTGTTTTTTGCAAAGCCTTTTCCGACTTGGGGGTGAGTCTGTTTTGTATGCTGCGTGAGCCCTGGGGAGAGCAGGCCGTGTCTCGGGGGTGGGTGGGGGTGGGTGGATAGGGGGTGCTCTTCCCCTTAAAGAACAGGATTTGTTCTGATTGTGGGTTTGGGGGTTCGGAGTGGTGAATTCCAAAGCCCCCCCTTTAGGGATGCGTTAAAGGGATGGTGGCTGGGATTGTATCTTGGGGGGGGAGACTCGGCCTGGGGAGGGTGGAGTGTTTAACCGGCAGCTGGTGAGCAGTCTTATTGGGGCTGGAAAAACCAGGACCACCCCCACCCACCCCCGGCTGGTGGACCGAGCCCCTTCACGCCCGTTGGGGAGGCCAACTCACACGGGGAAACTGCCAGGCTAGTTTAGATGTTTGCGGACCCCGCCCTTATTAATCTTCCACTCCATCTGGGCCTCCGGGGCTCCGGTTTTCTGAGCTGACCCCCCCCCCCGCGAAGAACTATCTCACAGGCTTCCTCCGTGCCTTCTTGGATTTTCGTTTCCAGAGTGGTTTGGGGGGGGGGCTGTCAAGAGCCTTGACCTCACAGCACCCAGGCCTTGAATGCTCTTTGTAGTTCTTGGGTATCTTTTCCTGTTAAGCGTGTGGCCGCGGTGGGCGTCTCTGTGCAATGATGCCCCATACCGTGGTCGGCAGGGGGGGGGGAGAAATGTTGTTGTGGTCATTTCAGTTCGTGCCCGTCGTAAGGTGCCCATATGCGAAATGTTGGGGGCAGTGGCCTTTCCTCCCGTTTTAATGGCACGGAGCCTCCACGGCTGGGCGGGTTCGACCGTGGGCCCACCCTGTGGCCTCGCGTGTTCAGTCGGCATTCTCGAAAAACTTCCCCACTTCTTTTTGGTGTTTGTATGCTCTTCCTTCTCTCTCTCCCCCTCCCCAAGTCTCCCTAGCCCGAAATGCTGACGCCGGAGGGAGACCTGGGGTCGGGTTACAGCAGGGCTCGAGGTCTGTTTGGGTTCCCGGGGCCGAGGAGGGGCCGCTTCCCCAGTACCTTGCCCTGCCATCTGGTTTTGCCGTCTCCCCCGCCTTTCTGTTTTGCTCGGAGCTCCGGTGGGCACGTGGTCCGGCCCAAAGGGGTTCCGTTCCCTGAAGATCCCCCCCCCCATGTCTTAAATTGCTGTTTACTGCCTGGCGTCTTGGCAGCGGTCCCCCTGGCCTTTGCTCCATAGGGAGGGTGGGGGGCGGACTTCAGCCAGCCGGCCCTTGCCAGGACGAGGCCTGTCGACTTTCAGGAGGCGTCGGCATTTCTTCGCTGCGCTCCAGAACAATCCGAAGATGCATTTATGGGGGGGGGGAGCTAAACCCATGCGGGAGGCGGTTTCATCTGCTGGAATGTGCCGCCCAGACAAGCAGTTCCTTTGTTCCCCTTTGACTCTCGCCTAGGTGCGTTCACGGCTCCCTTTCCTTAGAGCAGGGCCCGGCGACGTCTAGGCCGGAGCCGGCCGGGCTCCTCCCGCCTGCATGTTCCAGGAAGCCAAGCCGGTACGCTTCGTGCCTGCAGACAAGGGAGGAGTTCCCCACTTATTCCCTCGCCAGCCTCATGCAGCGCTGGAGGGAACGGGGACGACGTGTCTGCGAGAGCGTGAGCGGACCGGTGCGGCGGGGTGGATCGAAAAGGGTGTCAGGATTGGAGGGCGGGCTAAGTCGGAGTCCTCACTTAGTCCCGATGCGCCCTGGGAGAAGACAGGAAGCCGCCTGTCATCATCCATCTTCTCATTTACGCTCTGGGGGGAAAGAGGAAGGAGGGTACCCTGCCCCACCTGTTTTACAGGGGTACTGGCCAACAGCTCGCAGGAGTTGTGGGGAATAGATATGGGGCAGTGTTCCCTCTAAGCTAAGTTAGCGTGAGCTAGCTCACAGTTTTTTAGCCTCCGGCTTACCCATTTTTGTCTCGGCTCAGGAAGGATGGCTCCAGAGCAAACTAATTTCTACAGGAGCCAAACGGCTCGCTCACAACTTCGATGCCGGTAGTAGAATTTTTGCTCGGCAGACTCCACAGCTTAGAGGGAGCATCGATTAGGGGTCCACGTAGAAACTTCTGCTGTGGCCCGTGATGGGTTTAACTGTTTTCTCAGGCACCTGTGAACACCCAAGCTGCTTTGTACTGAATCAGAGCTTTGGTCCATCAAATTCAGTATTGCCTGCTCAGACCAGCAGCAGCTCCCACGCGAACACACGGCGCTCCCTCAATACCAAATCAGAGCCTCGGTGCTCTCCAGTGCCACAAGCAGAGTTCTTTCGCGCCCCCTGATCCTATTTAGCTGGAGATGGTGAGGATGGAACCGGGGACCAGTGTTCCCTCTAAACTGTGGAGTCTTGCGAGCAAAAATTCTACTTTGTGAGTTTTTGGTATTACAGTTGTGAGCGAGCAGTTTGGCTGCTGCATAAATTAGTCGGCTCCGGAGCCATCCCTTCCTGAGCTCAAGACAAAAATGTGCGAGCCAGAGGCTAAAAAACTGTGAGCTAGCTCGCACTCACTCAGCTTAGAGGGAACACTGCCAGGGACCTTCTGCATATGCCAAGTGGCCGCTCTACCACTGAGCCACTGCAGATAAATCAGTGGGAGACGTGTCTGTGATGCTTCCATAAGTGTATCCCAAGTCCCTAAAGACCTCGTTCGGGCCAACCCTGGCCTAGATCAGGCAACGGTGGCATTTCTGGGGCATAATGGGAATCTCGGGAAATGCCGGTGGTGCGGCTTTTTTCTGGTGAAATGTACCAGTTCGACTGTAAATCCGTTTCTTTCTTATCCCGTTCGATTTCTGTCCTGCCCTCCCCCGCAAGCAGGCTCCAGGCGGGGCGCGGCATTCGTGAAGCCGTACAAAATTCAAGTAGAGTTTAGGTGATTTAAACAGAGTTAAGTAGATTAGTAAATTAAGTAATTTCAGGGAAACGGAAGTCATGTTAGCGAAAGAAGGCAAAATCCACCATGCACGAACACCGGGATCCGTCCCGGCACTGTATCCCGCAAAGGGTCACTGTACATCAGTAGTGAACTGCTAGCAGTTAACACACACACACACGTGCGCACACACACAAATGATTTATTTTGTAGCACAGCAGCCCTGACAACTGTTGATAAACAGACTGTGTTTTACATGCGCAGGGTGGAAAACTTTGCACGTGAATTTTGCATTGGAAAATTTCAGCTCCGCATCACTGGAGAAGCAACTTAAAAAAAATATGCAGTACTTTCTTAACAATCCTGAAGTTATTTTGCTGCTCCAGCACCATAAAATGTATTCTTTATTATTTTAATTCCCTCCCCCCCTTTACCTTGGTTATAGCCTCCTTTCTCACAGAGATTACAGCGTATATAAAACAATTCAGTCAGAGCACAAAGGTGTCCAGTAGATAATGCGGTAGGGCTAGGATTATGTAAATGGGAAAGAGTTCTTAACGTATAATTTGTAGCACAATATACCATGTTTTTAATACATCTTAGTATATAATATTGTACTGTTCCACCTCTTGTGAAGTCTAGAAGTATAAATGCCTTGGTTTTCTACAAGCAGTATTGCCAGTATAGTCAATACAACCAATACAAAATAAACTAGGTAAAGATTTCCCTTGCTTGAAAGCCAGTCGAATCCGACTCTAGGGGTGCGGTGCTCATCTCCGTTTGCAAGACGAGAGCCAGCGCTGTCCGAAGACTTCTCTGTGGTCATGTGGCCGGCATGACTAGACGCCGAGGCGCACGGAACCCTGTTACCTTCCCACCAAAGCAGTACCTATTTACCTACTTGCAATTTCTTGCTTTCGAACTGCAAGGTTGGCAGGAGCTGAAGCCAGAGACAGGAGCTCACTCCGTCACGTGGCACTCGGGTCTCGAACTGACAAACTACAGACCTTCCAGTCTGCAGCTCGGCATCTTAACCTCTGAGCCACCGCAGCCCCTACAAACTACAAACCACTTAACCCAGTATTTTAGTGTTTGCCATCTGAGAGGGTAGGACAAAAACAGAAAATACCTATGTTGGAGTAATCAAAGGAAAGTCTCATTTGGGCAGAAATAGCCAAGATAGGACTAGCAGACTGTTTGGAGACAGAGTTAAATTTTAACAGGGAAAACATTGAACTTTTCCAGTAATGTATTATACACTTGGTAGGATATTAATTGCAAGCAAAACTAAGTCCCGTTTAAGCAATAAACATACCCTTGAAAATGTTGTGTGTCTGCATTATCCACAGAAATTAACCATTATCCAGTATTGTAGATTGTCTTCAACAGGGCTATTTTTGGGCAGGAACGCACAGGAACAGCGTTCCGGCTGGCTCCCGAGTTGGCCACACCCAGCAGCAGAAACTCATTAGCATAACAGGCCACACCCAACAGCAGAAACTCATTAGGATTGGCTACATTAGGGCTGTGTGGCCTAACATGCAAAGGAGTTCCTGCTCCAAAAAAAAGCCCTGGGCTTTGATAACAAACAAGGTAAACAGAATAAGAAGCAAAAGGTGGGTGTGGCTGGATGACCACACTTTTGGTAACATGGGGTGTGTGGCCTAATATGCTAATGAGCTGTGCTGTCAGGGTGTGGCCTAATAGGCTAATGAGTTTCTACTGTTGGGTGTGGCCTATTATGCTAATAAGTTCCTGCTGGGCTTTTTCTACCAAAAAAGCCCTAGTCTTCAACAAAAACACGTTCCACATTTTGAGTGAGTAAAATATTTCCTTAAAGCATTCTACTTACTCCAAAAGGAGAGGTAGTACATTGGAAGGTATTCTGGGGGTCTTTTGTTCCAGTTTTCCCGTAAATACCCAGTTTTTCTACTGAATTGGGGGGGAGTCCTTAGTGAGCAGCACTGTGTTCATTAGTTGCTGTAGATTTTCCGGCTTGTGCTATATGTTGTCGAAGGCTTTCAAGGCCAAAGTTCATTCGTTGCTGTAGATTTTCCAGGTTGTGTGGCCGTAGTCTTGGCATTGTAGGACCTGATGTTTCGCCAGTAGCTGTGACTGTCAAGGTGAGTAGAAAAATGGTAGGCAGGTAATTTATATCTACCCTGGAAGGTGGGGTAGGGCTGAGTCATTATCTTGCAGTAGTTCTCCAGGCTATGAACATGCTAATGGAGGAGCTTTCCTGAGGAGGTTCTTTTGTCTTATGTTCTATTGTCTCCTCAGGAAACAATCCATAGACAAAAGAACCTCCTCAGGAAAGTTCCTCCATTAGCATGTTCATAGCCTGGAGAACTACTACAAGATAATGACTCAGCCTTACTAGGGTAGATATAAATTACCTGCCTACCATTTTTCTACTCACCTTGACACACAGAGTCCTCCGTCTTTCTGTGTTAGACCTCTGAGGATGCCAGTCACAGCTACTGGCGAAACGTCAGTTCCTACAATGCCAAGACTACGGCCGCACAACCTGGAAAATCTACAGCAACGAATGAACTCTGGCCTTGAAAGCCTTTGACAACATATAGCACTGTGTTTGTTTCTCCCCTCCTTGGTTTTGTGGTTCCCCCCCAGGTGGCCAGGGGGAAGAACTGGATCCTTCCCCCCACCCCTGGACTTTCCCCATTTTTCTAATGGAAACATTGGAAGTTTGGAGGACTGTTAAAAGAGAAACATTTCTGTGGTATATTTTCTCTATGGAAAATGCTTAAGAGACAGATTTCTAAAAAAGCTGTGTGTTTTATGGAAGCTGTTCTCCAGCGTGAGATGATGACTCTCACATGTGCCCTGCAACATTTTCAAGGACTTGTTTTGTTGTTGAAATAACGACTAATTTTGTCCACAACTTGTGAGACACACAGGGCACGTGACACTGATACACTTTGGGAAGAGGTCAAGAGTTTTCAGCGTTGGGTTTTAAGTCGTTGTCCAAATCCGCCGACAGCCCTTAATAGCATGACTTGATGAAACCTGGCCCTGTATCCAGATAATGGTGCTTTTTTTCGCTACCAAGTTCATTATTTCTATTGTCACGGTTTTATTGTTGTCCTTTCCCACTACACAGATGGCAAAACCGGAGAGAGAGATCCTTAGGTAACAACGTGTAGTGATTTACAGCTCCATCTTTCCCCTCTGCCCTGACATGGATATGGATGGCCCATGCTAGCCCGATCTCATCAGATCTTGGAAGCTAAGATGGGTCAGCTCTGGTTAGTACTTAGATGGGAGACCACTAAGAAATGTGGGGTTGCCAAGCAGAGTCAGGTAATGACAACCCTCCCCCTCTGTCTCTTGCCTTGAAAACCCTTTGGATCTCTGAAGCGAGGCAGGTTTAGAGACATAAGAACATAAGAGAAGCCAATGTTGAATCAGGCCAATGGGCCATCTAGTCCAACACTCTTGTCACACAGTGGCCAAAATATACCAGGTGCCCTCAGGAGGTCCAGCAGTGGGGCCAGGACACTAGAAGCCCTCCCACTGCTGCCCCCTCCAGCACCAAGAATAGAGTGCATCACCTGCCCCAGACTGAGAGTTCCCATCTATACTCTGTGGCTAATAGCCCCTGATGGACTTCTGCTCCAGATGTTTATCTAATTCCCTCTTGAAACCGTCCATGCTTGTAGCTGCCACCACCTCCTGTGGCAGTGAATTCCATATGTTAATCACTCTTTGGGTGAAGAAGTATTTCCTTTTATCTGTTCTAACCCGACTGCTCAGCAATTTCGTGGAGTGCCCACGAGTTCTTGTATTGTGAGAAAGGGAGAAAAGTACTTCTTTCTCAACCTGCTCAATCCCGATTGGTATCATAAGTTGGCTTCACACACTCACACAGACGCTCTTTCCTATTCAGTAATTTGGCGATTTGGTTCAAACAAAACTCCGAAGTATCGTAAATCTACATGATCGTACTGTGCTTGTCTATCCACCAGAATCCAGACAAGCTGTTTCATAAAGTAAAATAAAGTTAGGCTCGATAAGGAGGTGAATATTGCGCCTTGGAACTCCCCCCCCCCCCAAATTTTCTCCACCCAGTGGTTTTCCCATGGCTTCACCAATTCTGGAAATTGTGCATATCTAGTGCCATGCATGGTGGCTCAGAGGTTAAGACACTGATGGAGTGAGCTCCCGTCTCTGGCCCCAGCTCCTGCCCACCTAGCAGTTCGAAAGCAAGAAATTGCAAGTAGATAAAGGTAACAGCGTTCTGTGCGCCTCGGCATCTAGTCGCGCCGGCCACATGACCACAGAGAAGTCTTCGGACAGCGCTGGCTCTTTGGCTTGGAAACTGAGATGAGCGCCGCCCCTGAGAGTCGGTAACCCTTTACCTTTACTGTTTTGTATATCCACCAAATCCGGCCGCCCCCTTTCATGAAGTAAAATAAAGTTAGGCTCGATAAGGAGGTAAATATTATGCCTTGCATCTTCTCCCCCAGTTTTCTCCACCCAGTGGTTTCCCCATGGCTTCACAAATTCTGGAAATTGTGAATATCTAGTACTGTGTGTATACAGGTATAGGATGCAGGAATGTTCAAGGAAGTCGTGGAGTGGGTGTCTGGGAATGAGTAAATCAGTCTGGAAGAGGGCTTAGGGGGCGCCTTCGTGGTGGCAGAGATGTGCTTGCCTGGGAGATTTGGTTCTTTAACTCGGATGGGGGTCACCCACATGACCTGCCTAGGTGGCACCTTCAGGCGGAACCTTCAGGCGGTACTGTTGGTCCCCTGCTGTGGCCCGCTGGCTTTGGTTTTTGCAGTTCCATCTGTGCCCGGGACACTTGGCAGGACTTGGCACGGAGGCTGGACGACTGCCCATAGGTAGCCCGGACGGCAGTAGAACGGCTAGATCCGAACCCAGTACCCAGGGCTCGCCTGGTCTCGTGAGGTCGCAGAAGCTAAGCAGGGCTGGTCCCGGCCAGTGTTTGGGTGGGAGACCTCCAAGGAATACCAGGGTGGTGATGCGGAGGCAGGCAGTGGCAAGACCACCGCCGAACGTATCTTTCCTTGAAAGCCCAGGGGATCGCCATGAATCAGCAGTGACTTGACGGCCAAAAAAAGAAAGGCACCTTGGAGACCAACAAGATTTTTGGTTTTCAGGGGGTAGCCATGTTGGTCTGCAGTAATAAGTTTTCAAGAGTCAAACTGCCCTTCGTCAGAGACAAGTTGGATGTGACATGTTTCCCCGCCCCCCGGCGACCTGCTGCTGGGCCTGGTCCGGGTCTGGGCTGTCTTCGAGGGAGATGTGGGAACCCCCACCCCCCCGGATTGTTGCCTTTTGCCCATTTCCTTCTGCCCATCCAGTCTGACGATGCCTCTCTCCCTCTTCCGTCCCGACAGATAGCAAGGGGATCCTTATGCAGCACCACGTGAAATGAACAAAACTCCACAGCCCTCAGGAGGAACCCCATCAGCCCCACACCCCTCCCCTTCTCCTGGACTTCCACAGGTAAGGACTCCAGACACCCCAACCTCGGCTGTCTCGCCTCATTGTCCGGGGCTGTCAGCGAGCAATCCTCTGTTGTCCCTACTCTGCTGCCGGGATTGTGGCCGGATGGTTTGGGGCCGCTGCCAAAGCTGTTAACCCTGCTCCCTTCTCGTTCCTTCTTCCCTCCCCCCGCAGCAATCAGCATTTCCTCCTGGCCAGCCGGCACCTGTGGTTTTTAACCCAGCGCAAGCTACCCAAATGAATACGCCTTCCCAACCTCGACAGGTAAGAGGGGGGCGAGGTTGGGGCCGCTCCCGCCTTGCTCATTCTCGGGCCAGTGAGACTCTGAGGAGCAGCCGGGACTCCTCTGACGTGCCGCCAGACCGGTTCCTCCAGGGCTCCCGGGGCTGGAGGAGCCCTGCAGGCTGACTCGGTCTGCAGGCGCCGCTGACTCAGGAATGCACCTGCGGTGCGTGCCGGGCGGGGAACATCGTTTTGGGGCGAGCACGGTGGAGCCAGACACGAAGGCAGAGAGAGAGAGAGTCGTGCCAGACGTGAGCCCGTCCTCCGCTTCTGTCCCATTTGGAAAGAGGGCAGGGCAAAGTGGGAGAAGTCCGCTTCGGGGTCGGGGGTCAGCAGGGGACCCGCCACCGTCAGTGACGCTGTCCTCTTCTCTTCCTCTCCCTTCACTCTTTTCCTGTCTTAGTTTCCAGCAGGGCCTCGTGCTATACATCAGCAGGTACTAACTCCTCCTCCCCTCCCCCTTCCCGCATGCTGGTGTGCGATAGTGGGGGGGCAGGCACAGAGGGGTTTTGCTGGGACGCTGCAGGGAAACTGGCCAAAGGGGGGGGGCAGAGGTTTGTCCTGACCCGCAGGGTAGGGGGACACGAGAGACGGTCTGGCGGAATCGCAGAGAGGCTGGGCTGTGCCGCCAGGACTTTTCCAGAGGCGGTCGCTTGGGCAGCAGGCCGTCGTCTCTCATCCTCGGTCCCGTCTGCGGTGCGGGAATGATGAGAGTGGGCCTACCTTGCAGGGTCGCTGTAAAGATCCCCGAGATTCCCTGAGCCGGCCTCAGCCGGGAGGGCAGGGTAGAAATTCGGTAAATGAATAAATACAAATAAACATTACATGGAGCACTTCGGACACTCTTGAGGCGACCCATAAAAGCTGAGATTTGATTCGGGAAGGGGATCTCGCTTGTGGGGTTTCCCGTCCCCCGGCCTTTTGAGGAGGGGAGTGAATTCCATTCACGCGTAAGGGAGGCTGGAGGGGCTAGGATCAGCGGACCTGTTGGCTCTCTCCGGGGGTGGGGCTGGTTCTGGGTCGGGGGCAGTTTGACTGCAGTGTCCTTCGCACCGCCCCCTCCCCATCCCATGTGACTTGCATGCTTGACTCAGGATGGCCGCCTCTCTCTCTCTCTCTCTCTCTCTCTCTCTCTCTCTCTCTCTCTCTCTCTCTCTCTCTTCCTTGGGCATTGCTGCTTCTGCCTGTATTCCCTTCCCTTGTCGTAACCCAACCTCCCCTGCCATGTCTCCCTCGCCCACGAAACGAACCTCCGGCGCCCAGCACCTGGTCTCGGTGCCATTTCAGAGCATCGGCCAATCTCTCCACCACCAGCAGCGCAGGGAACCCATTGCGCATTGCCCCTTGGAGAGGGCAGGCTGTCGTTCTTGGGGTCTCCGTTATCACAGGAGGGACTTTCTTCCCCCGGCACCCTCTTAAGTTAGGGTGGCACCCGTGTCTTTGCTGTGCCAGGCTGTTCGTGAAGGGCGGTCGGGAGGCTGGCGTGGCCAGGCCTGGGAGGGAAAGGGTTCAAAGGGGTGGTTGTGGTCTGGGTCCCCGGAACATCGTTTGAGGTTCAGCTGGACGAAATCCAGCTAACTCCTCCGCGCAACTAGATGCTGCCCTTTGATCCTGCTTTGGATGTGCCTCATAAAAGCCCAAATATATTTTCATATGCCCAGATGAATTTTGGAAGGATACAACTTCTTTCCTGTGTGAAGTTGAGCTCTCTTTCTGTTTGTCTCTTTATTCCCCCGTCTCTCATCCAGAATCATAAAATCATAGTGTTGGAAGGGACCTCCAGGGTCAGCTAGTCCAACCCCCTTTACGATGCAGGAAATTCGCAAATACCTCTCCCCCCATACCCCCGGTGACCCCTGTTCCATGCCCAGAAGATGACAAAAACACCCCTCCAAGATCTCTAGTCAACCTGGCCTGGAGAAAAATTGCTTCCTGACCCCAAAGTGGCAATCAGCCATTTCCCTGGGTGTGTAAGGAAGGGCCACGAGAACTAAGCACTGAATCATGTTAACAGAGTGGGCCGGTGGTGTGCCCTGGATTGCATCTCTCCCTTTCTTCAACCAGGATCACCCGAGTCCAGGCTCCTGGCGCTCGAATCACACTTGATGTGTGGGGGAAGATGCCAGTGGGTGTGCAGGAATTAAGCTTACCACCTGAGGATTCCCTGGCCTCCCCTGTGCCCGTTCGGCTGACCCAGAAACCCTCCACTGAGCTGTATACTAGGTCTTGAGTTCAGATCACACCAGTTCTGCAAGTGCATCTGATAGCCTTGGGCCCAACCACTGTCTCAGTTCCCCCGTCCCCCATAATATTAGGACAACAATACCAGAGTAAACGGAGGCAGTGAGTGATAGTGGTCTAGAGTGCCTGAGCTGCGACTGGGAAGTCCCCCACCTGACCTCAGAACAGCTGCTGTTTCTTAGTCTTGTCTACCTCGCAGGGTGGTTCATGCGAATTAAAATCTGAGGGAACTCCATTCAGTCCGTGCAGGAACATTGGGGTGAAAATGTAGCATAATTTATGGAGCAGCAGGAATAGCCCAGGCTAGCTGGAGATTACCAGAGTTTGGAAGCTAAGCAGGGTAGGCCCTGGTTAGTATTCGGTTAGTGTTCAGTTAGTATTCGGATGGGAGACCACCAAAGAAGACTACGCAGAGGTAGTCCATAGGGAACCACTTCTGCTCATCCCTGGCTTCGAAAACCCCATGGGGTCGCCGTACATCGGCCGTGACTTGACGGCATACAATTTTTATATCTTCTGGGCTTTCGTAAAGATTGCAGAGATCGTGTGCAGTTCTTTGAACGCTCGGGAGAGTGGTCAAAATGGGGATGTGCTCCCATTACTGGCCATCCCCTTATGGATTGCCATGCTTCCTTACGGCTAAAGACAATAGGGAACCCTTTGCATGCAAGTATAGCCACAAAAAATACCCACCAAGGGAAGACCATCAACAATTCATAACTGTATATGATCAAAACTGTATTCGTTAAAGTACAAAGATGGGTTAGTGGTCATAACCCAGTAGAATGTATAAACACACACCCAACGGATTGCTCATAACAAACATCATTTACAAAAAGGTTCAAAAACCAAAAACCTCCTCTGTAATTCCATACATAGTGTCCTTAGACCTCCAGAGAGAAAGTAACTGGGGCAGAAGACGCCCACTGTGTAAAGAATAGCAGCCGTATGTTTCTCCCAAGTATAGATCAAGAGGTTCCAATGATCTTCAACGGCGGCTGGTAAAACGGAACCCGATTTCCCAAATAACATAGGCACAGCTCAATAACTTCAGTGGAATCCTCGGACTCCTCCATTCTGTTGGGTTATGACCATTAACCCATCTTTGTACTTTTATGAATGTAATATACAGTTTTGATCGTATATAGTTGTGAATTGTCGATGGTCCTCCTTTGGTGGGCGCTCTTTGTGGCTGTGCTTCCTTACGGGGCTGCACCCACCTGCACATAACAGCCACGTTACATGGCCTGCAGAAGTGGCATCATAGCGAACCACGGAGCGGAGCGCTCCCGGTGCTCACAGCCGGGTACACCTCGCCATGAGTTGCTGGCACGCAGAGAGAAACTCCATGGCCCTTTGAGTGCTCACCCCCTTAGGGGTGTGCTTCTACCTCTGCCTGCTGATGATTAACTTTTGCCGGTGAGACCCTGGCAGATCTACAGTGGCCACTCTTGGCTGGTTCCGGAAGCATCGATTGGTCAACGGGAGCACTTGGAATCGTAATTGCTTTGGCTTCGTTCCCAGCTCTTGCAGGCTTTTCGGCGGAGCGTAGAAGCTTAAGTTCCTTCCTTAGTTCCTTTCTGTTGTGGTGTTTGGGACCCCGAGGGCAGCTCGTTCCGGCCACTCCTTATCATGTAGGGGCTGCTTAAGAATTTGGGCTTGCAAGTAGGTTGGATAGGATATTTGCCCTTTTATATTGGGGGAGAGGGCACAGCTGAGAGGGGTTTATTCCATGCAAGAACAGTTGTGTAAGTTCCAGTTTCGAAGACTCTTTAATTTCCCAAGGAGCGGGGGTGCTTCAGCCAAAAACGAGGAAGGCCTTTTCCACGTCTGTTTATTTGAAGAACAGAAATAAGCTTACCTAAAAAAAGTACGGATTGCACACGGAGGAAAAACCATCTCTGCCTCAGTGCATTTACAGTGCACGCTTCTGTTCATGCCCTCGTCTGTTCATGACCTCATCGGATCTCGGAAGCTAAGCAGGGTCGGCCCTGGTTAGTACTTGGATGGGAGACCGCCAAGGAAGTCCATGGCTGTTACGGAGGAGCAGGCAGTGGCAAACCGCTTCTGAATGTCTCTTGCCTTGAAAACCCTCCGGGGTCACCATAAGTTGGTTGCAACTCGATGGCGCTTTCCACCCCCTGCCCCGACGTTGAGGGCCCAGACTAACGTGATCTCGTCAGATCTCAGAAGCTAAGCAGGGTCGACCGTGGTTAGTACTTGGATGGGAGACCACCAAAGATGTCCAGAGTTGCTCAGTTTGTCTCTTGCTTTGGGAAAACCCTCTGGGGTCGCCATTAGTAGTGAGCTGCGACCTGACTGCATTTCCTACCACCGTTTCTGTCTTGCGTTGGTTTGGCACTCGTATCCGTGTTCTTTGATAAGATGGAACCCTTGTGAAAACGAGTCCCACCATTTCCTTAACGGCTCAGTTTCCCTCGTGCAGAGAATGTTTCCCTATGCTTTTGCGAATCCTAGTCTTTCGGCAACTGGGGCACGCTCAGGGCGGCTCAGAATGTATAAAATACAACAGATAACGTGAGAATAAACATATAATCAAAGCCAGATTGAAAACAGTCAGAGCAAGCTGGCATCTAAAACAAAGTTCACAGTGCCTCCTGTAGGATATTGGTCAGATAGTAAATTTTTGAGAGCAGGGGAGGCTGGAGATGGTTTTGAACGTCCAAAGGGCCTGATGGAGCAGCTCCATTTTACAGCCATTCACATCATTCAGCAAAACAACATTTTCAGTGCCTGCTTCTGCGGTCATCTTCCAGAGAAAAGCTGGAACTCTTATCACATGACCCTGTTATGTATGAATGAATGAATGAATGATTTATTGTATATGGGCCATTGGCCATCACAATTTTATGTAAAACTGGATCCCTAATACCTTAAAATATACATGTAGTCAATGTTCCCTCTAAGCTGTGGAGTCTTATGAGCAAAAATTCTACTTGGTGAACTACTGGCATTAAAGTTGTGAGCAAGGGATTTGGCTGCTGCATAAATTAGTCTGCTCTGGAGCCCTCCTTCCTGAGCTGAGACAAAAATGGGTGAGCCAGGGGCTAAAAAACTGTGAGTTAGCTCACACTAACTCAGCTTAGAGAGAACACTGCATGTAGTTATTAAATACAGTGAGACTTAAATTCATTCGTACAATATCCAAAATGTCTAAAATACTTCAAATTAAAATTATATACAGCATTTACAAATTCCAGTTCCAGTTGTAACTAATGCCTTGCATTTCGGTAAGGTGTGTTCCTAAGAACCACCTTTGCTCTAGCTTTCCCAGCTGCTAACGCAAAGAGTGCTACCTTATAAGATACCAAAGGATTTGCATCTGACAACAGAAAAATTAGCTTATCACGATCGGAAAAATTGTGCAGTTGATTAAGTATTTGAGATTAAAAAATCTACTTCTAGTATCCGAATATAGTGGGCAAACCATTACATAGTGAAATAGATCTTCAGTAGAAGTTCCACATAGACAAATCCGTTGTTCTAGGGGGGATTTTTAGATATCTTCCAGTCAGTACTTCTTACCCTGTTAACGTGGATGAAATCATTCTTGGGATTCACATAAAACTGGTACTTGGGAGGCCCGTTCTTATATATCGCTGAAGAAAATTTCTGTATTCTTAGCACCATTCCATGGTCATGGTGAAATAATTCTAATAGCCGAACCAATTGCAAATGGCAGATCTGTGGTGAATATGAAACATCAGAGAGATGATGTGTCTTCCTGTAGAGCTTTCCTCCTCATTTTGTCATGTTTAATTCTTGGACAAAAGAATCCCAAAGGACATGGTAAATTTAATTAGCATTTTTTTAGTCCTCTGTTACTGTTTTGTTTTTTTTAAATCAGCCAAGGGGTTAATAGGTTATATTTCTGAGTGAGCAGAAGGTATTTGAAGAAAGGCAGTCTCCTTCCTATCTTAACTGCTAAGGTATTGGATACCACTATATCCCCGCTGAGGAGATCTTAATAGAGATTCAGTTTGAAGAGATTAGGGTATTCGACTACGACTGAGACTATCTGGAATCAGATCCCCATTCAGCCATGGGGCTTGCCATGGCCGATCCAAAGAATAGTCGTCCTCTCTTAGTCTAGCCTACCTCGCAGGGTTATGAGGAGGAGAGACCTGTGTATAGGAACCGGACTCACAAGAATAGTAGAATAGCAACACGAGGGACCATCTGCATTTTGACCTTTATACCATACATTCCCAGAACGTTGATCTAAAATAAATGAATGCATGCATTGTTTAGTCCTGATGGTACATTTGGTGGTACATCAGATCTTGTCTCCAACAGAGAATTGGTTATAAAGTTGGATTTTGTTGCAGTCGATGGTGTTTTTTTTGCCACGGGAGGTGCTTGAGGTGAAACGCCTGCCGCTGCACGGTTTGACTGAGCCGAAGACTATGTAAGATTGAATAGGTGACTTTGTCTCTTGTCCAAAAGGCAGGACAGAAGGCCGCCAGAAGGACAGAGGGCAGACAGGATGCAACGGAGAGGGGAAGGGTAGAAGAAACGTAGTTGAAAGGGGGAGAGGAGAGTGACTTTGAAGACTAGAAACATGGAATCCCCACAGGACATGATGATCCATGTAAGGCTGGCCTGTCATTCTGGATGCAGCCCAGTAGGCCTGCTCTGTAGACTTATCCAGCTGCTCGAAAGTATGAAGAGCCTTGCAGGACCAGACCAGTGGTCCCTCTAGTCCAGCATCCTGTCTCACACAGCGGCCAGCCAGTTCCTCTGGAGGGCCAGCAACAGGGCAGAGAGGCTGAGGCCTTCATAAGAACATCAGAAGTACCTTGCCATATCAGACTAGTGGTCCACCTAGT
This sequence comes from Gekko gecko, assembly GCA_029375565.1. Classification (NCBI taxonomy): domain Eukaryota; kingdom Metazoa; phylum Chordata; class Lepidosauria; order Squamata; family Gekkonidae; genus Gekko; species Gekko gecko. The sequence continues at coordinate 140,453,913 of JAPDNY010000008.1, read as the reverse complement.
CCAGCATCCCGTCTCACACAGCAGCCAACCAGTTCCTCTGGAGGGCCAGCAACAGGGCAGAGAGGCCGAGGCCTTCATGAGAACATCGGAAGTACCTTGCCATATCAGACCAATAGGCCATCTAGTCCAGCATCCTGTCTCACACAGCGGCCAGCCAGTTCCTCTGGAGGGCCAGCAACAGGGCAGAGAGGCCGAGGCCTTCATAAGAACATCAGAATTACCTTGCCATATCAGACCAATAGGCCATCTAGTCCAGCATCCTGTCTCACACAGCGGCCAACCAGTTCCTCTGGAGGGCCAACAACAGGGCAGAGAGGCCGAGGCCTTCATGAGAACATCGGAAGTACCTTGCCATATCAGACCAATAGGCCATCTAGTCCAGCATCCTGTCTCACACAGCGGCCAACCAGTTCCTCTGGAGGGCTAACAGGGCAGAGAGGCCGAGGCCTTCAAATCAACATCAGAAGTATCTTGCCGTATCTGACCAGTAGTCCACGTAGTCCAGCATCCTGTCTCACACAATGGACAACCAGTTCCTATGGAGGGCCAGCAACAGGGCAGAGAGACTGAGGCCTTCATAAGAACAACAGGAGAGCCCTGCTGGATCAGGCCAGTGGTCCATCTAGGGCCTAGAAACCAGGGTCTTCCCCTGAGGTTGCCTCCTGGCTCTGGGATTCAGAGGCCAATTGCCTCTGAATGTGGAAGTTCCCTTTTGTCTCCATGGCTAGTAGCCACTGCTTGGCATCTCAAACCCCCCCCCCACCTTTAGCAGTTACTGGGTTGCTGGATCCAGAGGCATGTTTCCTCCTGGTAGACTGCCATCCGTGGCTTGGAGCTCTGTTCTTTCACAAGTTGCGCAAGACTTTGCAAGGGTTGACACGCTCCCCGACCGAAGCCTCTCCCAGGCGGTGTGCTGGATATGCCCTCTGTCGCCACGTGGGCAGAATGGATGCGCAGGGCCCTGACCCCCTCTCCCCCCGGTCCTTCCTTCTCACGTGGCTGCTTCCCCGCTTGGCAGTGGGCCCTTCCCGAGGGCCTGGGAACTTGTCCGGCTGTGGGTAACTCCTGTCTCTCTTTCTCTCTCTTTCTCTCCTCCCTCTCTCCTTGTGTGTGCGCACGCGTGTGTGTGTGTTCGCTAACAGGGAGGATTCAGGTCTCTTCAGGTAAAAAGCCTTTTCTATAACCCTACTCGGGTTGGGAAACGGGAGGGGTCCTGATGCGAGAGCCGCTTGCTGCGTGGCGTCTGTCGCGCTCTGATCTGTGGCTGGCCGTGCAGCGCAAACTGCCGCCGCGCAGGCTGTGGCGATCCACCGGGGCATCTGCCAGAGCGTTCTCCTTTTCGGCCCCGGTTAGGAAAGGGTGTTGCGTCAACTCCGTGGTGCGCTTCCTCGTTGCATTCTGGGAAGGGGGCGGGAGACTTCCAGCGAGCTCCGCCTCTTCCTGGTCCAGTCTTCCCTTTCAGTCCTTATCCAACTGTGTATGTTATGTCCAAACTCAGAGTTCCTTCTTCCTTTCTGATCACGCTTTTCCCTCCCTCCTCTCCCCATACGTGACACCGTGGTGCATTCTGGGACACGGGTTTGGCCGCTGGTCTGTTTCACTGGGTGGGTGACGAAGGGGTTCCAGCCTCCACGTGGTGCCGGGGGGGTGGTATTCCCCAGATTGGCAGCTCATCCCCAGACTATGGAGGTCAGTTCCCCTGGAGAAAGTGAATGCTTCGAGGGATGAACGTTGCATGTTATACGTAAGCCACCCTAAGCCGGGTCTGGCTGGGAGGTCAGGGAAAAAATCCAATAAATAAATAAATGACCTGGTACCCCACTGAGGTCCCTGTCCTCCCCAGGCTCCATCCCCAAATCTCGAGAAGTTTCCCAACCCGAATCTGGCAACCTTACCTACATCCCCTGATGATGGGCGGGCGGGGAGGGGGTGTCCGTGGCATCCCTCTGGTGAAAGGGCATTTGGGCAGGGCGTGGAACCCTGTGGAATGCAGCCGGAGGTTCACTAGTCTCGCGTGCGGAAGGAAGGGACAGTTAAGACCAGTTTGTCGTCACTAAATCCCTACGGGTCAGGCACCCCGCTTCTTGTTCTGTAGAATTTACTTGCGGGAGGGGGAAGGAAGATGTGGGCTCAGGTTATTACCCGACGGGAGTCAGAAAGTAGAGGCCCCACGTCAGACGTGCCCGTCTCCTTCTCCCACTCCCTAGAGGCGAAAGAGGTGTGTGGGGGGGAGAGACTTCCAAGGTGACAGAATTCGAGGCGGGCTACTGTGTTCCGAGGCCGTAGTTCAAGGCATGTGCCTTCAGCCCACGTCCCTCGTGTCTCAAAGCCGCCCTCTCGGGAAGGAAGTCGCTCACCCAGGCCAGAGGGGGCGTTGACACCGTTCCCTCACCGACTCTTCCACAGACTGGGTTTTTCTCTGCAGTTTTGTGGACTAGAAACATCCCTTTTACAAGCGAAGTCTGGCTTGTTGGCGGGCTCAGCAGCATCGGCCTGTGCTTTCGTGGTGGTTAAGTGCTTTTGGTGTAGTGGAAATCTGAGAGCCAGCTTGGTGTGGTGCTTAGGAGCACGGACTCTAATCTGGGAGAACCGGGTTTGATTCCCCACTCCTCCACTTGCAGCTGCCAGGCAAGCCATAGTTCTGTCTGAGCTGCTCTCTCAAGAGCAGTTCTCGAGAGAGCTCTCTCAGCCCCACACACCTCACAGGGTGTCTGTTGTGGAGAGGGGAAGGAGTTTGTAAGCGCTCTGAGACTCCAAATGAAGGGCGGGGTGTGAATCCAATCTCCTCCTCCTCTTCTTTTCGGCCCACGCGGGTTTCCATATTCGCACACGGACATCCCAGTGGACACGGGTCACGGTCGGATCCTGGGGCGCGGCGAGCGGGGCTGGCAAGAGGGGGAAGCAGCGGTGTTTTTGGGGGGGGGGGGCTCCGCCGGCCAGGCCTCGCTAACCAAGCCTGCCCCTCTCTCCTTTCTCTCTTGAAGCATTTCTACCAGAGCAGGGCCCAGCCTCCGACCAGTGCTTCCCGAGTGCAGAGTAACACGTCGGCTCGGCCAGGCCCGCCCACTCATGTTTATCCAGCCGCTTCCCAGGTGATGATGATCCCCTCACAGATCTCCTACCCTGCTTCGCAAGGCGCCTACTACATCCCCGGACAGGTGAGGGCTGGGACGGGGGGGCGGCGGCGGCGGCGGCTCAGGTCCGCTCCACGGGAGGACGAGCGGGGAGAGCTGCTTGCGCCTTTCCCGCGCTGGCCGTGCGGCCCGGAAGCCAGCCCCAGCGTGCTTTCCCGTGGGGGGCAGGCTTCGGTGCCATCACCGCAACCGCACACCTGTTGAGAGTGACGCCCTCGTTCTGGCTGCCATGTTTTCTGTGGTTCTCTATGGGCACTGCCATCTCTGCCGGCACTGGGTGGTCACGGTGCTTGAGTGTGTGTTTTTTATACTGCTTACGCACGTGCACGCGAATAATTCCTGTTAAATGATCTTGGATCGGCCAGCCACGGGGAGCAGCGGAGAAAACGTGCCAAGTGCCGGCGAGGGGAGAAAACCGAGGTTTAGTAGGTCCGGTGTGGTCCACGAGGACCAGGAACTTGGCCCGTCGCTTCTGGGGCTTTTGTTTCGACTCCTCAGTTTGTGGGAACGCCTGTTTGCTTGAAAGCCAGTTGGGTGTAGTGGTTAGGAGCATGGACTGTACTCTGGGAGAACCGGGTTGGATTCCCCACTCCTCCACACGCAGCTGCTGGTGTGACTTTGGGTCAGTCACAAGTTCTCTCAAGAGCAGTCCTTGAAAGCGCTCTCTGAGCCCCACCTGAGCGGGGTATCTTTTGTGGGGAGAGGAAAGGAAAGGAGATTGTAAACCACTCTGAGACTCCTTCGGGTAGTGAAGGGCAGGGTATAAATCCAATCTCTTCTCTTCTCCTTGTTTCATGGTACTCAGAACCCACGTCATCCTAAGGGGTCAGAGTGGGTAACAGGAAAGGGGATTGTTCTGCCTTCCTCCCCCCCCCCCCAATCTGATTCCATTTTGGGAAGATGTCAAGGCTTGGGGCCAGACTTCCAGAAATAAGGAGCAGCTGTTGTGAACACAACCTCTGTGCACCCGCCTGGATCTGAATTGGTGCACGGCTGGTGTATTGGAGAGCATGTTCCTGGTTGATTGTAAAGGCTGGGGTGGAGCGTTAGGTGGAGGAGGCTTTTTGGCATGCTGGGTCCAGGCCATTTACTAATGAGTCAGCTCCATGCTTTTGAATCAGAGTATCATAGAGTTGGAAGGGGACCTCCAGGGTCATCTAGTCCAACCCCTGCACAAGGTAGGGAATTCACAAATACCTCTCCCCTCCACACACACCCAGCGCCCCCTGTTCCATGCCCAGAAGATGACCAAAAAACCTTCAGGATCCCCGGTCAAAATGGCCTGGGGAAAAATGGCTTCCTGACCCCAAAGTGGCGATCAGCATTTCCCTGGGCGTGTAAGAAAGGGCCCCAATAACTAAGCACTGAGGCAACCCTTCCAGCCTTGCTGTCAGATGGCCATCTAGCCTCTGCTTGGAAAACCTCCAAAGGAGGGGAGCCCGCCACCTCCCGAGGAAGCCTGTTCCCCTGAGGAACCGCTCTGTCAGGAAGCTCTCCCTAACGTTTATCTGAAACCTGTTTTGATTTAAACATTTTGCACTGCTCTGTGATGCCTGCTCTCCTATTTGCCTTTTCCTGGAGTAATTGAGTTCCTCTCCTCTCCTGGCTCCCGTAGCTGGTCAGAAGGCAGAACTGGGCCACCCTACTGGCGCACTTTCCGATTCTGTCCAGTAGCCGGTGAATCGGTGGGGCACATGAGCAGACTTGCCCAGAAACTCATTTCACTGCATCCACTTCCTGGCCTTTGCTCCCGGAGCTTCATGCTCATTCGTCTCGCTGTCTGCTGGCATCTGTTGTTATACCGGGAAGGAGTCCCACTGAGTGCCTGGTCTTTCTCCAGAGGCAGGCTCCTGAAAACCTCCCTACAAAAACACCTGTGCGAGTCTGTCTTGAAAAAAGACAGGAGGTCTCACAATGCCCCAAAAGCTTGAAACTCACGAGATTCCCAAGTCAACAGTGGGGAGGGGGAAGGTAGCCTCCAGACTTTAAGCTGACACGCTGACGTACCTGGCAGGACTCCTTAGGAAGATCCCTGTTGGATTAGATCAGTGGTCATAGAACCATGGAGCTGGAAGGGGGGACCCCAGAGGTCATCTATTCCAACCCCCTGCACAATGCAGGAAATTCACACTTAGTCCCTCCTTGACTCGTCCATCTAGTCCAGCAGGGTAACCCAAAAAGTTGGAACACAGAAAAAGAAAGGAAATACGATTATGCACATACTACAAATGTAAAAAAAAAAAAAAGCGTGTTATTTAATAATATAATGAGAAGTGATAAAATATATTTTAAAAACAACAATCCTGTGGTTCAGCATATAAGTACCTAATTCCAATATAAAGGCAGACATAAATACGGGTTTAAAAACACATATTGTCTCCATATGGAAGAACCTATGCCAAATGTGTTTTGGCACCTGGTCTCCCGCAGTGGTATAAGTCAAAGTGAGCAGTTCGGTAATTTAACAAGAACATTCAGAAAACTGACCATAGGCAGAATGGACCTTCTTAGGTCCAGTCAGAAATGCTCAGTGCTCCAATGGAGTGCTCAGATACAACTGGAAAACAATCAGTATCACAGGAAAATTTGATACCATTTACCCCACAGGTGAACATCTTAGCCTGAGTAAGGTCCATTCTGCGTATGGTCAGTTTTCTGAATGTTCTTGTTAAATTAATGGGTTTCTCAGTTTGACTTACAGCAGTGCGGGAGGCCAGATGCCGAAAAGCATTTGATCTTCTTCGTGGTCTCTGTGCATCACACCTACGGTGTGATAGCGCTGATCTGATTGGTGTTGTACAAAGCTCATTTGGCCTGTGCACGGCGCCAAGGGTCTTCACCAAGACAATGGTGAAGGCGGCAGCGGCCTATCTTCGTCTACAGGGGATTGCCATCTTTCCCTACATAGACGATTGGCTCTTAGTGGCAGATTCCTCAGTGCTCCTGGAGAACCACATTTCCCGGACACTCCATCTCCTGTCCTCCTTGGGCCTACAGGTCAACTATCAGAAGTCCCATCTGCAGCCCACACAGAGGGTTCAGTTCATCGGTGCGGTGCTGGACTCTATGACATGCAGGGTTTACCTCCCTGCAGATAGGGCGGCAACCCTGTCGTGTCTCGCGAGGGACGTGCGAACAAACACCTGGTCCATGGCTTTTCAAATCCAGTGTCTGCTGGGTCATATGTCGGCCACTACGGCCATACTTCCATCCGCCAAGCTGCACACGAAGACTCTGCGGATGTGGTTTCCTGCGACGCTTCAGACCACTCCGATGAGCCCATCTCTCCGTCTCCGACCCCCACCAAATGTACGGGACTCCCTATCGTGGTGGACGATAGAATCCAATCTAACTCAAGATGCACCCTTTCTCCCACCAAACCCACGTCTCACACTTACCACCGACGCTTCCCTGTGGGGACGGGGAGCCCATCTCAACGGCATATGCGTCAGGTACCAGTGGGATCCTCTCACTTCAACCAAGCATGTCAACTACCTGGAACTACTGGCAATAAAGCTGGCGCTGAGCTTCTTCCAGCCCATTCTAATTTTAATTGTGCTAAAAGTGATTTGAGAGAGGCTTTGCTTCTGGCTGTTTGCCCCAGAAGCTTCTTGGAGTTACAGCTGGTCTCCAGGAGACAGAGATCAGTTCCCTGGAGAAAACAGCTGCTTTAGAAGGTGGGCTTTATAGCATTACTAGGGAGCAAAGCCCGGTGTGGTGGAAGACAACGGGCCCTAGAAAGGAAGGCAGGGAGATGGAAGGGAGAGAGGGTTGGAGAAAGGAAGGAAGGAAGGAAGGAAGGAATAGGGAAGGAATGGCTGTTCTCACGGACAATACTACACCACTCAGCTATGTCAATCGTCATGGTGGGACTCTGTCCCGGGCCCTTGGCTGTCTGGCAGTACACCTGTGGGAATGGTGTGTAGGCAACGACATCTTCCCTGTGGTCGCCCGCATTCCAGGAACCTGCAATGTCAAGGCAGACCTCCTCAGCAGGGGTCTTACTCAGCATCACGAGTGGGAGCTGAACTGGACTTAGCTTCGCCCGCTCTTTCAGAAATGGGGCAACTCCGGAGATAGACGTATTCGCCTCCAGAAGAAACACAAAATGCCCTTTCTTCTGCAGTCATGGGGGAGAGGACCCTTTCTCTCTAGGAAACGGCCTCCTCTACCCATGGAAGTAGACGTTTCTATATATGTTTCCTCCTCCACCACTCCTCTTGCGGGTGGTTCAGAAACAAGCCAGAGTCATGCCAGACTGCATCCTAGTGGCTCCATGGTGGCCCAGGCAACCGTGGTTGACCACGCTTCTTTGACTCGCGAGAGGCAGGTACCATAACTTCCCCAGGGTACCGGATCTCCTTCTCGCGGAGAAGGGAATGCTTCTTTACGTCGGCATAGACAGCCTGAAGTTGATGTTCTGGCGGATAAAGCAATAACCTGATCGTGTCTCAGAGGTTCCACCGAATGCTCAAAAGGCATCCACTCGTCTTCCCTATCAGAGGAAGTGGCTTAGGCGCCTTTCCTTCTTGCAGACGTCAACTGCTTCGCCAGTGTCTGTGAGTATGGACGAGATCCTTGAGTTCCTCATGTCGCTTGCTGATTAGGGCCTTTGCCACTCCTCTGTTAAAGTCTACTTGGCAGCCATTTCTGCTTACCACAGTGGTTTGGACGGTTACTCTTGCCTTTTCACATCCCACTTTGAAGAAGTTCCTTCGGGGGCTCCGACACAGGTGTGGGATTTGCCATTGGTGCTCCGCCACCTCTCAAGGAAGCCGTTCGAACCTACGGCAAGCTGCGACTTACAATACGCAGCTTGGAAAACTGCTTTCTCAGTGGCAATTACATCGGCCAGGAGTGTCAACAAACTGATGGCACTACGCCATGACCGTACCTAGTCTTTTTGCCGAATGGGGTTCGTCTGGTGCCGGGCGTCTCCTTTTTGCCGAAAATAGTTTCATTTAAACTCCGAAATCTTCCTGCCTGATTTCTTCCCATGCCCTGAAGGGGAAGAACAACGTCTTCTTCACACCCTTGATGTCAAGAGGGCACTCCTCTTCTATCTAAACCGGACTCAGTCTATTAGAAGGGACAATACTCTCTTCCTCTCATACTCCACCGCCTTACTGGGGTCAAGGATTTCGGCTCAACGCCGACCCAAATGAATTATCAGGACAATAAAGTCATGCTACCTGTTAGCAAAGTGCCCTCTCCCTGTACGCTTGAGGGCGCATCCTACCAGATCAATGGCAACCTCCACAGCTTTCCTGAAGGGCGCATCACTGTCAAGCTGCCACGTGGTCCACACCTACCATGTGGTCCACACCTACCATGTTCATCAAACATTACGCACCAGATGTTCATGCGCAGCATAAGGTCGATCTGGGTTGTTTGGTCTTGTCCTCTGCGGCGCACTGAGCCTGACAGCACCCACCTCCAGGTGAGCCACTGCTTTTCAATCTCCCATGGGTGTGATGCACAGAGACCACGAAGAAGATAAACAGGTTGCTTACCTGTAACTGGTGATCTTTTAGTGGTCATCTGTGCAGCCACACCGCCCGCCCATCCTTCCCCACTGCTGTCATCCTCAGTTGTTCATCTGCATAGCTTTGGTTGATGGCGGTCAGAAGGAACTGGCGGGATGTCCGTGCTTCACCCCCTTGGGCATGCACAGTTGGGGCTTCCCACGCAGGCTCAGGGTGGAGGCGTGAAAATCCCGCTGTGAGGTTTGTACAACACCGATCAGATCAGCGCAGGCGCACTAGATCCCATAGGTGTGACGGCACAGATGACCACTCGAAGATCATCAGTTACAGGTAAGCAACCTGTTTGTATTGGTTCTTCCATATGGAGACAATGTGTGTGTTTAAACCTGTCTTGATGTAAACGGATCTCTGTCTTTGTATTGCGATTAGGTACGTACATGCTGAACCGCAGGATTGTTGTTTTTAAATTATATTTTAGCACTTCTGATGGCATTATTAAATAATACAATGTTTTGTACATTTGTACTGCATGCGCAGATGTGTTTTATTTTACTTTCTTTTTCTTTGATGCAACCTTTTTGGTTACCTGTCTTGTGAAGGGTTGTGTTTTTCTCCCCTTTTTTGGTTGCGCTCATCTAGTCCAGCATACTGGTCTCACACAGTGGCCAGCCACTTCCTCCAGAGGGCCAACAACGGGGTGTAGAGGTTGAGGCTTTGCCCTAATGTTGTCTCCTGGCAGTGGGATTCAGAGATTTTGACTGCCTCTGAACATGGAAATTCTCGGTTAATCTCCATAATCCCCTCTAATAAGAACCTCAGAAGAGCCCTGCTGGATCAGACCAGTGACCCATCTAGTCCAGCATCCTGTCTCAAACAGTGGCCAGTCAGTTCCTCTGGACGGCCAACAACAGGGCAGAGAGGCTGAGACCTTTCTCTGATGTTGCCTCCTCCCTCTGTGATTCAGAGACTCCCCGCCTCTGAACATGGTGGTTCCCTTTAGACCTGTTCTCTGTGAAACTCCCTAATCCCCATTTCAAAGAACATCAGAAGAGCCCTGCTGGTTCAGACCAGTGTTCCATCCATTCCAGCATCCTGCCTCCCACAGTGGCCAACCAGTTCCTCCCAACATCGAACAACAGGGCATAGAGACTGAGGCCTTCATAAGAACCTCAGAAGAGCCCTGCTGGGTCAGACCAGTGGTCCCTCTAGTCCAGCATCCTGCCTCACACAGTGGCCAACCAGTTTCTCTGGAGGGCCAACAAGAGGGCAGAGAGGCTGAGGCCTTCATAAGAACCTCAGAAGAGCCCTGCTGGGTCAGACCAGTGGTCCCTCTAGTCCAGCATCCCCCTCAAAGAGCCCTGCTGGGTCAGACCAGTGGTCCCTCTAGTCCAGCATCCTGCCTCACACAGTGGCCAACCAGTTTCTCTGGAGGGCCAACAAGAGGGCAGAGAGGCTGAGGCCTTCATAAGAACCTCAGAAGAGCCCTGCTGGGTCAGACCAGTGGTCCCTCTAGTCCAGCATCCTGCCTCACACAGTGGCCAAGCAGTTTCTCTGGAGGGCCAACAACAGGGCATAGAGGTTGAGGTCTTCATAAGAACCTCAGAAGACCCCTGCTGGGTCAGACCAGTGGTCCCTCTAGTCCAGCATCCCGTCTCACACAGTGGCCAACCTGTTCCCCTGGAGGGCCAAGAGCAGAGCACAGGGACTGAGGCCTTCCTCTGAAGTTGCCTCCTGGCACTGGGATTCAGAAGCTGCCTGCCTGTGAATGTGGAGGTTTGATCCCCAGGGGAGGTGAAAGAACAGTGTGCATAAGCCCCTAACCTCCTTCTGTGCCACTGGGGAAAAACCCCGGGGGAAGCAACAAGCTCCTGAACAATCAGCAGTGGGAATCTTCAGCGTCATTCATCCTGTTGTTCAGAGGGTGCAGCTCAGAGTTTTTTTGTACCCGGCAGATGAGTCAGCGGCTGAGCAATGCCTTTTGGTGGGCCAGCTCAGAAGGATAGCAAGAAAGAAAAGGGGGTGTCACGGACAGGAGAAGTCACAAGCTGGATAGGTTGTCTTCGCTTTACGAGCAGCAGCTGAAGGTCTTAGGAGCTCCATGCGCTTGGCATGGTTGCAGCTGAGTGGTTTCTGACATTAAGCCGCCTCGTCATGCGCTGGTTGCATCCCTGCTCCAGCAAGTGATCGTCACCACAGTCGTCACCCGGGTTATGTCGAGGCTTTGTGTCCCCAGGTCTCTTCAGGTATGCTAACCCGCTGCCCTTTTTCTCTCTCTTCTCTCCCCGTCCAGGGCCGGTCCACGTACGTCGTTCCGACTCAGCAGTACCCTGTTCAGCCGGGCGCCCCCAGTTATTACCCTGGAGCCAGCCCCACGGAATTCAGCACCTATGGTAAGATCGCGTGTGACGTATCCGGAAGGATGTAGCTCAGATCCAAGCGATTTGGTGGCGCGTATCTTTGGGCCGGCCCCAGCCAGTGCTCCCTCTAAGAACATAAGAGAAGCCAATGTTGAATCAGGCCAATGGCCCATCTAGTCCAACACTCTGTCACACAGCGGCCAAAAATACCAGGTGCCGTCAGGAGGTCCAGCAGTGGGGCCAGGACACTAGCAGGACACTAGCAGCCCTCCCATTGCTGCCCCCTCCAGCACCAAGAATAGAGTGCATCACCTGCCTCAGACTGAGAATTCCCATCTATACCCTGTGGCTAATAGCCACTGATGAACTTCTGCTCCATATGTTTATCTAATTCCCTCTTGAAACTGTCCATGCTTGTAGCTGCCACCACCTCCTGTGGCAGTGAATTCCATGTGTTAATCACTCTTTGGGTGAAGAAGTATTTCCTTTTATCTGTTCTAACCCGACTGCTCAGCGATTTCATGGAGTGCCCACGAGTTCTTGTATTGTGAGAAAGGGAGAAAAATACTTCTTTCTCAACTTGCTCAATCCCATTCATAATCTTATAAATCCTCGATCATGTCACCCCTCAGCCGTCCTTTCTCCAAGCTGAAGAGCCCCAAGCGTTTTAACCTTTCTTCATAGGGAAGGTGTTCCAACCCTTTTATCATTCTAGTTGCCCTTCTCTGCACTTTTTCCAATGCTATAATATCCTTTTTGAGATGTGGTGACCAGAACTGTACACAGTATTCCAAATGAGGTTGCACCAATGATTTATACAGGGGCATGATGATACTGGCTGATTTGTTTTCAATTCCCTTCCTGATAATCCCCAGCATAGCGTTGGCCTTCTTTATTGCAGTTACACATTGTCTAGACATTTTCATTGAGTTATCCACTATGACTCCAAGATCTCTCTCTTGGTCCGTCTCTGCCAGTTCAGACCCCATCCGCGTGTATTTATATTTAGGATTTTTGGCTCCAATGTGCATCACTTTGCACTTGGCTGTGGGTCTTGTGAGCAAAAGTTCTACTTTTGTGAGCGACGGGCGTTAAGGCTGTGAGCCAGCGATTTGGCTGCTGCGAATATTAGTCCTTCCTGAGCTAAGGCAGAAATCTGTGAGCTGGAGGCTAACTAACTCAGCTTAGAGGGAACGCTGGCCCCGACCTGTATTGCCTGGGCTGGCTCAGTCTCATCTGTTCCCCAAAGAGAAGCAGGGAGTCAGCCCCGGTTGGTACTTGGATGGGAGACGGCGAGGAAGTCCAGGGTCGCTGCGCAGAGGCAGGCAATGGACAGCCCCCTGTGTTCATCTCTTGCCTTGAAAACGCCACGGGGTCGCCGTAAGTCGGCTGCAGCTTGATGGCGCTTTGCCCCACCAGTTTCGGGCAGTGGGGCGGTGCTCTTCCCTCTGCACTGCTGGGCCCCGACGGCGCCCAGTCGTGTTTCCGACCCCACCGGCTGCACACGTTGCCTTTGGCTCACCAGCTGTGGCCCGTTTGCCTTTGAGCGGTGCCTTTGCTTGGGTCGGCCCCAGTCGAACGGAGGAGGGTGGCGTCTGCCGCCTGGTACAACAACACAAACGTGCTTGTTTATTTGAAGCAAATCAGGCATAATTTGGAGCAGGAAGGGGAGGGAGCGGTCTGGGAAGGGAGACGGGTAAGTCATCAATGAAGGGCGTGAAACACAGGCCCCCGGTTGCGATGAGCCTGGAATCGGTTGGCGCTTTTTTCGAACTTTGTCATTGAAATGACGTATAGGGATGCCACCCTGCCCTAGATGGGTTCAGGCCCCCCTGATCTCATCGGAGCTTGCAAGCCAAGCAGGGTCGGCCCCGGTTAACAGCCGGATGGGGGGCAACCAAGGAAGTCCAGGGTTGCTACGCAGAGACAGGCGCCGCCAAAACGGCCTCTCTTTGCTGCCTGTGGATACCTTTCCCGGTGTCCGCCGAGTGCTTTCAGAAAGTGGGAGGGGCATTTGCCCAGCAGGGCTTCTGATTGGCTGAGCGGATTAGAAATTATTTTGCTAGTTAGATCTCCTGCCCGAAATGTGGAATTTTACTGTTAAAAGTCTATGTGTAACCTGATGCCCTGATGTTTGGCAGTTCTCCCGCGGCAGCCATTTTGTGATTGGCCCCACCTTCCTGTGGAAGCCATATTGTGGTTATGCCCAGCGTCCTGGGTCAGAATCCCAAAGGCGCTTGCAGAATGAAGAAGGCTGGGGACCCATGAGGTAGTAGGCGATGCGAGAGGCCTCTGTGTGGGACCCTGGAGAGCCGCTGTCAGTCTCCGTAGGGGGCCGTAATGTAGACTGCTCCCTGATCTGCCAGCTTAGTAAAAGCAAGGGCCTTTTAAGTCAGAAATACAGCCCTCTGTTCGCAGTATGAAGTCATGGTAGGTCCATGGAGGATCAGTCTTAATCTGTGGCTACTAGCCATGGCAACTGAGGGGGACCTCCACATTCAGAGGCACTAGTCCTCTGAGTCCCAGAGGCAGGAGGCAACATCAGGGTAGGTTTCAGCCTCTGTGCTCTGTTGTTGCCTCTCCAGAGGAACTGGTTGGCTCCTGTGTGAGACAGGATGCTGGACTAGAGGGACCACTGGTCTGATCCAGCAGGGCTCTTCTGATGTTCTTATCAAGGCCTCAGCCTCTCTGCCCTGTTGTTGGCCCTCCAGAGGAACTGGTTGGTCCCTGGGTGAGACAGGATGCTGGACTGGAGGGACCACTGGTGTGATCCAGCAGGGCTCTTCTGAGGTTCTTATGTAGACCTCAACCTCTATGCCCTATTTATTTGGCCCTCTAGAGGAACTGGTTGGTCCCTGGGTGAGACAGGATGCTGGACTGGAGGGACCACTGGTCTGACCCAGCAGGGCTCTTCTGAGGTTCTTATGAAGACCTCAACCTCTATGCCCTATTTATTTGGCCCTCTAGGGGAACGGGTTGGTCCCTGGGTGAGACAGGATGCTGGACTGGAGGGACCACTGGTCTGATCCAGCAGGGCTCTTTTGAGGTTCTTATGAAGGCCTCAGCCTCTATGCCCTATAGTTGGACCTCCAGAGGAACTGGTGGCCACTGTGTGAGACAGGATGCTGGACTAGATCGACCACTGGTCTGACCCAGCAGGGCTCTTCTGATGTTCTAATGAAGGCCTCGGCCTCTCTGCCCTGTTGTTGGCCCTCCAGAGGAACTGGTTGGCCCCTGTGTGAGACAGGATGCTGGACTAGAGGGACCACTGGCCTGATCCAGCAGAACTCTTCTTATTTTTTTATGATTAAAATGTGGAATTTGCTGCCAGAGGATGGTGTGATGGCCACAGGAATAAACAACTTTCATAGGGGATTAAATAAATTAGTGGAGGATAAGACTATTAATGGCTACTAGCCATGGTGGCACTGGGAACCTCCACATTCAGTGGCACTAAGCCTCTGAATCGCAGAGCCAGGAGGTAACATCAGGGGAAGTCCTTGGTCTCTGTGCCCTGTGGTTGGCCCTCTAGAGGAACTGGTTGGCCACTGTGTGAGACAGGATGCTGGACTAGAGGGACCACTGGTCTGATCCAGCAGGGCTCGTCTGATGTTGTTAGGAAGGCCTCGGCCTCTATGCCCTGTTGCTGGCTGTCCAGAGGGACTGGTTGGCCACTGTGTGAGACAGGACACTGGAGGACTAGAGAGGGACTCTTGATCTCATCCAGCAGGGCTCCTCTGATGTTCTTATGAAGGCCCCAGCCTCTCTGCCCTGTTGTTGGCCATCTAGAGGAGTTGTTTGGTCACTGTGTGAGATAGGATGCTGGACTAGAGAGGGACCACTGGTCTGATCCAGCAGGGTTCTTCTGATGTTCTTATGAGGGACTCGGCCTCTCTGCCCTGTTGCTGGCCTTCCAGAGGAACTGATTGGCCGCTGTGTGAGATAGGATGTTGGACTAGAGAGGGACCACTGGTCTGACCCAGCAGGGCTCTTCTGATGTTCTTATGAGGGACTCGGCCTCTCTGCCCTGTTGCTGGCCTTCCAGAGGAACTGGTTGGCCGCTGTGTGAGACAGGATGCTGGACTAGAGAGGGACCACTGGTCTGACCCAGCAGGGCTCTTCTGATGTTCTTATGAGGACTCGGCCTCTCTGCCCTGTTGCTGGCCTTCCAGAGGAACTGATTGGCCGCTGTGTGAGACAGGATGCTGGACTAGAGAGGGACCACTGGTCTGACCCAGCAGGGCTCTTCTGATGTTCTCATGAGGGCCTCGGCCTCTCTGCCCTGTTGCTGGCCTTCCAGAGGAACTGACTGGCCACTCTGTGAGTCAGGATGCTGGACTGGATGGATCACTGCAGGGCTCTTCTTACGGTGTTGGAAAGCGCCATCAATTCACAGCTGACTTATGGCGACCCTGTAGGGTTTTGCAAAGCAAGAGAAATTCAGAGGTGGTTTGCCATTGCCTGCCTCCGTGTCACGACCCTGGTATTCCTTGGTGGTCTCCCATTCAAATGCGAGCCAGCACTGACCCTACTTAGCTTCCAAGATCGGGCTAGCCGGGGCCATCCAGGCCAGGGCAGTGAGGTCAAATAGTCCTGAAATTCAGTTACCATATTCTGTGTCAAGTATACAGCTGGGTGTAACGATCCATATGGGTCTGCATGGGATCTGTATAGAGCTGTGTGTGCTTACCTCCTGGAGCCTCACATAAAGGAGATCAGTTTCCAGCTCCTTTTCTGAGAGCCAGTGTGATGTAGTGGTTAAGTGCGCGGACTCTAATCTGGGAGAACTGGGTTTGATTCCCCCACTCCTCCACTTGCATCTGCTGATGTGACCTCGGGTTAGTCACAAGCTCTGGCACAGCTGTTCTTGAGAAAGAGGAGTTGCTGTCAGAAGTTCTCTCAGCCCCGCCTACGTCACAGGGTGTCTGTTGTGGGGAGGGGAAGGGAAAGGAGTCCGTAAGCCGCTCTGAGACTCCCTTGGGTTGTGAAGGGCAGGGTATAAATCCAATCTCCTCCTCCTTCGCTGCTGCTGCTTCTTCTTCCTCCTCCTCCTCCTCCTCCTCCTCCTCTTCCTCCTCCCCTCCTCCTCTTCTTCTTCCTCCTCCTCTTCCTCCTCCTCGTCGTCCTCGTCTCGTCGTCTTCGTCGTCTCTCTTCTTCTTCTTCTTCTTCGTCGTCTTCTTCTTCTTCTTCTTCTTCTTCTTCCCCCTTTTAGCAAATGTGGGGAGATGGGGGTTGTGTGTGTTCTGTCAAGGGAGTAGTGAGTAGTATAAGCCAGTGGAGGCGAATCCAACAGCCAGTTACAAGATAGGCCTTGTTCTTAGTGAGCTAGCCAACCTGGTCTCCGGCAGTTTCACTTCCAGGTGTAGACAGGCATTTACACAATGGTTCACACCGATGCTCCCTCTAAGCAGTGGTGAGCAAAAATTCTACTTTGTGAGCTGTTGGCATTAAGGTTGTGAGCGACCGATTGGGCTACATTAGCTTGCTCTGGAGCCATCCCTTCCTGAGCTAAGAGAAAAATGCGTGAGCCGGAGGCTATATAAAAGTGTGAGCTAGCTCACACTGACTAAGCTTAGAGGGAACACTGGTTCCCACTCCTCCATTGTTTCTTTTATCTACTTCATTTATACCCTCCCTGTTCCCCCAGCGGGTTCCCAGAGTGGTGCTTGTCTTTTTCCTCTCCTCTGTTCCATCCTCACGACAGCCCTGCGAGGTAGTTTAGGCGGAGAGAGTGTGCCTGGCCCACAGTCACCCAGTGGGCTTCCACGGCACTGTGGGGATTCAAGCCCCGGGCTGCCAGAGAGCCCGTTTGGTGTAGTGGTTAAGTGCGCGGACTCTTATCTGGGAGAACCGGGTTTGATTCCCCACTTCTCCACTTGCACCTGCTGGTGTGACCTTGGGTCAGTCACAAGCTCTGGCACAGCTGTTCTCTCAAGGACAGTTCCTGTCAGAAGTTCTCTCAGCCCCACCGACCTCACAGGGTGTCTGTTGTGGGGAGGGGAAGGGAAAGGAGATTGTAAGCCGCTCTGAGACGCCTTTGGGCAGTGAAGGGCGGGGTATAGATCCAATCTCTTCTCTCCTTCTTCTAGTCCGACACTCTTAACCACGATTCCACAAGACGGGCAGCCGTGTCAGTCTGTCAGTAGCAGCCGAAAAGAGCGAGCGTCCAGTAATCACCTTGAAGACTAACAAAACATGTGGCAGGGTGACAGCTTTCTTGAGTCATGGGCTCATTTCTTCTGAATAACATCCAGATCACAAGATGTCATAGTCACGCTGTACACTGTGTTGTTGGTCAGGCCGCACCTGGAGTCTTGTGTGCAGTTCTGGAGGCAGCACTCCGGAAAGGATGTGGACAGAATGGAGCGGGTGCAGAGGAGAGCGACGAGGATGATCAGGGGGCCTGGAGACCAAGAGCCAGTTTGGTGTAGTGGTTAAGTGCATGGACTCTTATCTGGGAGAACCGGGTTTGATTCCCCCACTCCTCCACTTGCACCTGCTGGTGTGACCTTGGGTCAGTCACAAGCTCTGGCACAGCTGTTCTCTCAAGGACAGTTTCTGTCAGAAGTTCTCTCAGCCCCACCTACCTCACAGGGTGTCTGTTGTGGGGAGGGGAAGGGAAAGGAGTTTGTGAGCCGCTCTGAGATGCCTTTGGGCAGTGAAGGGCGGGGTATAAATCCAAACTCCTCCTCCTCCTTCTCCTCCTCCTTCTTCTTCTTCTTCTTCTTCTTCTAGGAGAGGCTGAGGGACTTGGGAAGGTTCAGTCTCGAGAAGAGGAGGTTGAGGTTGAGGACAGGATGGCTCTTGAAGGGCCGTCACTCGGAGGAGGGCAGGGAGCCGTTCCCGGTGGCAGCAGAGGAGAGGACTCACAGTCATGGGTTTAAATTTAGGGCGGGAAGGTACCGGCTGGATCTTAGGGAAAAACTTTTCTACAGTCAGAGTTGCGCAAGAGTTGGATCAGCTGCCCTGGGGAGGAGGATGTTTGCCCTTGCCATCTGTTTAAGTGTGTTTTCTGCATGCAGGATGGATCGGAGGGGGGGGGAGCGGGATGGTACAACAGAATGTCCAGTCATGTGCCCGCGGGCCGAAATGGCACAGCCCGGATCCAGATTTACCGTCTCGATGGGACCTAGGTGGGAAAGAGGAGTAACCTGTGAAGCCAGCATGGTGCAGGGGTTAACGTGTTGGACTAGAGTGTAGGAGACCCAGGTTTGAATCCCCAGTTGACCAAGAGAAAACAAAAAAATAACAGCTGTGCACTGCAGAAACCCGCACCAAGGCTTACAATAAGAGACTTCGATACAATAAGTAATTCAACACATGTAATCAATCATAGGAAAATATACAAGTCCATTATATCCCAAAGGGAAAGAACAAAGTCCAGAATAGAAATCTCTCAAAAGGAAGCAATGAAGTCTGGAATAGATGTCCAACACTTCCTAGGTACTGATCAGTGTTTCGAACTTCAGGTCCTTCCTCAGGAACTAGAAGCCATTATAGGAAGTCTTATTGCAATTTCTTAACAAGGTCAACATTATTCAGTTTCAATATGGGCCAGGTCTCCTAAGCTCTAAAAAGCACCTGCAAAGGTTGCTACTATGTAAATTGGACCAAACGAGCTCCCCCGCCCTGGCAGTTTTGAAGCTGCGGCTGGACCAACGCTGGTCAGGGATGCTCCGGGCGGATCCTGCCTTGAGCAGGGGGTTGGACTAGACGGCCTGCAGGGCCCCTTCCAACTCTGGGATTCTCTGATTCTAAGTAAGGTATCCAAAGAAGTGAGCCGCGGGATACGTGGAGTAGGGTGTAAATCCAAATAAACGCAGCCTGCCGGATTCTATATGGCACCGCAGAATCATAGAATTGGAAGGGGCCTGTAGGGTCATCTAGTCTAACCCCCTGCACAATGCTGGTATTTCACAAATACCTGCCCCCAACTCCAGTGACCCCTGTTCCATGCCCAGAAGATGACCAAAAAAACCCCCACAACCCTCCAGGATCTCGAGCCAAACTGGGCTGGAGAAAAAAAAGGCTTCCTGACACCAACGTGGTGATTGGCATTTCCCGGGGTGTGTAAGAAAGGGGCCACGAGAACTAAGCACTGTTGCCAACCCCTTCCTGCCCTCCCTTCTTGTGATCTGCCTGAGTTCACAGAATCAGCATGGCTGTCCGATGGCCACCTAGCCTCTGCTTGTAGACCCCCAAAGGAAGGAGAAGAAGACTGAACAGGGGCCGTGTGTTAGTGGCAGAGCACCCGCTCGGCACGCAGGTTCAATCCCCGGCATCTCCAGTTCAGCATCGGAGTACTTGGCCCGTGCGAACGACCTTGACCTGAGATTCCGGAGACCCACTGCCAGCCTGAGTAGGCAATACCAACCTTGGCCTGATTTCAGCATAATGCGGCTTTGTGTGTTTCTATGGAGCAGTTGCCAAGCGGAGCTGCCTTTGGAAGCTATGCTGAATCAGCAGCGGCTTAGTTTTCCTCCCCAGGGCCCTAAGGACGCCACCGGCTGAATCCCTGACTTGTGACAAAGTTCCTCTGCTGTTTCAGGGCGGGGGACTTCCTGTCTTTGGCCCTGTCTTGTTCTCACTGGCTGCAGCAGACTCATGTCTTGGTGGCTGGGGTGGGCGGTTCCCACCTTTGGGACAACGAAGCAGGGCGTACGACTTTGGTCACCCGTGTTCCCTCTAAGCTGAGCTAGTGTGAGCTAGCTCACAGTTTTTTTAGCCTCCGGCGCACACATTTTTGTCCCGGCTCAGGAAGGATGGCGCCAGAGGAAATTTAATTTATGCAGCAGCCAAATCGCTCGCTCACAACTTCAGTGTCAGTAGCTCAGAACGTAGCATTTTTGCTCACAAGACTCCACAGCTCAGAGGGAGCATTGGTGGTCCCCGGTGTATTTTTGTTGGGAATGTAAGTTTAGGTCAACTTGAGAACTACAGAGCAGGCAAAATAATCCAGTATTTTGAGAGTGCCTTTGTGCTGTGTATTCGGCTGCTGTTAAGGTGAGAATTCTCCTGGGCACACTGCACTGGCCTTTGGGAAAAATTCATAAGGACCCTGCTGGATCAGACCAGCAGTCCATCTAGTCCAGCATCCTGTCTCACACAGTGGCCAACAGGTTTCTCTGGAGGTCCAGTGACATAGCGTAGAGGCTGAGGCCTTTCCCTGATGTTGCCTCCTGGCCCTGGGGTTCAGGGGTTGACTGCCTCTGAACATGGAGGTTCCCTTTAGTAACCAGGGCTAATAGCCACTGAGAGGCCTCTACTCCATGAATCTGTCCAGTCTCTTTTTGAAGGAGTCTGTGCTTCCCTTCCCTTCCCTAGAATCCATGGGAGGCCCTGGACTAGTTGGAAATGGCAGTTGCCTCGATTGAGAGGCGGTTTGGTGTAGTAGTTAAGAACGTGGACTCCAATCTGGGAGGAGAAGAAGAAGGGAAGAAGCGATTGGACTTATACCCCGCCATTCACTATCCAAAGGAGTCCCAGAGCAGCTTACAAACTCCTTTCCCTTCCCTTCCCCACAACAGACACCTCGTGAGGTTGGTGGGGCTGAGAAAGCTCTGACAGAAACTGCTCTTTTGCAAGAACAGCTGTGCCAGAAACTATGGTTTGCCCAAGGTCATCCAGCAGCTGCAAGTGGAGGAATGGGAAATCAAACCTGGTCCTCTCAGATTAGAGTCCGTGCACTTAGCCACTACACCAAACTGGCTAGTACCAGGGTTGATTCCCCACGCCCCCACATGCAGCTGCTGGTGTGACCTTGAGTCAGCCACAAGTTCTCTCAGAGCTGTTCTCTCACAAGCAGTCCTTGAAAGAGTTCTCTCAGCCCCACCTATCTCACAGGGTCCCTGTTGTGGGAAGAGGAAGGGAAGGCAATTGTAAGCTGCTCTTCAGGTAGTGGACTACTTTAGGTAGTGGAAAGTGGGGTATCAAACCAACTCCTCCTCCTCCTCCCATCTGTAAAATGGGCACAGTAATGAGCCGCCTTTCAGAGCGGAAGTTTTAAAGGAACCTCCCGAGCAGAAAGTCAGTATTGTGTAGAAGCCACTGCGGATGGCCACCTTTTCCTCCTAGCATTTTTTGGAAGGGTGTTTGGCAATGACAGGGTGGCAGCTTAAAAAAAACTTGGCTGTACTGGAAAGAGAGAGGTGACAGATGAATCCAGGAAGCTTTTGGAGGCCTGTGTCTTTCTGCCTCCGGCCTTATCAAGATTTTGACATTCTTGGGTGCCTTGAAACAGGATTCCTCTGCGAATCTTGGGGTCAGACAGAGCAAGGCCCCCTTGAGAGAGGGAAGGCAGACGCGGCTGTGTCACGGAACCATCTGTGCTGCATTGGAACAAGCAGAGGTGGTGCCCCATGTTCGTGCCACGTCCACCCATCTCGATAAGACCAGCTAGGGTGGGTGGGCATCCTTCCCGCCACCAGTGTTCCCTCTAAGCTGTGGAGACTTGTGAGCAACAATTCTCCTTTGTGAGCTACTCAGTTACTGGATAGGGCGGGGTATAAATCCCAAAATAAATAAAATAAAAATAAATTAAAGTTGTGGGTGAGTGATTTGGCTGCCGCCTAAATGAGTTTGCTCTGGAGCCCTTCCCTTCCTGAGCTGAGACAAAGATGTGCGAGCTGGAGGCTAAAAAACTGTGAGCGAGCTCACACTCACTCAGCTTAGGGGGAACACTCCCCTCCACCTCCATTTGTTTCAGGCTGACCGAGCTCTGACTCCGGATATCCAGGCGTCTCTCATCCCCTTCTCCACTTTCTGGGGGAACCGTGTTAAACATTAATCTTCCCCGCCACGCAGACTTTAGCCCCGGCTTGTTTTTGTTTCCACGGCAGCACGGAGGTCGGCTTTGCTGACAGACCCCCGAACCCAGCAGCCCCGGGCGTTCGTTTCCGTGCCTGTCCGTGGGGCGCGCATGTGTGCAAGGCGGGGAGGCGGTGTGCCAGAATTCCCACTCTCAGCTCATGCCGACATCTCGTTCCCGATGCTGTTTTGGTGTCTCAAGATGCCCGGGGCTTTGGTCGCCCCCCCCCCCCCCCGGTGCTCACATGCTCACTGAGGCCGATGGCTATATTTAGCCCCGGCCTGTCCTGAGCGGATCCGAAATGTGAGCCACGGCCTCCATCCCATCCCGGTCTTGCCCGTCACTGGGTTTTTATTGCCGAGGCGCCGGCAAAACACATCTGCCCCCCTCCCCGCCCTTTCAGAGGCAGGTAAGTTTGGCCGGGTATGTTCCTTTCCCTGCGTCTGGCCTCTTCGTGGTGCCGTGATGCGGAACGTGGATCGAGCCCAGAGCAGACGGCAGGGCGGGTTGTATCTCGGGGCGAGGGCCGCGCATGTCGATTTTGGGGCCTCCGGCATAACCGGCTCGCGATCGCATGCCCTCGAAAGGATTCCAGTGCCCGAGTGGTAAGGAAGCCGCTCGGGTGCGCGCCTCTTTCTCTCTTGGCAGGGAGCCGACTGGCTCCGGAAGGCAGCATAACTTTCCATGAGAGCAGCCTGCCTCTGGCCTGCGTCATGGGCAGCTGCTGAGTCGGGCAGCTGGGTGTGTGGGGGGGGGGAGCTGTTGCTCTGCAGGTGCCGCCCGGCGCTTCCTCCCCGCCAGGCCGATTAGGCCCGATGACTCAGCAGAGCCGGCGTGCCGCCTCCGCGCTCCAAACAGGCTCGACCGGTCGGTGCGGCTGGCTGTTTTCGGAGGCCTGAGCGGTCTGCCGCGTGCAAGCAATTGGTTGCGAAGCTGGGGCTTGTGGCGCTGGGAGGGTACTGAACCTTCTGCTGGGGAGGGACCCCCCCTGCAGTGGGGCCGGGAGGGGGGAAAGGCTTTTCGGAGAAGTTGTCCGCCGCTGATTTAAAACCGTAGAATCACACAGAGTTGGAAATGGCCATCAAGTCCAACCCCTGGCTCAGTGCAGGATCAGCCTAGAGCCGTTCCTCGGCAGAAGGGGCTTTCTCGGGAGGGGGGTGGGCTCTCCTTCTGTGGAGGTTTTCAGGCAGAGACTAGGTGGCCATCTGACAGCCATGCTGATTCTGTGAACTCAGGCAGGTCACAAGAAGGGAGGGGAGGAAGGGTTGCCTCGGTGCTGAGTTCTCTCGTGGTCCTCGCTTGCACGCCCAGGGAAATGCTGATGGCCACATAAGGGTCAAGAAGCAATTTTCTCCAGGCCAGCTTGGCTGGAGATCCTGGAGGGTTTTTTTAACAACTTCTGGGCATGGAGCAGGGGGTCACTGGGGTTATGGGGGGAGGTATTTGTGAATTTCCTGCCTTGTGCGGGGGTTGGACTAGATGACCCAGGAGGTCCCTTCCGACTCTATGATTCTGTGATCCCTGACCAGTGTTTGTCCAGCCGCTGCTTCAAGACTTCCAGGGAGGGAGAGCTCACCCGATCTGGGGTAATGCTGCGGCACTGGACACTCGAGCGATTTGTTGCCGCTGAGCGTATCCAGTTGGCCCAGTCGCCAGCCTCATCTCTGCAGGTGGGAGCCATGGATATATCAGGGCTCTCATTCCATTGACTGTTTGTTTATATATCCCGCTTTCCTCCCCAATGGGGGAGGGACCCATAGCGGCTTACGTCATTCTGCTCTCCTCCGTTTTATCCTCCCAACAATGCTGCGAGGTAGGTTAGGCTGAGAGTGTGTAATGCGCCGAAGTTCACCAAGTGAGCTTCCATGACAGAGCGGGGCTTTCGGCCCGGGTCTCCCAGACCCAAGTCCCGACGCTTAAGAACATAAGAGAAGCCAATGTTGGATCAGGCCAATGGCCCATCCAGTCCAACACACTGTCTCACACAGTGGCCAAAACCCAGGAGCCATCGGAGGTCCAGCAGTGGGACCAGGACACTAGAAGCCCTCCCACTGTTGACCCCCACCCAAGCACCAAGAATACCGAGCATCACTTGCCCCAGAGTCCCTATCTAGACCTTGCGGCTAATAGCCACTGATGGATCTCTGCTCCAGATGCTTATCTAATTCCCTCTTGAAGCCGTCCATGCTTGTAGCCGCCGCCACCTCCTGTGGCAGTGAATGAATTCCACGTGTTAATCACTTTTGGGTGAAGAAGTACTTCCTTTTATCTGTTCTAACCCAACTGCTCAGCAATTTCATTGAGTGCCCATGAGTTCTCGTATTGTGAGAAAGGGAGAAAAGGACTTCTTTCTCTACCTGCTCTATCCCCATACATAGTCTTGTAAACCTCAATCATGTCACCCCTCAGTTTGTTGTTTAACCACTACACCACACCGGCTCTCTGTCAGGGGAGAGCCGTTGGAGCAGCTTAGATTTCCCAGTTGCAATCGAAACTCTCGTTAAAACAAATCCAAGTTGCTAGCCCTCATGACAGAGGGGCTAAGTCTCCAGATCTGTCGGACGGCTGACCATTACGCCATGGGGAGTCCAAGTTCTTCTCTCCTCTCCACGTGATCTGCCGATGTTGTGTAGCACCCTGTTGCTGGAGCTGGAAAAGCGCCTAATGCCTAGAAGATAACGGGGCCGAAGCTAGCTCCCTACCCCCTAATAAGCGCCTGTCTCCCCCTCCTCTTTGACTTCCATTTGATAGGGATGGCTCATCTTCCCACATCTCGGTGGCACAGCTCCGTTCAATGTCTAGCCAGTTTGGTGTAGTGGTTAAGTGCGCAGACTCTTATCTGGGAGAACCGGGTTTGATTCCCCACTCCTCCACTTGCACCTGCTGATGTGACCTTGGGTCAGTCACAAGCTCTGGCACAGCTGTTCTCTCAAGGACAGTTCCTGTCAGAAGTTCTCTCAGCCCCACCTACCTCACAGGGTGTCTGTTGTGGGGAGGGGAAGGGAAAGGAGATTTGTAAGCCACTCTGAGACGCCTTTGGGCAGTGAAGGGCGGGGTATAAATCCAAACTCTTCCTCTTCTTCTACCTCACAGGGCGTCTGTTGTGGGGAGGGAAGGGAAAGGAGTCTGTAAGCCGCTCTAAGACGCTCTGGGCAGTGAAGGGTGGGGTATAAATCCAATCTCTTCTTCTTCTTCTTCTAGTCTAGCTTCGTGGTTAGCATTGCCAACCTCCAGGTGGTACCTGGAGACCCCCCCACTGTCACACTCGATCTCCAGACGACAGGGATTGGTTTCCCTGAAGAAAATGGCTGCTTCGAAGGGTGGACTCTGTGCCATTATACCCTGCTGAGGTCCCTCTCCTCCCCAAATCCCGCCCTCCCCAGGCTCCACCCCCAAAGCCTCCAGGAACTTCCCATCCCATAGCTGGCAACCCCATTCACGGTCCTGGCCTCCCCCTTCCCTCGCAGAGGGCCCTGGACTCACAGTGCCCCGTTCTAAGCATCAGAGCTGCTCTAGTGACCGTTCTTGCTGGCCGTTCAGGCTGTGCCTTTTGACTTCTGTAGTTCTCCTCATCTGGCATTTATGGAGGAGGATGAGGGGGGAGCAGCCACTGCTGATGCTCAGTTTCAACCGTTGTGGAGAGCAGTGTGGGATAGTGGACCAGAGTTGAGAACATAAGAGGAGCCGCGTTGGGTCAGGCCAGCTGCCCATCCGGGCCAACACTCTGTGTCACACAGTGGCCAAAACCCAGGTGCCCTCAGGAGGTCCTCCAGTGGGGCCAGAACTCCTGAAGCTCTCCCACTCTTGTCCTCCAAGCACCAAGAATACAGAGCATCGGTGCTCCAGACAGAGTGTTCCATCTGTACCTTGTGATTAATAGCCACTGATGGACCTTTGCTCCATATAAGAACATAAGAGGAGCCATGCTGGATCAGGCCAATGGCCCATCCAGGCCAACACTCTGTGTCACACAGTGGCCAAAACCCAGGTGCCCTCAGGAAGTCCACCAGCGGGGCCAGAACTCCAGGAGCCCTCCCACTGTGGCCCCGTCATGCACCAAGAATGCAGAGCATCAGTGCCCCAGACGTAGAAGAAGAAGAGATTGGATTTATACCCCACCCTTCACTACTCAAAGATGTCTCAGACCGTCTTACAAACTCCTTTCCCTTCCCATCCCCACAACAGACACCCCTGTGAGGTAGGTGGGGCTGAGAGACCTCTTGACAGAAACAGCTCTTTTTCAAGGACAGCTCTTGTCAGAACTACGGCTTGCCCAAGGTCGTCCAGCAGGTGCAAGTGGAGGAGTGGGGAATCAAACCCGATTCTCCCAGATTAGAGTCCGCGCACTTAACCACTATGCCAAACTGGTTCTGCCATCTATAGCTTGTGGCTAATAGCTGCTCGTGGACCTCTGCTCTGTATGTTTATCCAATCCCCTCGAGAGAGAGTTTTGTCAGTGCTTGTAGCTGCCGCCATCTTTTCCTGTGGCAATTCCAATCCTGCCTCTGTAGGGGAATCTTGACTCTGAAATGTTACTCCACGGCCAGCCAGTTTAGAAATGGTAAACTCTCAGCAGCTGAGCTTTCTAACTATTTGATTTAAATGCTCCTCATGTGTGCGTTAAATGCTGGTCAAGTCGCTTCCTCAGACTCTTCCAGGCCGGTGCCAGGCAGTGTCTTCAGGTGCCAAAAAGCTCTTGGCTTCTTAGTGTGCAAACCACGGAAATTCCTCGTCTGGGATTTTCTCTGGAAAACTCTCTGCACCTTTGCTCCTTTCTGGAACTTTCCACCATACACGGCACAGCTGTGGTGCATGATAGTCAAAAAAAGAAAAGGGTCTTATGGTTTGTCCCTTAGGGAGTACCAGGGTTGGGGTTACATGTGCACAGGGAGGGAAGTAAGGCTGTGAGGGATGCAGAGGATGTCTTGAGGGAAAGGAAGGCCCGGGAAGTGTTTACCTGTCCTTGTGCTGCCTTCCCTCTTCTGGAGGCAAAAAGAGAGAACGTAAGGGAAGAAGAAGAAGAGATTGGATTTCTGCCCTGCCCTTCACTACCCAAGGGAGTCTCAGAGCGGCTTACAAACTCCTTTCCCTTCCCCTCCCCACAACAGAAACCCTGCGAGGTAGAGTTGGGGCTGAGAGGTCTGACAGAAACTGCTCTTTTCCAAGAACAGCTCTGACAGAACTATGGCTTGCCCAAGGTCATCTAGCCAGGTGCAAGTGGAGGAATGGGGAATCAAACCTGGTTCTCTCAGATTAGAGTCCGCGCCCTTAACCACTACACCAAACTTGACCCATGTTGGATCAGACCAATGGCCCACCCAGCCCGACACTCTGTGTCACACGGTGGTTAAAATCCAGGTGCTTTCAGGAGGTTGTCAAGCTTCTCTTGCCAGTAAGAGGTCTCTCCTAATGTTAGGGATGCCAGCCTCTAGGTGAGACCTGGGGGATCCCCTGGAATTACAGCTCATCTCCAGACGACAGAGATCAGTTCCCCTGGAGACAATGGATGTTTTGAAAGGTGGACTCTATGGCATTGTACCCCCCTGAGGTCCCTGCCCTCCCCAGGCTCCATCCCCATATCTCCGGCAGTTTCCCCAATTTGGATCTGGCCACCCTCCCCACCCTCCCTCCATCTCCTGCGGGGCGCCAGGGTGGCCGCCCTACTTAACAGTCTTCTGAATCCGGCCTTCCTGCCACTTAAGGGCATTAGATCCAGGTCAGTCAGCTCCACAAACATGCACACAATTATGCGGTATTTTTTAAAATGGTTTCTCAGAAATCGTTTCTCCCTGTTTCCCAAATCAAGTTCGAAACATACCAGTAAAATAATCAGCTGTGCCAGAACTCCCAGAAGCCCTCCCTCTGCTCCATATAAGAACGTAAGAGAGGCCATCTTGGATCAGGCCAAAGGCCCATCCAGTCCAATGCTCTGTGTCACACAGTGGCCAAAACCAAGGTGCCATCAGGAGGTCCACCAGCCTGCGCGACACCTCCAGAAGCTCTCCCACAGTTGCACCAAGGATACAGAGCATCGCTGCCTCAGACAGAGTGTTCCATCTGTACTTTGTGGCTAATAGCCATCGATGGACCTCTGCTCCATCCGTTTATCCAAGAGCTGAAGCCCTTCTATGTGTCTGCCTGTTTTGGGAAAGGCATTGTGGGAAGAGGAGTGATGCAAGCCCCACAGCATTCTGGGAAAGCTGGCTTGACACCACAATACGTCAACCCCTCTCTGTAGTCCTCCGCTTTGACGCCACTGCCGGCTGTGATCCATGTTGGGGTGGCTTGGCGTTGCCTCTAAACCGGGGCGGCCTCTGGTGGGGAAGTGGGGTGGCTCAGGGACGCTAAGACTCACAGGGAAGGAATGCTGAGGGTGTTGCCCGCAGAACCGGTTGGTCCAGTTTCCGGCATTCCTGGCTGGGGATCGAGTTGACTGTGCCTGCCGGGAGCTCCCTAGCTGCTGCTGAGATTCCCAGCGTAGAGGGGGGAACCGTGCCTGGTCACGGGGATATCTTCCCATGGAAAGAGGCAGCTTTTCCTGATTCGGCCGCCCCATTTGAGGTGCCATGCGCCACAGCTTGGCTGTCGACCCGGCAGGATGCTTTGAATCCAAGCCTCCGCCTGCCTGTGAGTGAGGTGTGCCCCTTGGAATTCTGGGACTGGTAGTGCCTTAACTTTCCCCCCCTTTTTGCTTCCTCAGCTGGTGCGTATTATCCCGCCCAGGGTGTGCAGCAGTTTCCTGCGGCTCAAGTCATGTTGAACCAGCAGCCGCCAATCCCGCCAAAGCGAGAACGCAAGACGGTAAGAGGGGACCGGGGGGCCGGGCATGGTGTGTGTATGTACGTGCGCAAGAATTCCAAGTTTCACTCATACGCAGCCTTTCTTTTCCTAGATTCAGGTGGGGGTGGCCTCGTCGGTCCGGAGCAACCGGACCGAGTTCGAGTCCAGTGGCACCTTTAAGATACCTGAAGAAACGTCTTCAGATATCTGAAGAAGTGTGCATGCTGATTTTAAAGGTTGCTGATTTTTTGCTGATTTTAAAGGTGGCCACTGGACTCGAATGTTGTTCTTTATTTCCCTGAGTTGGCTGGTGGGCCTCTCACCCTGTCTCTTGGTTTTTTCCCTCTGGCAGTGACCTCTCTGGGTTATGTGAAGTTTGGGGTGGGGGGGTGTGAGGAATGCCAGGCATTGTGGTTGCTCAGAAGTCTTCAGGATTCTGTACTGGCTCCTGAGATTCCAGTAACTTTTCTTCCAGCAGAAAAGAGCCAGAGTCCTGTAGCGCCTTAGAGACTAACAAAATAAGTGGCAGGGGAGGAGCTTTCAGGAGTGACTGGCTCACTTCTCCAGGTAGCTGAGCGGTGACTCACGAGAGTGCCTCCCCTGCCACAGGTTTTGTTAGTCTTTAAGGTGCTGCTGGACTCTGGCTCTTTTTTACTGCTACAGGCAGACTGGCATGGCTTCCCGTCTTGATTTCTTTTCCAAGTGTTATGTGTATGTTTCTGCTCCAGACATGCCTTAAAATCAAAAGGGCCTGTTCCGTAGGCCCATCTAGTATTCTAAAGTCCCAGCAGGAGGGGGTCATTATAAAAGAGGAAAGATGGGCTTTTTTTCTCATGGATGCTCAAAAAGTGCAAGGGGTGCTTCCTTCTCCCTCCCAGAATTGTGGTGTTTTCGGTGCCATGGAAAGTCCATATTTGAATGGCGATGCATACACACCATGTATTAACAGGGTCCCCAGTTAAATTTCAATCTCTCTTTGCATCAGATCTTGGAAGCTAAGATGGGTCAGCTCTGGTTAGTACTTAGATGGGAGACCACTAAGAAATGTGGGGTTGCTACGCAGAGTCAGGTAATGACAACCCTCCCCCTCTGTCTCTTGCCTTGAAAACCCTTTGGATCTCTGAAGCGAGGCAGGTTTAGAGACATAAGAACATAAGAGAAGCCAATGTTGAATCAGGCCAATGGGCCATCTAGTCCAACACTCTTGTCACACAGTGGCCAAAATATACCAGGTGCCCTCAGGAGGTCCAGCAGTGGGGCCAGGACACTAGAAGCCCCTCCCACTGCTGCCCCTCCACCAAGAATAGAGTGCATCACCTGCCCCAGACTGAGAGTTCCTATCTATACCCTGTGGCTAATAGCCACTGATGGACTTCTGCTCCAGATGTTTATCTAATTCCCTCTTGAAACTCGTCCATGCTTGTAGCTGCCATCACCTCCTGTGGCAGTGAATTCCATATGTTAATCACTCTTTGGGTGAAGAAGTATTTCCTTTTATCTGTTCTAACCCGACTGCTCAGCAATTTCATGGAGTGCCCACGAGTTCTTGTATTGTGAGAAAGGGAGAAACCGTAGATCTCACTGTGCTATCTAGGGGTGTACAAAAATAAAAATATTCGGTAAAATTCGGATTTGGGCATATTGGACCCGAATTTTTTCGGTATTCCCGAAAAACCCAAATACCTATACCGGTAAAGCATTGAAATCCGAAAAGTTTTGGGATTCCCGAAAAATTTGGGTCCATTATATCCAATGGGGCCATTGACTTCAATGGCAAAATTTTCTGGAAAGTTTGCAGGGGGCTGGAGAGGGGGGGGGTTGAGGTAGATACTCCAAATGTGGACTGTAGCTGCTGGAGCCTCTCCCCAAAAGACCACCCAAGTTTTGAAAAGATTGGACCCGGGGGTCCAATTCTAGGGGCATCCAAAGAGGGTGCCCCCAGTTCTCCATTGTTTCCTATGGGAATGGATCAGGCAAGCAGATTCTCCCTGTAAAAAAACCTGAGAGGTGTGGTGGTGGTGTGAGGGGGCAGGTTTGCCAAGCCAGCAGCAGACCATGTGCAATCACCACCCCACCAACCCCAGGTCTCTCCCAAACCAACCCTAAGGAAGAATAAAATAAAGAGAAAAGAAATTAAATTTAAAAGTGCCCTAATAAATCAAACCAGTCTGAAATCTTCTGAGGTACTGATCCGAGGTCCACAAAGAGCAGGGAGGAAAGCAGGGCAGACTCAGGAGCAGGGGCAGCAGAAGCCAGCCAGCCACAATCTCCAACAGCCAAGCCAGGCAGCTCTCTCTCACCAGCCAGCAGGATCCAGGAACACAGCAATGAGAGTCAGCCCAGAGACTGGCTCCTTTTATGCTCTCTGAGCATACACAGAAGGATTTCAAAAAGGAAAAACCTTCTGTGATTGGCCAGAGAGCAGATGCCAGAACCCTATTGGCCACCACAGTGCTCCTTCCCTGGGAAAGGAGCAAACTGGTGGTTGGGCTGCAGGCAGCAACAACAGCCTTGCAAACTTGCAAATACAAATGCATTGCAGTGATTGGCTGTCTGGAGCCTCCTTCCCCTCCCCCTGGAAACAGGAGGAAAAGGCGGGAAAGAGGGGGAAATGGTGGGAAAAGGAATTCCCGGGCCCTTTAACAGTTTAAAACCCCCCACAACGCCGTTTTTCGGCAATGCCAAAAAATGCCGAAAAAATCCCGAATTTTCCGGGATTTTTTGGGGGGGAATTCGAAGATTACAGTGAATAGCCTGTCTGGGATCCCGAAAGCCGGAAAAAAACCGAAAATGCTTTTTTTGGGTTTTTTTCCGTTTTGGGATTCCCAAATGCACACCCCTAGTGCTATCGCGGCCATCTGGAGGAGAAGAGGGTAAAGGGTCGTCGGAACTGCCTGCCGGTTGTGAAAACCCGACCTGCCTGCCCTCTCCTGTTTGCCAGCCTCCGGAACGATGTGCGGCGATTAGGGCGAAGCAGTTCAGGCAGCCCCATTGCGTTAGCCGCTTTCAAAATAAATAAATAAATACCGGCGCTTGTGCATGACCGGTCACAGCTCTGGTTTGCGTCGTGCGGTCGCCTCTCTGTTTTCCGCCAACTGTTGAGGGCAGCTGTGTAAATACGGGAGCAGCACTTAAGGCTACGTAATATCTGTGACAAGCTCTGACCCCAGTTTTATATTCGCAAATAAATACAGTCAGAGGTTGGATGCTTCCCCTCCCCCTGTGCTTATAGGCAGAGAGCTGGTTGTTCTTGGCTATTGACAGCGGTAGGAAGTTGGAAGCGGTATTTATTTCAAGCAGTATTTATTTCCCATGACAAGGGGCTGATCTTGCCAGCAGGGGGGGTGTCTGTGGCCACGTGCCCGCCATTGGTAATTCCGGCACGGTTAGATTGCATTTGCCGCTTAGCAGTCGGGACCTCGGTGGGCTTCCGCAGCCTCTGCCTTTCCTCTGCTCAGGCCGATTCAGACGCCAGGAACCATCTGTGCAGGTTCGTTTCCTGAGCAAAGGGACACGAGAGATGCGCATGTGGAAGATGCAGTAGGCGCACCCAGGATGCAGTGAGGATGCGGAAATCCCTGGTCATGGGCAGGCCGGCTGTGTTTCTGCCCTTCCCTGAGACCGCACCATTTGCAAAATAGATCTGTTCATGGAGACAGTATAAGAAACTACAGTACTTCCTCTTTTGAGGCCTTAATTTCTGGGATGAAAGGGGATGAGCGTTTTGTTGGTAGCACTGTGAAGCAGCTTGTAGCAGCCTCATGGAGAGAAACTTTCACGGGGCTTTGTGGGTTGTGGATGCGTGCCTCTGTTGCGCTGGAAAGATGGCTTGCCTATGCGCTAGGTGCAGATCTCCCCGCCCTGTCACAGAACAGTGTACGCCGCAGAATGGGAATATTTACCAGGCAGCTGTGCATTAAGACTGCAAACATTTCCATTTTTGACTTCAGGAGGGTCTGCAGCTCAGTGGAAGAGCATCTGTTTGGCACGCAGAAGGTCCCAGGTTCAATCCCTGACATCGCCGGTTAAAAGGACCAGGTAGTCAGTGATGCGAAAGACCTCTGCCTGAGACCCCAGAGAGCCCCTGCCAGTGTTCCCTCTAAGCTGAGTTAGTGTGAGCTAGCTCACAGTTTTTTAGTCTCTAGCTCACAGATTTTTGTCTTCGCTCAGGAAGGATGGCTCCAGAGCAAACTAATTGATGCAGGAGCCCAATCGCTCGCTCACAACTTCAATGACAGTAGCTCACAAAGTAGAATTTTTGCTCACAAGACTCCACAGTTTAGAGGGAGCTCTGCCAGTCTGAGTAGGCAGTATTCAGGAGAGAGGGGCCGTGGCTCAGTGGAAGAGCCTCTGCCTGGCATGCAGAAGGTCCAAGATTCAATCCCCAGCATCTCCAGTTAAAAGGGACCAGGCAGGAGGTGACATGAAAGACCTCGGCCTGAGACCCTGGAGAGCTGCAAAGAGGGGCTGTGGCTCAGCGGAAGAGCCTCTGCTTGGCATGCAGAAGGTCCCAGGTTCAGTCCCCGGCACCTCCAGTTAAGAGGGACAAGGTAGGAGGTGATGGGAAAGACCTCGGCCTGAGACCCTGGAGAGCGGCTGCCAGTCTGAGTAGGCAATACTGGCCTTGATGGACCGATGGTCTGATTCAGCAGCAGGCCGCTTCATGCATTCATGTGACATCAGCCCCGTCAGTGGTGGAGAGGTCCATCCGTGGCTCCTAGCTGCCATGGCAATCCTGCTAAAGAGGCAGGATACCTCTGCCAGTTTCCAGGTTAGGAAGGCAGCAAGAGTGATAGTGAGGATTTGCGTCCCAGCTGGGGGTGTGCGTGGGTCACCTGGTCTGCTGCTGTGAAGAAAATAGAAACCTCAGGACACTGGACTAGACGGACCATCTTACAGTGGAGTTCGTACGTTTGTGTCATACCTCGATTGCATTTCTATTCTGCCCTTTGTCCCAAGAACTCAGGACAGTGTACAAAGCTTCTCTCTCTTTTATCCTCACACCAACCCTGCGGAGTGGGCTAGGCTTGATTGCGCGGTAGGCCCCCAAGCGTTCCTGGCAATCTGAACCCAGGTTTTCCCAGTTACGAGTCCAACTAGACCAGAGGTTGGCCCTTTACGGCGTGGCAAACAGGTCCCAGCCCTGAGGATCTTACAGTTTCAATACATGGAGGAGGAGGAGGATGGATTTATACCCCACCCTTCACTCGGAATCTCAGAGCAGCTCACAACGTCCCTTCCCCTCCCCACAACAGACACCCTTGTGAGGTAAGGTGGGGCTGAGAGAGCTCTTTCAAGGACAGCCCCGATAGAACTTATGGCTTGTCCAAGGTCATCCAGCAGGTGCAAGTGGAGGAGTGGGGAATCAAACCCGCTTCTCCCAGATTAGAGTCCACACACTTAGTCACTATACCAAACTGGCTCTCAGAGGAGAACGTGTCAGAGGATAGCCATGTTGGTAGGGTCGCCACTCTCCAGGCGGCGGCTGGGGATCTCCAGGAATTACAGCTGGTCTCCCGGCTGCAGAGGTCAGTCCCCCTGGAGAAAATGGCTGCTTTGGAAGGTGGGCTATGTGACTTCCTGTGCCACTGAAGCCCCTTCTCTCCCTGGGCTCCACCCCCACCCCCAAAACCTCCAGGAATTTCCCAACCTAGAGCTGGCAACCTTACATGTTGGTTCTGCAGTAGAACACCTAGACAACAACTCCAGTAGCACCTCAGGCATTAACAAGAGTTTCTGGGTATAAGCTTTCGAGAGCCTGAAGCTCCCTCCGTCGAATGAAGGGTGCTTCGACTCTCGATAGACAACTCCCCAAAGCTTATCCCTGAAAATCTTCTTGGTCTCTTAAGGTGCCACCGGACTTGACTCGACTGTAGTAGATGAGAAGTGAGAGGGGAAGCAAACAAGAGATGGCTGAGGAAGCTTAGCCCGGGGTGGGGTGGGGTGGGGCTTTGTTTCAGTGGGAGATGAGGACTTAAAAGGTCCAACCAGAGGTTTCACAGAAGCGGAGGGTCTTGAGAAAAGAAGTGCAGGGAGAGGAGAAGAAGAGGAGATTGGATTTATACCCTGCCCTTCACTACCCGAAGACGTCTCAGAACAGCTATCGCCAGTTTGGTGTAGTGGTTAAGGGCGCCGGCTGTTACCTGGGAGAACCGGGTTTGATTCCCCACGCCTCCACTTGCAGCTGCTGGATGACCTTGGGCGAGCCATGGTTCTGTCAGAGCTGTTCTTGGAAAAGAGCAGTTTCTGTCAGAGCTCTCTCAGCCCCACCTACCTCACAGGGTGTCTTCTTCCTCTTCTTCTTCCTCCCCCCCCCTCCACAACAGACACCCTGTTCTTTTGAGAACTGCTCCGAGAGAACTTGTGACTGGTCACACCAGCAGCTGCATGTGGAGGAGTGGGGAATCCTCCAGTTTGGTGTAGTGGTTAAGTGCGCGGACTCTTATCTGGGAGAACCGGGTTTGATTCCCCACTCCTCCACTTGCAGCTGCTGATGTGACCTTGGGTCAGTCACAAGCTCTGGCACAGCTGTCCTTGAAAAAGAGCAGTTTCTGTCAGAGCTCTCTCAGCCTCTCCTACCTCACAGGGTGTCTGTTGTGGGGAGGGGAAGGGAAAGGAGTTTGTAAGACGCTCTGAGACGCCTTTGGGCAATGAAGGGCGGGATATAAATCCAAACTCCTCCTCCTCCTTCTTCTCCAGATTAGAGTCCCACCGCCCTTAACCACTGTACCACACTGGCGATCCCACTTCCCTACCTAGCGTATACTAGTATCCTGAGTATATGAAGGCTGCTCTCCTCTGCCGGTTGGGGGCAGCAAGGACCACGCGGCAGCTGTGCCTTGGAACAGTTCTGCCTTTCTGCAGCTCTCCATGTGGATGGGCAGTTTGTCTTTACAATGTTCCCCCCCACCCCCAAATCTGCAGTGGCATGGGGGAGAGAATCAGCTGATCCACCATGTGAGCGTACTGCTCCGTGGGGCTTTTGTAGCTCAGTTTCCTGGTTGGCTCGCACCCAGGATCCATCTAGTTCCGCTGGGCTGGTAACAGCCCTGTCCTTCCACACCTTCCAGCCTCCTGGGCTTGGTAGAAGAAGAAGAAAAAGAAGAGATTGGATTTATACCCCGTCCCTTCCCTTGGAGTCTCAGAGCAGCTTACAAACTCCTTTACTTTCCCCTCCCCACAACAGACATCCTGTGAGGTAGGCGGGGCTGAGAGAGCTCTGACACGAACTGCTCTTTTTCAAGGACAGCTGTGCCAGAGCTTGTGACTGACCCAAGGTCACACCAGCAGGTGCAATTGGAGGAGTGAAGAATCAAACCCGGTTCTCCCAGGTTAGAGTCCGCGCACTTCACCACTACGCCCCTGAACTGCCCCTGAAGACGGAGGCTCTGTGTCGGTGATGTCCTTTAAAGGCTTGAACTCCCATTGTAGAAAGATAGCGCTGGAAGGGACCTCAGGGGTCATCTAGTCCTAACCCCTGCACAACGTAGGAAATTCACAAATACCTCCCACTCTCCCAATGACCCCTTCTCTGTGCCCACTGGTTGTTGTAAAAGCTGGATATTTGGCTGCTGTGGTGAACAGAAGATGGGTGGGGGCTTCCCATCTTGTCTCATCCTTTTGAAACCCATCTCTGCTGGTGGGCGTCGCTTCCTCTCAGAGGGAGCGGATTGCAAAAGTTTAATGTAATCGTGTTTTTTCCGGCCGCTTGGATTTTGAACCTCAGCTTTGCTTCCCTAGGCGGGGTCTACAAAGTTGGGCTTCTATGCACGGGGTGGGTGGGTGGTTTTGGGGTAGTGGTTAAGTGTGCGGAGTCTAATCTGGGAGAGCCAGGTTTGATTCCCCACTCCTCCACTTGCACCTGCTGGATGACCTTGGGCAAGCCATAGTTCTGTCAGAGCTGTTCTTGGAAAAGAGCAGTTTCTGTCAGAGCTCTCTCAGCCCCACCTTACCTCCCAGGGTGTCTGTTGCGGGGAGGGGAAGGGAAAGGAGATGGTGAGCTGCTCTGAGACTCCTTTGGGTAGTGAAGGGCGGGGTAGAAATCCATTCTCCTCTTCTTCATCTCCATTCAGCAGACAGCAGGATGGTAGCCTGTTACAGCCTGAGAGCATTTAGTTCACCACGCCGCCTAAGAGCAAAGTTAGCCAATGAGCGGGTGTCTCTCCCAGGGCATTGTGACATGAGCTGGCTCACATCAGAATGGATGGGCCATCCTATTGGGAAAGGGGGGTCAGGACTGTCCCGTTGGAGGGGAAGGTGCAGGGGGAACAGTAAACATCTGGTTCTCCTCGGGTGCTCTGCCCTGCCAGGGTGCCAAGACCTTCTCCCTCGGCCGTGGTGCTGTGCCCGAGATCAGAGGAAAGCGCTCCGGGCAGATTTTGCCCAGCCTGACCTTGTTGCTGCCTCCAGAGCTGCCAAACAGAGCTTGCTTGTGACCTCATCAGCTGCTGCTAAGGATCGGTCTCTCCCTGGCTTTCTCCACCCCACTCGCCCCTCGCCTCCGGCAGCCAGCCACCCACCCTGGGCGCTCAGGGCCAGGAGGAAGAGGCGGCTGCTTCCTCCTGGCCACGGCCCCGTGGTAGGGCGGGAGGCAGGGGAAAAGGCAGCGCCAGGGAAGTTCACCGATCCGGGGGAGACAAAAATGGCAGCCAGCTTCCGTGCGGCGCACCCCTTGTCATGGGCAGTGTGAGGTCTTTGCCGAGCACGAGTCGTCGTAGGGTCCCCGCGGGTCCCCGCGTGGACAGCCCCCGGAAGCTGGACAGACCCGTTCCCTGCCGTCTGCCTCCCAGGTTCCCAGAGCCTGTAAGATTTTGGGGGAGGGCTGGGGAATGGAGGGGGGGG
The DNA here is from genome assembly GCA_029375565.1 of Gekko gecko. Classification (NCBI taxonomy): domain Eukaryota; kingdom Metazoa; phylum Chordata; class Lepidosauria; order Squamata; family Gekkonidae; genus Gekko; species Gekko gecko. The sequence continues at coordinate 140,416,507 of JAPDNY010000008.1, read as the reverse complement.
GTTCCACACATGCAACGATGGCTCTAGAAGGGGACTAGAGTAATCCATGGAAGATAGGCCTATTCCTGCCTGGCTTAGATACCCAAGGCTAGCCCAGTCTCATCGGATTTCAGCAATTAGGCCAAGTCTGCTGTGGTCAGTACTTGGATGGGAGGCCACCAAGGAAACCCACGTAGATGCAGGCAATAAGAAACCGTCTTTGTCCGTCTCTTGCCTTGGAAATCTCGTAAGCCAAGCAGGGTCGGCCCCGGTTAGTACTCGGATGGGAGTCGACCAACGAAGTCCAGGGTTGCTATGCAGAGGAAGGCAATCAGAAATCAGTTCTGTTTATCTCTTGCCTTGAAATCTCATAAGCTAAGCAGAGTCGGCCCCGGCTAGTCCTTGAATGGGAGACCGCCAAGGAAGTTTGGAGCGGATGCCCGGAGGAAGGCAGTGGGCAAGCCGCCTCTATGTTTGCCTTCCCTTGAAAATGCGACAGGGTCACTGTTAGTTGGTTGCAGATGGGTCTGTGATTGCTAAATGGAACTTCCATGTTCGGAGGCAGGGTTCCGTGGAACACAGTATGCCGGGGGACAGGGTGAGGGGCCTTGCCCTGGTTTCCTGTAAGCTGCAAGTTGTTGTCCCTTTGTGCTTCTCTCAAGGAGACGTTGTGGATCGGGACCAAATCCACGATGCACACGGGCTTCCTTTGTTCATCCTGCTAACGAGGAGTCTCTCTTTCTCTTCCTCTTCCATGGGCTGGCAGATCCGGATACGAGATCCGAATCAGGGTGGCAAGGATATCACAGAGGAAATAATGTCCGGCGCCAGAACTTCCTCCACCCCCACTCCTCCACAGGTAACCTTCCTTCATCTCCGATCTTCGTTTTCTGTGGTTTAAGCCAGCCCCGAAGGGCTTCTATCAGGCCTGCAGTGGAACTGGCTGTCTTCGGCTTCTTCTTCCAGTTCTGCTGCTGCGTCATCGTAGGTTTGCAGCTCACAGAGACACACCTGAACAGCATACTCAGGACTGCAAGAGCACAGACGTTTTGATGCAGTAATTCAGAGCAAGAGGTGTCAGTTATGAGACCTCGTTAAATAAAATATCGCAAGACACGCGTGGCCCGGCCCAACAAGGTCTCATTTGTGTCAGATCCAGCCCTAAATGAGTTCGACACCCCTGGTTTAAGCCTTCTCTCATGTTTCAGGGATACAAGCCCGGTAGGCCCTTTCCCCCCAAATTTAGGAGTCGCGGTGAGGGTGGGGCTCTTAGAGGCAATTCACAGCATCAGTTTCTCCTGTATGCGAGACATACAGGAGCTTGGGACAAAGCTCACGTGCGGAAGTTATCTAATCCAGCATGTCACTCTTGCGATCCCTGCAGTCATAGTTACCGGAAATCCCTGCCAGAAATCTGCAGATTTCCGTAGATGTCGAAAATGGCGTAGCCTGGTCCCCAGTCTTTCAATCTTTTATTTGTTACGGCAGAAGCCAGGAAATCTGGACATTATACATAACCGATATAAACAGTTGGTTAAAATATAATATAAATACCATGGTCTAAAAGAAACTTAAAAGATTAAATAATCATTTATTTATTTATTTGTCAAATTCATACCCAGCCAAGAACAGCTCAGGGCGGCTTACACAAAATGAGCATATTTAGAATACCACAACTTAAAATATTAGAACAATGCTAAAACTGGTTGACAGTACCGTAAGTGCCAGTATTGTTGCTAAATCACGATGGCGACGATATTAGTTCTTTCTACTCATAACCAGATACAGTAACAAGCTGCCCAGAATTTAGCTGCACGTTTAGTAATGGACTGATTTTTCGTCTGATAGCAAAGTAGTTGACATAATCGGGGTCCATTAGGCCGGGCATTACATCTTTGTCAAACGGTAAAATATATTTGACTCGAACCAATTTGTAACATGGGCACCTGAGTAACGCATGTTCAATAGTTTCTGCTTCCCTCAGATCACATTATCAAAAGTCTCTGGTCGAAAGGTATCTTCCTGTATCTTGGTCCACACGAGAGAGCCAGGTTGGTGTAGTGGTTAAGTGCGCGGACTCTTATCTGGGAGAACTGGGTTTGATTCCCCACTCCTCCACTTGCAGCTGCTGATGTGACCTTGGGTCAGTCACAAGCTCTGGCACAGCTGTTCTCTCAAGGACAGTTTCTGTCAGAAGTTCTCTCTGCCCCACCTACCTCAAAGGGTGTCTGTTGTGGGGAGGGGAAGGGAAAGGAGTTTGTGAGCCGCTCTGAGACGCCTTTGGGCAGTGAAAGGCGGGGTATAAATCCAAACTCTTCTCTTCTTCTTCTCTTCCCCACATGATCGCAAAGCCAAGGAGAAACCTCAGCTTCTCTCGTGATGTGGGAAACTGCGTGACCCCGACTTGTGTCTTTCCATGCGTTTCAACACTTAATTCTGAAGCATGGTGGAAGACACCTCAGTCTTAACTCTTTTCCTTTCACACAGCTGGAATCCTTTTCTAGTCCCTTCCCATATGATGTCTTGTATTCAAGACATGTAAGCCACCTTGAACCACGAGAAAGGATGGAGTGTGAATGTTATCATGAATACATAAGAACGTCTTCATCCTTGCTTCCAGGCTGCCTTCGAGAGCCAGTTTGGTGCAGTGGTTAAGTGTGCGGACTCTAATCGAGGAGAACCGGGTTTGATTCCCCACTCCTCCACTTGCAGCTGCTGGATGACCTTGGGCAAGTCATGGTTTTGTCAGAGCTGTTCTGAAAGAGCAGTCCTCAAAAGAGCTCTCTCCGCCCCATCTCCCTCACAAGGGTGTCTGTTGTGGGGAGGGGAAGGGAAAGGAGTTTGTAAGCCGCTCTGAGACTCCGAGTGAAGGGCGGGATATAAATCCAATCTCTTCTTCTTCGACTCTAAAGCAGCACGACCCATTTTCCCCAAGGACCCCACTCCTCGGGAAGTGTTTCTGTGACCACGGTGGTTTGATCTCATGATTGTACAAGCGGCCTCTCAGTCATATATTAGAATCTCACCACAAATGTATCCCGAGTGTCTTTGCACGGGGTGAAAGTATGAAATCCTTTTGTCTGCTGCGGATCCTTTTCTGGAAGAGACGGGGGCTGCTTGCTGCTTGGAGTTTTTTAGAAAGCCGTGCTTTGGGCAGAGGGCGGTGGATGAGGCCAGAGGACATTTGGCACAGGCTGTTTATTTGCATTGGTCTGTAAATATTAAGTCTGCTTACGGCTTAGAATTCTAGAGTTAACAGACCGACGCAGAGAGAGAGATCCCAAAGAAAGCCTCAAAGCAGAACGGAGGGTCTAAAAAAGAGGGCCCATCAAAACAGGCATTTAAAAAGAAATTGGGAGGCCTCAGCACAGTGGGAAAGCCGTTGAAAGTGAAGCTGCACGTTGCCAATGAAAACTAAGGAGACGTTAACCTGGTGTGTCTCCGGGGGGGCGGGCGGAGATGACACACTGTAAGTTTAGAAAGCAGGCAAGGAGACCAAGCTCTTTGAGGATAGGCTGAGGGGCTTGGGAATGTTTAGTCTGGAGAAGAGGAGTTTGAGGGGGGGACAGGATGGCTCTCTTGAAGTCTTTGAAGGGCTGTCACATAGAGGAGGGCAGGGAGCCGCTTCTGCTGGCAGCAGAGAAGAGAGGACGTGGAAGAATGGGTTTAAATTAAGGGCGGGAAGGTCCCGGCTGGATATTAGGAAAAACTTTTTGACAGTGGGAGTTCTGCAAGAGTGGAATCAGCTGCCTGCGGAGGTGGTGAACTCCCTTGCAAACGCAGTCATTAAGCCGTGGTTGGACAAACACCTGTCAGGGACGCTCTAGGCTGATCCTGCACTGAGCAGGGGGTTGGACTAGGTGGCCTCTAGGGCCCCTTCCAACTCTGTGATTCTGTGACAGTGCATATTTCTGTTGATGGAAATTGATTGGGGGGTTGGAGACGTGGCTCAGCGGTAGAGCATCTGCTCGGCGTGCAGAAGGTCCCAGGTTCAGTCCCCGGCATCTCCAGCTTAAAAAGGAACCAGGCAGTAGGTGAAGTGAAAGACCTCAGCCTGAGACCCTGGAGAGCCCCTGCCACTCTTGAGTAGACAATACTGACTAAAGTGGACCAAGGGTCTGATTCAGTTTAAGGCAGCTTCATGTGTGTCCCCTCACCCCGGGGAACAATGCAGAGACAGGTGTCCGTGCTTTTTCGGCACATAGCCAGAGTTCATGCGCGCCTCTCCCTTTAGGGTCTTTGGGGAGGAGGGTCTTTCTGTGACATCATGCTGAGCTTTGGAGGCCCTTGGAGCGTCTCCAAGGCCTAGCTTGAGCAAGGGAGAGAGCCCTCCTCCTCTTTCCCCAATCCCTGCACCACTTACAGCCTTCTCCTCTCTTCCATTTTATCCTCACAACAACCTTGCGAGGAAGGTTAGGCTGAGAGAGTGTGGCAGGCCCAGGGTCGCTCTGCAAGCTTCCAGGGCATGAGTGGGTCTTCTAACCCGGGTCTCCCAGACCCTAGTCTCACACTCTTCACCAATGTTCCCTCCAAGCTGTGGAGTCCTGTGAGCAAAAAAGTCTGCTTTGTGAGCTACTGGCGTTAAAGTTATGAGTGACCGATTTGACTGCTGCGTAAATCAGTTTGCCCCGGAGCCGTCCTTCCTGAGCTAAGAGAAAAATGTGTGAGCCGGAGGCTAAAAAATGTGTGAGCTAGCTCACGCCAACTCAGCTTAGAGGGAACACTGCTTAAAATGTTCTTGCCTGCGTTGAGCACATTTGTGTAAATGAAACGGCAGCAAGAGACAGGTTCTTTGGGAGAGGGTATCCACGACCTTGCGGGCCTGCTGTACCTAACCTTCCTGTCGTCTCCACTTTCACAGGCTGGAAGCGGTCCAGAGCCCCAGGCCAATGGAGAAACACATGTAGCAGTTATAGTCCGGCCAGGTACGATGTCAGATGCTTGGGCTGCCGAAACAGGACGAGGCGAGAGTTTGGGGATTCTTCGCTCAGCTAATGCCGGGCCGTGGGGCGTTGCAAGAACCATTGCCGGTGACGGCGGGGAGTCGGGTGGGGGGGGTGGAATGCTTTTTCTGGACCTTTGCTTCATATGTTTATCCAATCCCCTCATTAGAATATAAGACAAGCCATGTTGGATCAGTCCGGTGGCCCATCCAGTCCAACGCTCTGTGTCACACAGTGGCCAAAACCCAGGTGCCCTCAGGAGGTCCACCAGTGGGGCCAGAACTCTAGAAGCCTCCCCACTGTTACCCCCCCAAGCACCAAGAATACAGAGCGTCCCTGCCCCGGACAGAGTGTTCCATCTATACTTTGTGGCTAAAAGCCACTGATGGACCTCTGCTCCATATAAGAACATAAGCGAAGCCATGCTGGATTAGGCCAATGGCCTATGCAGTCCAACACTCTGTGTCACACAGTGGCCAGAACCCAGGTGCCATCTGGAGGTCCATCAACAGGGCCAGAACTCCAGAAGCCCTCCCACTTTTGCCCCTCAAGCACCAAGAATACAGAGCATCACTGCCCCAAACATAAGGGAAGCCATGCTGGGTCAGTCCAGTGGCCCCATCCATTCCAACACGCTGTGTCATACAGTGGCCAAAACCCAGGTGCCCTCGGGAGGTCTACCAGCAGGGCCAGAACTCCAGGAGACCTCCCACTGTTGCCCCCCCCCAAGCACCAAGAACACAGAGCGTCACTGCCCCCAGACAGAGTGTCCCTATCTATACCTTGTGGCTAATAGCCACTGATGGACCTCTGCTCCGTATGTTCATCCCATCCCTTCTTGACGCTGTCATTAGCTCGTCTGCTTGAAAGTGAGCTTCTCTGCATGTTGACTTTCAGGTAGAGCAGCTAGGATCGAGTCCCAATAGCACCTTAAGAGACCCAAGATTTTCGGGCCATAAGCTTTCGAGAGTGTGACGGAAGGACTTCTGAATCTCAGAAGTTCATTCCCCAGAAATCTAATTGGTCTTTGAAGAGACTATTGCAACTCGCATCTGTTTATTGAGAGTTCACAACAGTTACTAACCTTACCCACTGCCGGTCCCTTCAAACCTTTCTTCTTTTGGTGACATTTGTTTCTTCGGAAGCAGCTGCTTTGCAGACCCTCAACCACCCCTAGGGGATCGGCCAGCCGGACCACCACTTTCCCCTTCACCTCCACCCTCAGTGTTCCTTGTCCTTCCTCTTTGCAGACGATCGTCCCAAGACCGGCTCAGTCATAAGCAAACCCATTTCCTCGGAGGCGAATGAATCGGCGTCGCCGTCTCCCCCGCCGCCCCTCATCGCCGAGGCTGAGACTGCGCTTCCGGCCGCCGTGACGCTGGTGCACGCAGAGATCCCTCATACAGTGGACACTACAGAGGAGCCGCCGGAGGTCCCCGCAGATATCCTCGAGCCCGTCAGTGCCACCACTACAGTGCCAGGGGGCCCCGTGGTGCCCCCCCCGGAGGTCCCCGACTTCGACGCGGAGCCTCAGGAGGAACCAGCTGCTAACCCTGTTCCCGAGCTTCCTCCCCAGATGGCCCCGACAGAGATGCCAATGGACGATGAAGAAGAAGAGGAGGCAGTCTCGGCGGAGGTAGTGACTCCCCAACCGGAGGCTCCTCAGCCCGAAGAGGAGCCTCCTGTGACTCTGCCGGACGCTCCCCCGACGCCCCCGCCTTCCCTCGAGGAGGCCTCGGAGGGGCCCATGGAGGCAAATGGCATGTCGGAAGAGGAGCCGCCGGAGCCCGTGACCGAGCCCCACTTGTGCCAGCCGGATCCCGCCACGGAGTCCCCCATCGTTCAGCCCGAGGAGCTGCAGATGCCCAACGGGCTGGGGACCCCGGGGAAGCAGGAAGGCGAAGAGCCCAAGGTGCAGCTGGAGATGGACGTCAGCCCGCTCTCCGAGCCAGAGGAGACGAAAGAGGAGGAGGAGGAGGAGGAGGAGCCAATGGTGGTGGTCCCGCAGGTCACGCTACCCCCCGAGGAGGAGGAGGAGGAGGAAGAGGAGCCCGAGCCGGAGGAGGCAGAGTGTGAGGAGCCGACCGAGACGCAAGAGCAGAGCGCCCAGCCGGCAGCCGCGCCCTTGGAGACCGCAGAGACGACTGTGCAGGGTAAGCGTAGTGAGGCGCCTTGTGAGTCCGGATAGGGTTGCCACCTTCCAGGTGGGGCCTGGAGCTCTCCTGGAACTCCAGGCTACAGAGATCGCTTTGCCTGGGGGAAATGGCTGCTTTAGAGGGAGGACCGAATGGGAATTATACCCTGCCAAGATCAGTCCTGTCCCCATATCCTGCCCTCCTCAGGCTGCCCCTAAATCTCCAGGAATTGTCCCAAAGCAGAGTCGTCAACCCTGTGTTCCGAGCGTGCGGCAGTACTGCACTGCGTAGTGTAGGCACTTGGGGGTGCATTTTTCTGGAGGAACTCGCAAGAGCGAATTGGTGTTTTCCTCTCCAGACGAGGGAGCGGGGTTAAATTCCATTTCCCCCCAGCAATCCTTTCTTTCTACGTGCCCTTCTCCGTTGTTGGAGTCCCGTTTGATTCAGGCACTCCCCCACGATGGGAACTGTGCAACATGTCGGCTTGACATGCTGAGGGTTTTGTACCCTTTAGGACAAGATTAAAAGACTCGAAGGGGAGAGAAAGCTGGCGGTGCGGGTCAGTATTGTTTCAAATAGAGCGGCCATGCTTTGGTGGAATGGGCTCCCAGAGGACGTCAGGACCCTGCGGGAGTTATTACAATTCTGCAGGGCCTGCAAGACGGAGCTCTTCCACCAAGCATTTGATTGAGACGGAGCTCTTCCACCAAGCACCTAATTAACACAACATTGACCGAGGAACCAGTGCCCGGCAATATATTTTTTGGCCGCCTGCCTGTGCCTAGGTGCTTAACATCTATGCCCACATCATATATGGGGCCTGACGCCAGTCTGCATCTAATGTTGGTCAGATTTTCTGTGGTGACAATTAAGGACAGTTAATTCGCCATCAAAACTGTAACTGTATGAATTTATTAGCTGCTGTAGATTTTCCAGGTTGTGTGGCCGTGGTCTTGGCATTGTAGGACCTGACGTTTCGCCGGTAGCTGTGACTGGCGTCCTCAGAGGTATAATACAGAAAGACGGAGTACTCCTACCATTACCTGCGTACCATATTCTGCTTACCTTGACACAGAGGGTACTCCATCTGTCTGTGTTATACCTCTGAGGATGCCAGTCACAGCTACCGGTGAAACATCAGGTCCTACAATGCCAAGACCACCCAGAAAATTTACAACAGCTAATTTTATGAATTGTTTTTATGTTTTATCTTGTCTTATCCTTTTAAACTTTTATGATATTTGTAGATCTGTAGACCACTCTGAGCCTGCTTCAGCGGGGCCAGCAGGATATAAATGAAATGAAATAAATAAATAAGAATACAATTCATACAATATTCCAAAATTAGGACCATATGCGCATAAAGTCCTGATTTTGAAAAATTGTTATGAACAGTATTCTTATTGAGTCTCTGTTTGAGCCTATAGTTGTTTTTAAAACAAGGTGGAATAATGTATTTTTGTATAATTTGCATTATTTATGTATTGATGTTTTATGCTTACTGAAATTGATATTGGGCCCCTTCTTTTGTATCCTTTTTGATTCTTAATTCATTTTTTTTGGGGGGGGGGGTTAAGTTTTTGTTCCCCTCGTTGTTTCTTCTGTCGTCAGTATTGTTCCCATGCTTGTCCTGTGAAAACGTTAATCCAATTCTCCTGAGACCCCTTGAAGGGTGACCGCGTTCAGAAGAAAAAGAAAAGCCGCACCAATTGGAGCAAAGAGACAAAAAATAAAGCCCAACAGTGGTGCAGTGGGAAGACTATTTATTCCAATATAATCATAGTCCCCGTGCATTTTCACACTGGTCTTCCTCAGGAGGATCTATACAGATGTCCAAAAATAAAAAGAGAAAAGAGAGCAACGATCTTTTAACTGTTTCTCTAAATTAAGAATGTAAGAGAAGCCATGTCGGATCAGGCCAATGGCCCATCCAGTCCAACACTCTGTGTCACACAGTGGCCAAAACCCAGGTGCCCTCAGGAGGTTCAGAAGACTGCCCACTCTAGCACCCTCCAAGCACCAAGAATACAGAGCATCGCTGCCCCAGAAGAGTGTTCCATCTATACCCAGTGGTGAATAGATGCTGATGGACCTCTGCTCCCTATGTTTATCCAGTCCTCTCTTGAAGCTGACTGTGCTTGTAGCCACCACCACCTCCTGCGGCAGTGAATTCCACATGTTAGTTACTCTTTGGGTGAAGAAGTTCTTCCGTCCATCTGTTCTTAAGCCTACTGCTCCTTAATTTCATTGAGTGCCCACGACTTTTTATCTTGTGGGAAAGGGAGAAAAAGGACTTCTTTCTCTGCCTTTTCTATCCCAGGCCGGGCTTTTTTTTTTTTTTTTAAGAAAAAGCCCAGCAGGAACTCATTAGCATGATAGGCCACACCCAACCACAGGAACTCATTAGCATAAGTAGGCCACACCCTGACACCACAGCTCATTAGCATATTAGGCCACACCCCCGTGCTATAAGAAGTGTGGTCATCCAGCCACACCCACCTTTTGCTTCTTATTCTGTTTACCTTGTTTGTTGTCAAAACCCAGGGCTTTATTTTGTAGCAGGAACTCCTTTGCATGTTAGGCCACACACCCCTAATGTAGCCAATCCTAATGAGTTTCTGGTGTTGGGTGTGGCCTGATATGCTAATGAGGTCCTGCTGGGCGTGGCCAGCTTGGGAGCCAGCCGGAACTCCGTCCCTGTGCCTTCCTGCCCAAAAATAGCCCTGGTCCCAAGCATGATTTTGTAATCCTGTCCTGTCACCTCTCAGTCGTCGCTTCTTCAAGGTAAAGAGCCTTAACCCCTTTAAACTTTCTTCATAGGGAAGGTGTTCCATCCCCCTTAATCATTTTATTTAATCAAATCATTTGATAAAACACGCGAGAACGATAATACAAACGTGTTTAAAAAGATGTTTAAAATTTCTGAGCACGCGAAAAAAAACAACGCAATGACCAAAAGCCATCAAAAACACTGCTAGTTGCTTAGAATAATGTTGTAACAGGTATTACAGGCATGTGGAACGAGAGCTATGACGTTCAAAAATTATTTTTGTAGACTGAATAAACCAGGAGTGTCGAACTCATTTGTTACGAGGGCCGGACCTGACACAAATGAGACCTTGTTGCCCGGGCCGTGTGTGTCATAAAATGTAATGCCAGGTAGCGGAGATATAAACTTTGTAAAGGTCACAAACACAAAAGATTTTTTTTTTTACTTAAAATAAAAACATGCTTAAAACATTAGCTCTGTAAGCTGCAAACCTACTTTTGATTTATTGACATTCACCACGGAAATCTCTTGCTCAGAGTTCTGAGTCTGGGACCCAGGTTAGAACATGAAATGGCTGAGTGATTAAGAGAGTCTGGCGAAACAAGCTACGATGCAGCAGCAGAACTGGAAGCAGGAGGTGGCCAGTTCCATAGCGGGCCTGATGGAAGCCCTCCGAGGACCTGATCTGGCTCCCAGGCCACGTGTTTGACCCCCCTGGAATAAACCCTTTTTAAACCATAGATCCCTCTGAGAAAGCGTGATGCGAAATGTGTAGGGGTTATGATGATTGTCTTTGAATGAAATCAGTTTCCCACTGCATCGTTGTTGTTTTTGTCTCTTGACCACAGTCGGGCCATGGTCACATCACTCTTTTCCCGCCCCCCTGCTGGCTTGCCATAAGGTGATGGGGAAGAGCAAAGGATTATGGGATTCCGAGTCCTGTTTGTTTTTGAAGGCTCTGGAGTGAGTCCCCTGTTACTCCCAACATTCTCTAGAGCAAATCGGTGAACAGTCCACATAAAAGTAGTTTATTCTGGTTAGACTAACCGCTCACCTTTCTGTCCTTTTTGGGGGGGGCTGTCTAGTAGCGGTGTCCGTGCAAAAGAAGAAGCGGAAGTTGAAGGACCTGAACAAGAAAGATAACTTGGGAGACCTGCTGGATGCATTCAAAGAAGTGAGTCCCTCTTCTCATCTGCTTCTGGGGACCAGAGCCTCCTTCAGCAGGCTTTGCGGAAGGACGTTTATTCATGCCTTTACTTCATTTATACTCTGCCTTTTCCTCATTGGGGACCTAAACAGCCTGTTTGGTGTAGTGGGTTAGGCGCGCGGACTCTAATTTGGGAGGACCGGGTTGGATCCCCCACTCCTCCACTTGCAGCTGCTGGTGCGACCTTGGGTCAGCTGCAAGTTCTCTCACGAGCAGTCCTGGAAAGAGCTCTCTCAGCCCCACCTAACTCCCAGGGTGTCTGTTGTGGGGCGGGGAAGGGAAAGACTATTGTACGGCGCTCTGAGACTCCTTTGGGTAGTAAAGGGTAGGGTGTACATCCAATCTCCTCTTCTCTTTCTTCTAAATCTTCTAAATTTCCCAGCTTCTGGCTTAGGGATGGGGGCAGTCCCGTAGTAGAGCATCTGCTTGGCATGCACACAGTCCCCGGTTCAGTCCCCAGCATCGCCAGTTAAAAGGAGCACGCAGTAGGTGACATGAGAGACCTCTGCCTGAGACTCTGGAGAGCCGCTGCCAGTCCGAGTAGACAATACTGACCTTGCTGGACCAAGAGTCTGATTGCTGTGTGTGAGTCAGCTTCATGTTTGGGTGAGGGGCCGTGGCTCAGTGGCAGAGCCTCTGCTTGGCATGCAGAAGGTCCCAGGTTCAGTCCCTGGCATCTCCAGTTTAAATGGACCAGGCAGTCGGTGACGTGAAAGACCTTAGCCTGAAACCCTGGAGAGCGGCTGCCAGTCAGAGCAGTCAATGCTGACAAAGGCGGACTGGGGGTGTGATTCAGAATAAGGCAGTTTCATGGTATCATGTGCAATGCTCCCTCTATGCTGTAGAGTCTTGTGAGCAAAAATCCTCCTTTGTGAGCTTCTGGCATTAAAATTGTGAGCGAGCGATTTGGCTGCTGCATAAATTAGTTTGCACTGGAGCCCTCCTTCTTGAGCCGAGGCAAAAAAATGTGTGAGCCGGAGGCTAAAAAACTGAGCTAGCTCACACTAACTCAGCCTAGGGGGAACACTGTTCATGTGACACTCTGACCACCAGACGACACAGGCTGCGATCACCTTACTTTGTGCCACAGCCTCTTGTGACGCCACGCTTGGCTCTGCACACTTTAAGCAACTTTAGTTTTTGTGATTGCTCCCCCTCCGGTAACTCCAGGAGGAAATTGTAATCCTGCAAGGAACAGGGTGTTGTTTTTTCAGGATTATAACCCAGCCTTCTCTTGAAATTTGAGGGCTTACAGAATCCCAAACGATAAAGGAATGAAGAGCAAGCATTAAGATTAATCTTTGTGAGCAGGAATTCCCCATGATTATAATTCAGCCCTTCAGAGTAGCAGCAAGAAGCCGTCAGATCTAGGGAGAGGGTTTGACAGTCGGGGTGCATGGGGCAGTAGCAAAGGGGTGGGCCCATAGCTCAGTGGTCAAGCACCTCCTTTGCCTGCAGAAGGTCCCAGGTTCAATCTCCAGCTAAAAGGTAGCTGGTGACGTGAAAGAGCTGAGTCAGAGTAAACAACCCTGACCTTGATAGACGAACAGTCTGAGTCAATAGAAGCAGCGTTATGCGTTCATGTGTTCATTTTTTTTCCCCGGAGGAAAAATCTGTCTAATATTACTGTGAGCTGATCAACAATCTCATGTGGGAGAAGTCTAGTGACCTTTAAAAGGAAAAGATTCACTTGGACTTCTAGCCAGGGCCTGGGGCAGGCAGGTGGTCACATTTGCAAACAGGAAAGAGGTCTTGGTGGATTCCACACAGAACTTGACATCAGTGTCAGAATGAGAACATAAGATGAGCCTTGCTGGATCAGACCAGTGGTCTATCTAGTCCAGCATCCTGCCACATACTGTGGCCAACCATTTCCTCTGGAGGGCCAACAACAGGGCACAGAGGCCGAGGCCTTCATAAGAACATCAGAAGAGCCCTGATGGATCAGACCAGTGGTCCAGCTAGTCCAGCATCCTGCCTCACACACTGGACAACCACTTCCTCTGGAGGGCCAACAACAGGGCATAGAGGCTGAGGCCTTCAGAAGAACCTCAGAAGAACCCTGCTGGATCAGACCAGTGGTTCCTCTAGTCCAGCATCCTGCCACACACCGCGGCCAAGCAGTTCCTCTGGAGGGCCAAAAACAGGGCAGAGAGGCCGAGGCCTTCATAAGAACATCAGAAGAGCCCTGATGGATCAGACCAATGGTCCACCTAGTCCAGCATCCTGTCTCGCATGGTGGCTAACCGATTCCTCTGGAGGTCTAAAAACAGGGCAGAGAGGCCGAGACCGTCATAGGAACATGGAAGGAACCCTGCTGGTCCATCTAGCCCAGCATCCTGTCTCTCGCAGAGGCCAACCAGTTCCTCTGGAGGCCCAACAACAGCGTATAGAGGCTGAGTCCTTCCCCTGTTATTGCCTCCCAGCGCTGGTATTCAGAGGTTGACTGCCACTGATCATGGAGGTCCCTTTTAGACCCCATGGCTAGCAGCCACCGATAGACCCCATCCTCCAATCCCCTTTTAAAGCCATCTATGCCTGTGGCTGTCCTTGCACTCTCTGGCAACAAGTTGCGCATTTCCATCACGCTTTGTATAAAGAAGTACTAAAAGTCCCATGATCCTTTGAGGGAAACCCAGACCCTTGGGATCCTTTTGGCATTCAGAGGTGCAGGCGCACCTCTGACTTGAGCAACGAATCAGTGGCCCCTGTGACTATCAGGAGGGGAGAAGTTTTTGCATTTGAGCTTCTAATCGGGAGTGTGTCCTTGGAGATCAGGTGTGACATGCTTCGCCGTCGAAGCATATACTGGAGAGCCAGTTTGGTGCTGAGAGCCAGTTTGGTGTTGAGAGCCAGTTCGGTGTAGTGGTTAAGTGAGTGCGTGGACTCTAATCTGGGAGAACCGGGTTTGATTCCCCACTCCTCCGCTCGCAGCTGCTGGATGTCCTTGGGTGAGCCATAGTTCTGTGAGAGCTGTCCTTGAAAAGAGCAGTTTCTGTCAGAGCTCTCTCAGCCCCACCTACCTCACAGGGTGTCTGTTGTGGGGAGGGGAAAGGAAAGGAATTTGTAAGCCGCTCTGAGACTCCCGAGTGAAGGGCGGGGTATAAATCCAAATCTCCTCCTCCTCTTCTTCCTCCTCCTCCTCTTTTTCTTCTTCTTCCTCCTCCTCCTCCTCTTCTTCCTTCTCCTCCTCTTTTTCTTCTTCTTTCTCCTCCTCCTCTTCTTCCTCTGCTTCCCTAACGCCTTCTTCTCTGCTTGCTCTCCTAGGCCGACGAAGGCAGCTCCGAGGCAGAGAACAACCCCCCGCGCCCGCCCCAGAGCCCGAGGAGCCTGCCCCAGTTCGCTCCCAGGAGGAGGCGGAAGAGACGTGGGAAGAGAAGGAGGACAAGCTAGACCCCGAGAAGGTCAAGCAGGCGGATCAGAAGTACCGCTACAAGGAAGGTGAGTCGGCCCAGGGGAAGGCAGCGGGTGTGATGGCTTGCGGCAGCCGTCCTTCAGAGCCTACTGTGATGACATCCGCTTTGAGCCATCGTGTCTGGGCCACTGAGCCACTGTGATGGAACTGAGGATCTGAGCAGGCTGGTTTACCCAAATTCCTTTTTTTTTTATATAAACACTCCTAAAAAGGAGAGGACTTTATTGCTTTTTATAAAGAAAGGGGGAAGGGTATACAGAGGGACAAAGAAAAGAGGTGAGTGAATTTCCTGTTAGTATATTAAACTTTTTATTAGTAAAAAATAAAGTTCATGGCTTCTACCGTGGTTGAATGATCTTCTTTTCATCTTACTAAAAATCCAAAACAGATCTGTTAAAAAGATTAGTAAAGTCCTTTGGGGTTAATTGTTAATATACTCCATTCTTGCGCGTCACGAACAAATCATATCTTGGGGTGTCTTCCTTTCAAATCTCTCAAATTGTACAATGGTCCCTTCTTTGCATTTCTCTCCTCCGATTCTCCTTCCTCCTCCTCTGGGCCCCTGTCTTCTTCGCTACTTAACATTGTCCATTTAGCGAGTTCTGCATCTTCCTCTGAACTGGCGTGCCTCTTCAAAAATTCTTGGGCTTTGAAGACAGAATCAATCTTTACCCAAATTCCTGTCGTTGCAAAGTGTCAAGGAGTCTCAAACTGAAACCCCGTGGGTCCCCAGGGCCAGTTGTGCACAAGTAACCAGACCCGTGTTTAATTTAAAAACAAAAGATTTATAAGGTTTATTTCAGTTTCCATGGGTATGCAAATTTACTGTATAGCCAACGTTCTCTATAGCCAGAAGGTCGGGACCAGAACCAACAGGTTGAAATTAAATCAGAAGAGTTTTTGGCAAGGCATTAGGAGGAACTTCCTGAGAGTCAGAGCGGTTCCTCGGTGGAACGGGCTTCCTCGGGAGGTGGCGGGCTCTCCTCCTCTGGAGGCTTTCAAGCAGAGGCTAGATGGCCATCTGTCAGCAAGGCTGATTGCGTGAACTGAGGCAGATCATGAGAGGGAAGGCAGGAAGGGCTGCCTCAGGGCTTGGTTTTTGTGGCCCTTTCTTACACGCCCAGGGAAATGCAGATCGCCACTTTTGGGCCAGGAAGCAGTTTTCTCCAGGTCAATTTGGCCAGGGACCCTGGAGGTTTTTCGTCATCTTCTGGGCATAGGACAATGGCCACTGTGAGTGTGTGGAGGGGAAGGTATTTGTGTGTTTTCTGCATTGTATAGGGGGTTGGACTAGATGACCCAGGAGGTGGTGGCAGCTACAAGCATTGGACAGTTTCAAGAGGGAATTAGATAAACATATGGAGCAGAAGTCCATCAGTGGCTATTAGCCACAAGGTATAGATGGGAACTCTCAGTCTGGGGCAGGTGATGCTCTCTATTCTTGGTGCTGGAGGGGGCAGCAGTGGGAGGGCTTCTAGTGTCCAGGCCCCACTGCAGGACCTCCTGATGGCACCTGGTATTTTTGGCCACTGTGTGACAGTTGGGCCATTGGCCTGATTCAACATTGGCTTCTCTTCTGTTCTTATGTTCTTCCAACTCTATGATTCTATGATTTTGAGTAAACAACTGAGAAGAATAGGGCTAAGCCCCTTGCCCTGTCATTCCTTTGCTCCCCCCCTCCCCCTTTTAACAATCTTCTGGGCATGGAACAGGTCATTGGGGGTGTGGGGGGGGGAAAGGTGTTTTAGACTTTCCTGCCTTGTGCAGGGGGTTGGACTAGATGACCCTGGAGATCCCTTCCAACTCTTTATCATTCTATGAACACATTACTCTACAATCATGCAGCAAGAAAACAAATAAAACTATCTTAACTAGCACTTTTTAGATCTGGCGTTAGGTGGCACAAGCTGTAAATTCGAGGGTCAAAGGCCAAAGCTCAAGCGATCTCTACGTTGCTAGCAAGTTGCAGTTCAAGCAGGTCCTTAGCTCAATTATAGTTTTTGGGCCCGGCAACATCAGGTGAGGATGACATCCAATCATGACTCATTTTCAGGAGAAGCTTCTAGAGGCTTACCTCATCGTCTTAGGTTCTCCTTCTACCATCACACAGACTGTAGGTTCTCATGCGAAGCTAATCACCAAACTTCCATCTCTGGCCTTAGAAGACGAGAACCCAGTTGGCCCAGAGGCCGGTTAGTAACACCTGCAGGACGGACCGGTCCCATTACTGGAGCACCGAATCAAGTTCAGGGTGCTGGTCTTGACCTTTAAGGCCCTTATCGGTCAGGGACCCACATACCATTAGGACCAGTGTTCCCTCTAAGCTGAGTTAGTGTGAGCTAGGTCACAATTTTTTTAGCCTCCAGCTCACACATTTTTGTCACGGCTCAGGAAGGATGGCTCCAGGGCAAACTGATTTACGCAGTAGCCAGATTTGCTTGCTCACAACTTTAGTCCCAGTAGCTCACCAAGGAGAATTTTTGCTCACAAGACTTTAGAGGGACCATTGGTGGCCACTGCAGGCCCAAAGAGGCGATTTTTGCCCACGTGTCTCATTTTAGAGCCCTACATTAATATAATTGGCTCAAAGTAGTTGCATAAGAGGGTGAGTGTTGTGGGACCAGGAGAACTGTGATAGCCCTTACATAGCCAGGACAGCTCCCGTGAAAAGTTCACGAGGCATGCCGGGTGTCGACTAGAGCTGATGTCTAGCAGTATACGTCCAATGTGGAAGGCAGGGTTGGAGGGAGAAGTCAAATCCAGGGGATTTAAGGACCTAAGGACATAAGAGAAGCCAATGTTGGGTCAGGCCAATGGCCCATCCAGTTCAACACTCTGCACACAGTGGCCAAAAATACCAGGTGCCATCAGGAGGTCCACCAGTGGGGCCAGGACACTAGAAGCCCCTCCCACTGTTGCCTCCCCCAAGCACCAAGAATACAGAGCCTCACTTGCCCCAGACCGAGAGCTCCTATCTATACCTTGTGGCTAATAGCCACTGATGGACCTCTGCTCCATATAAGAGCATAAGAGAAGCCAATGTTGTATCAGGCCAGTGGCCCATCCAGTCCAACACTCTGCACACATAGGCCAAGAATACCAGGTGCCATCAGGAGGCCCAGCAGTGGGGCCAGGACAGTGGAAGCCCTCCCACTGTTGCCCCCACCCCAGCACCAAGAATACAGAGCATCCCTTGCCCCAGACTGAGAGTTTCTATCTATGCCTTGTGGCTAATAGCCACTGATGGACCTCTGCTCCATGTAAGAGCATACAAGAAGCCCGTGTAGGATCAGGCCAATGGCCAATGGGAGATCAGGTCTGATTTCCCATCATAAGAACATAAGAGAAGCCAATGTTGGATCAGGCCAACGGCCCATCCAGTCCAACACTCTGTGTCACACAGTGGCCAAAAATACCAAGTGCCATCAGGAGGTCCACCAGTGGGTCCAGGACACTAGAATGATGCCATCAAAGTGAGGGCCATCCTGGTACTCGGGGGAAGACGATGCTTATGAGCATGCACGTTGCTGTTTGCCTGTCCAGTTAGCGAAGCTCTGTGTCCCCATCCCCCCACCATCTTGGACTTTCCCAGCTGTCTCTTCTTAACGCAAACTGTGACAAAAAGGGCTATATTTTCATTTGGATGTTCTCCATCTTCCTTTCTTTCACAGAGCAATGGAAGCCCCTGAATCCAGAAGAGAAGAAAAGTTACGACCGGGAGTTCCTGCTGGGCTTCCAGTTCATCTTTGCGAGCATGCAGAAACCCGAGGGCTTGCCCCATATCAGCGACGTGGTGCTAGAGAAGGTCAGTGTTCCATGCCCAGGAGCTGCGCTTCTTAAAAATCTCTTCCGTCCCCCCTGGAATGTCAGGACCCAAGGATGAACTGCAGTCACGATTTGAGAGTGTTCTGTGTGTGTACGTACAGGTACATGAGCCATGTTCCCACGTTTCAGCGGACGATCAACCAACTTGTACGGACATGCACATAGAACAACGTTTGGATCCAGTAGTCCCTTTAAGAGCAACAAAGTTTTAATTCTGGGTAGAAGCTTCCATGTGCATGCACACTTCTGCAGATAACATTGAATCCAGGTGGGTAACGGTGTTGGTCTGCAGCAGCCGAACAAAGTTTGAGTCCGGTGGCACCTTTGAGACCAACAAAGTTAAATTCTGGGTATAAGCATTTGTGCGCCTGCCCATTTCTTAAGATACAGTGAAATGCATTCAGGTACATTCACGGTATCTGCAGAAGTGTTCATGCACACCAAAGCTTATAAAGGTAAAGGTTCCCTTGCTCGAAAGCCAGTCGAATCCGACTCTAGGGTTGCGGTGCTCATTTCTGTTTCCAAGCCGAAGAGCCAGCGCTGTCCGGAGACGTTTCCGTGGTCATGTGGCCGGCATGACTAAACACCAAGGCGCACAGAACACTGTTACCTTCCCACCAAAGTGGTACCTATTTATCTACTTGCAATTTCTTGCTTTCGAACTGCTAGGTTGGCAGGAGTTGGAACTAGAGACGGGAGCTCACTCCGTCATACAGCACTCTCGGGTCTCGAACTGCTGAACTACTGACCTTCCACAGCCTGCAGGTCAGCGTCTTAACCACTTGAGCCACCGCAGCTCCACCAAAGCTTATACCCAGAATTAAAATTTGTTGGTCTTAAAGTTGCCACCAGACCTGAAGATATCTGAAGAAGTGTGCATGCCCGCAAAGGCTTATACCTAGAATTAAACTTTGGTTGGTCTTAAAGGTGCCACCGGACTCCCCAACTTTTTTCTGTAGCTTCAGACCAACATGGCTATTCCCACCTGAATCTGCGTGCATGCACATACTTTTTTATAAGAAAGAACCTGCACGTGTTCACTTCACGAATGAAACCTGGATTGATGTGGGGTTTCGATCACCCTTTCAGCTGTACACGCGTTGAAGGTAACGTGTGAACTCGTCGATACACTTACAAAGAACAGTTGGATGTACATTGTGCATGGATTGTACGGGCTTTCGCCGCAGTATGTGAATAGGCGTAGTATAAATCCCAAAGGGAGAAGAAGGGAGCCGCAATATGTGAATAGGCGTAGTATAAATCCCAAAGGGAGAAGAAGGGAGCCGCAATATGTGAATAGGCGTAGTATAAATCCCAAAGGGAGAAGAAGGGAGCCGCAGTATGTGAATAGGCGTAGTATAAATCCCAAAGGGAGAAGAAGGGAGCCGCAATATGTGAATAGGCGTAGTATAAATCCCAAAGGGAGAAGAAGGGAGCTGGCAGTCTGCTTAGGATCTCTGCTGCAGAGGTCACGCTCCGTCTAGCCCTGCCTTCAGAGAGTAGGCAAGCGGTAGCCCCGGGAAGGGCCTCTGGGGTGACAGTGGTTCCTGGCACTGTGGAATACCCTCTGCAGAGGCTCTTACCTTTCCGGGGTCAGGTTAGGAAGATTGTAATAATTACGAGCTTTTCAATGGTAGAGGTTAGATCCAGCAGAAGATTTCAGTTGGGGGAGGGGTTGCTTCAGACTTCCGAGACGCCCCCCTCATGCTGTTCCCGAGAAAGAGATTGCGTCAACTAGATACTGGAATACGGTAAAGTTACTTCCAGTGGCAATTTGCTACTGAGCTTGTACTCCTTTTGAAGAGTTACTGCAAGAGGGAACAGATTCCCGATGAAGCCTGTTGGTGAAACGCTTTAAAAATTTTAACTGAGTAATAAAATATATTTAAATCTTGAGAAAAGGGAAAAGAGCGCTTTGTGATAAAGAGAATGTGTCCCCGCCCCGATCCGGATAGCCCAAGGAAGCCCAATCTCGTCAGATCTCAGAAGCTAAGCAGGGCCGACCGTGGTTAATACTTGAATGGGAGACCTCCTTGGAATATCAGAGGTGGGAGGCGGGGGCAGGCTGTATTCAGCCGCCTCTCTGAATATTCTCCAGGCCCCCATTAGTGGTCAGTCACCAGAGGTCACCATGACTTCCAGGAGCGCACACACACGCACATGTTTTTTTTAAAAGGAGAGAGAATGTGTTCCCTGGATTGTCACAGCACAAAACTTGATACCCAAGGTAGCAATGCTTATATTATTGTTAGACTCGTAAGGTAACAAATTTAACAGTCTAGCACAACTTTTATTGAAAGCCAGAATGCAGCGCTCCGTTAGGAAGCTAAAAGTATATCAGCTTGAGCGAAGAGACCTCACTAAGAAACATTAGCATCTGGTAGAGGGAAAAGAAGATACAGGACTGAACTGGGCGAAGGCCCCGGTGAATGGGTCACGGGCAAAGTCAAGTCTGGGGGACTATTTTGAAGAACTGGAACTGTAGAGCCCCAGTCCATAGGACCAAGAAAATAGGAAATATATACAAGGATCAACCGTATGTTTGAACCAGGTAGTCAGCCATGTTGGTCTGAAGCGGCAGAACAGATTTAGAGTCCCGTGGCATCTTTAATACCAACAGAGGTTCATTCAAGGTATGAATTTTTGTGTGCAAAGTGTGCCTTGCACACGAAAGCTCATATCTCGAATAAACCCTTGTTGGTCTTAAAGGTGCCCCTGGACTATCAGTTTGTTCATATGTTTGAATGTACATCTGCTGGGCACTGATATCCCAGGAAAACAGAACCGGTGTCAAACCAGGCATCTGTGCATGTCTGAGGATTGCTCACAGCAATGTATAAAAACTGAATGTAGAGACACCAGTTCTCCAGACATTCTGGGCTCTAGGCTACCTGGAGTCTCCTTTCGTTGCAAGAAAAATTCTGTCTGCTTGTAGAATGTCACTGGTTGTATCCTTGATTGGGCGTCGGGACACCAGGTAACGAGCCCATTTGGCTCACGAGCAGGAAGAAAAAGGGAACGAAGCTTTGGGAGCTGTTTGAGAAAGGGGAGGCGAGAGAGTCCGGTTCCACCCACAGAACGCTCTGTCAGCGCAGTTGACGGCCGCGTCCAGCCCTCGCTCTCTCTGACCTGGCGGTACTTTTTAACCCGCTTCCTTCCTGGTCGCCGCGATGGATTTTTACAGATCTCACTGTATCTTTACATCCGCCGCTAGGCGACTCGGAGGCTTTAAGCCGGGTCACAACGAAGTGTTCAAGTAGCCATCCGAAGTGTTGCTTTTTGCCAGTCTCTATTTTAAGAGTCAGTTTGGTGTCGTGGTTAAGTGTCCGGACCCTGATCTGGGAGAACCGGGTTTGATTCCCCCACTCCTCCACTTGCACCTGGCTGGGTGACCTTGGACAAGCCATAGTTCTGACAAGAGCTGTCCTTGGGGAAAAAAGAGCCGTTTCTGTCAGAGCTCTCTCAGCCGCACCTACCTCCCAGGGTGTCTGTTGTGGGGAGGGGAAGGGAAAGGAGATTGTCAGCCGCTCTGAGACTCCCTTGGGTAGTGAAGGGCGGGGTATAAATCCAGTCTCTTCTTCTTGCAAGAGACAGGTCCAAGAGGCAAATTGCTTCTTCGAGAAGGGGCTGCCTTGTTCTGGTCTCTCAAATCCACCTGTGTTTTCTCTTGATATCCTCTTGGGCTCCCTTCCCCGTGGCACATTAGGCAAACAAAATGCCCCTGCGGCCACTGGACACCGTGCGCCTGAGCAACATGAACTGTGGGCCTGACTTCACGCCTTCCTTCGCCAACCTGGGCCGGCCGGCCCCACCCAACCGTGGTCCGGTGCGTACCGCACAGCCTGCCGACGGGGACCGGGGGATTTTCCCGCCCAACTTAGCCTGTGTGATGAATTCCTAGTTAGTGCCATCGTGTCTGGGCCACTGATGTTCTGTGATGGAACTGAGGATCTGAGCAGGCTGGGTTGGCTTCTTGTGGGCTTCCCTGTTGGTCAGATCGGGGTGTTCCGGGAGGAGGCGGGCACAAGCCCCGGGCTTATGAGCCTCCTGCTGGGGCTTAATGCTTGCACTGCGGCCAATGAACACATCAGCAATCACTTCTCTCCTTCCCCATTGGGCCGTGCAGCCGGCGGGTCCAGGGCAACGCCGTTCCCAGCAAAACCTGCGTGTGAAGGAGCCGCGGAAGATCATCGCCACATCCCTGAACGAAGACGTCAAGCTCAACAAGGCTGAGAAGGCCTGGAAGCCCAGCAGCAAGAGAGCAACGGAGGCGGAGGATCCCGAAAATATCAAAACGCAGGTAGGAAGGGGCCTCTGGGAGACCACATTAGCGGTCAATGTCAGCCAGGTCGTGTGTCCAGGGGGAACCAGCTTTGGCCAACTTTGCTAGGCACCATACTTCTTCCTGTGTCACCGGTTAAATCAGGGCTCCCCAGCCTTTGTCAGCCTGTGGGCACCTTTGGCATTCTGACACAGCCCACAAAATGGCTGCTACAGGGGGTGGGGCCAGCCACACAATGGCCGCTGTGGGGCCCCTTCAGTCACACAATGAAAATTCTTCTGCTGTGGTGGCATCTGCTGCCCAAGAACCCCTCCCCTTCTGATGGATGACCTTGGGCAAGCCATAGTTCTGGCACAGCTGTTCTTGAAAAAGAGCCGTTTCTGTCAGAGCTCTCTCAGCCCCGCCTACCTCACAGGGTGTCTGTTGTGGGGAGGGGAAGGGAAAGGAGATTGTAAGCTGCTCTGAGACTCCCAAGTGAAGGGTGGGGCATACATCCAGTCTCTTCTTTGTCTACTGAGAGCCAGTTTGGTGTAGAAGAAGAAGAAGAAGAAGAAGAAGAGATTGGATTTCTACCCCGCCCTTCACTCAGAGTGGCTCACAAACTCCTTTCCCTTCCCCCCCCCACAACAGACACCCTGTGAGGTAGGCGGGGCTGAGAGAGCTCTGACAGAAACTGCTCTTTTTCAAGGACAGCTCTTGACAGAACTATGGCTTGCCCAAGGTCATCCAGCAGCTGCGAGTGGAGGAGTGGGGAATCAAACCCGGTTCTCCCAGATCAGAGTCCGCACATTTAACCACTACACCAAACTGGCTCTGTAGTGGTTAGGAGCAGGAGCGCGGACTCTTAATCTGGGAGAACCGGGTCTGATTCCCCACTCCTCCACATGTAGCTGCTGGCGTGACCTTCGGTCAGTCCTACGTTCTTTCAGAGCTCTCGAGAGCAGTTCCCAGTTGTGGGGAGGGGAAGGGAAAGGAGTTTGTAAGCTGCTCTGAGACTCCGAGTGAAGGGTGGGGGGTATAAATCCTTCTACTTTCTTCTCCTCTCCCTTTGGAGACTTGAGACATTTCAAGAGCCTCTTTGGAGGTACCTGCATGGAAGGTCAGACCTGCCTTTGGAGGGAACGGTGTTTTCCTTCCCTTTCTCTCCGAGGAATGGGGAAGGGGGGGGTTATGCACGTTACAGGCTGAATCCCGTAGCCCCTCCATCCATAGAGCTCCAGGTGGGCTTTCCTCTGACTTGTGGTGGGGGTTCAGACACTCACTGTAATGACCCCAGGCTCTGCCTTGAGCCGTCCGTGCTGCCGCTCTTGCGTGGGCTGCTTGGAACGGTCCATTCCTGGCCAGCTCGTTCGACAGGCCAGTTTCTACGCTCCCGCCATCCGTGCTGCTGTTTGTTCCCGCATTGGCCCGAGCAAAGCAGCCAGGGAAGGGAGGGGGCTGGTTTGGGCCCGTCGGAGGCCTCCCCGGCTGACGGGCTCCGGGCGTCTCTTTCCCCTCCCCAGGAGCTGTTCCGCCGCGTGCGCAGCATTCTGAACAAGCTGACGCCGCAGATGTTCCAGCAGCTGATGAAGCAGGTCACCGAGCTGTCGATCGACACGGAGGAACGCCTCAAGGGCGTCATCGACCTCATCTTCGAGAAGGCCATCTCCGAGCCAAACTTCTCCGTTGCCTATGCCAACATGTGCCGTTGCCTTATGGGGGTGAGTCCGCGGAGTTCTCCTCCTCCTCCTCACTACCTTTAGGTAGGGGGACTACGAAGGACCTTGGGAAGAGGTTACAGAAGCTTTGAGGCCGTAGGTCGGTTGCCGAATGCTGCTACTGCAGAGTCTGTTTTTCTCTCTCCCAGGGGGGAGGAATTCCTGCTAAAACCAATGCTTGGACATTAAGAGGCTCTTTTCGTCTGTTTCAAAGGGACCCATTAACCTTTAAACCACAGGACTGTGTTGAGAGGACTCTTCTCTCCTATAACCGTCTCGACAGGTTGGAAAATAGTAAAAAGCCGAGCAGCATCTTTAAATCTAACAATCTTCATTGCAGCGCTAGCTTTCGAGAAACACAGCTCTCTCCATCAGATGCATCTGACAGAGAGAGTTGTGTTTCTCGAAAGCTTGTGCTGCAGTGAAGTTTGTTAGTTTTAAAGGTGCTGCTGGGCTTTTTACTATTTTCCAGCAACAGACTAACATTGCGAACTCCTGGATCAACAAGTTGGCTGACTAAAGAGGCCCTGGAAGTTTGTTTATTCCGTGCGTCAAGGGAAAACCAGAGATCCCTCATTATCTTTTAAAAATTCCTTATTTAAGATAAATCCTTTTTGAAAGGATTAAATATTTTTTTAAAAATCACAGCAATGCCAAAAGACTTGCATACATCAGTGAGCTCAGGAGCAGAAAAACAAACTGAATCTCTTATCGTGTCTGGTTTAAGTTTTAAAAGATAAAATACAGTTTCTGAGATCGTCTCTGAGGTGCTTTCAAAAACAGCGGTATGACGCAGCCTCATTGTGGGATACAGTGTGCAGTTCTGGTTGCCGTATCCCAGAAAGGTCCTCGCAGAGCAGGAAAAATTACAGAAGAGGGCAAGTAAGATAATGTAAGGGGTTAGTGCATCTTTCCTATGAGGAAGGGCTAAAGAGTCTGGGTCTTTTCAGTATAGAAAAGAGATGACTAAGAGGGGACGTGATAAGAGGTTTATAAAATTACGCGTGGGGGTGGAGAGAGTTGACCCAGAGAAATTTTTCTGCCTCTCCTCAAATATTAGAACTCGAGACATCCAGTGAAGTTGACGGGCAGTAGGTTCAGGATGGGCAAAAAGAAATATGAGTTTACACAGAGAAGTGATTAAAATGTGGAATTTGCTGCCAGAGGATGTAGTGATGGCCACAGGAATAAGCAGCTTGAGAAGGGGATGAGAGACAGATTCATGGAGAACATAAGAACATAAGAGAAGCCAATGTTGAATCAGGCCAGTGGCCCATCTAGTCCGCCACTCTGTGTCACGCAGTGGCCAAAAATACCAGGTGAACGTCAGGAGGTCCAGCAGTGGGGCAAGAACACTAGAAGCCCTCCCACTGCTGCCCCCTCCAGCACCAAGAATAGAGTGCATCGCCTGCCCCAGACTGAGAGTTCCTATCTGTACCTTGTGGCTAATAGCCACTGATGGACTTCTGCTCCATATGTTTATCTAATTCCCTCTTGAAACTGCCCATGCTTGTAGCTGCCACCACCTCCTGTGGCAGTGAATTCCATGTGTTAATCACTCTTTGGGTGAAGAAGTACTTCCTTTTATCTGTTCTAACCCGACTGCTCAGCAATTTCGTGGAGTGCCCACGAGTTCTTGTATTGTGAGAAAGGGAGAAAAGTAAAATGCAAAAAGACTTGCATACGTCATTGAGCTCAGGAGCAGAAAAACAAACTGCATCTCTTAACGTGTCTGGTTTTAGTTTTAAAAGATAAAATACAATTTCTGAGATCGTCTCTGAGGTGCTTTCAAAAACAGCGGTATGACACAGCCTCATTGTGGAATACAGTATACAGTTCTGGTCACCGTATCCCAGAAAGGTCCTCGCAGAGCTGGAAAAATTACAGAAGAGGGGAAGTGAGATAATTTAAGCGGTTAGCGCATCTTTCCTATGAGGAAAGGCTAAAGAGTCTGGGTCTTTTCAGTATAGAAAAGAGACGACTAAGAGGGGACGTGATAAGAGGTTTATAAAATTACGCGTGGGGGTAGAGAGAGTTGACCCAGAGAAATTTTTCTGCCTCACCCCAAATATTAGAACTCGAGACATCCAGTGAAGTTGACAGGCAGTAGGTTCAGGATGGGCAAAAAGAAATATGAGTTTACACAGAGAAGTGATTAAAATGTGGAATTTGCTGCCAGAGGATGTAGTGATGGCCACAGGAATAATCTGCTTGAGAAGGGGATGAGATAGATTCATGGAGAACATAAGAACATAAGAGAAGCCAATGTTGAATCAGGCCAGTGGTCCATCTAGTCCAACACTCTGTGTCACGCAGTGGCCAAAAATACCAGGTGAACGTCAGGAGGTCCAGCAGTGGGGCCAGGACACTAGAAGCCCTCCCACTGCTGCCCCCTCCAGCACCAAGAATACAGTGCATCACCTGCCCTGGACTGAGAGTTCCTATCTGTACCTTGTGGCTAATAGCCACTGATGGACTTCTGCTCCATATGTTTATCTAATTCCCTCTTGAAACTGTCCATGCTTGTAGCTGCCACCACCTCCTGTGGCAGTGAATTCCATGTGTTAATCACTCTTTGGGTGAAGAAGGACTTCCTTTTATCTGTTCTAACCCGACTGCTTAGCAATTTCATGGAGTGTCCAAGAGTTTAAGTCTCTCAGTGGCTACTTAGCCATGGTGACTGAGGGGAACCTCCACATTCATAGGCATTAATACTCTGAATCCCAGAGCCAGGAGGCAACGTCAGGTGAAAACCTTGGCCTGTATGCCCAGACAGACAGCAAGGTTCACTAACTAGTCCACAGGAACTAGTTGGGTGGCCAACCACCTCCGAAAATCACTTGCCTTGAAAATTCCACGGGGTCACCGAAAGTCGGCTGTGACTTGGCGGCAAAAAAGAAAATTATTATCAACGACGTGAGTCATAATAATGGACTGTAGGAACACATATAAGGAACGTGATTAAAACAGCGATTTGCCAAAAAAAAAGATGAGCAAGCAACAGCTGGGACGTTCCATAGACATGATTCAGATATACATCTGTGTCTCTGAGGCTTTGGGAGGGTTATTTAAACCCATGCGGATCATTGCCCTGGATCCCTTAGCCTTTCCTCTCACAGGAGAACGGTTTATAATTTTAGCTTTGTTGTCAATCTGTTAGCTATTGTATTTTGGAGACTGTCGGGATGTTGAGCTTGGGGGTTTGGCTTTGCCTTTTATATATAACTTAAAAGCCTATAAGCTGCGTAGGAGCACCTGCCAATAAATGGAAAAGGCAGAATTAGATCGGTGAGGATTTCTGTGATAACATCACACAGAATTTCAGTTACCAGCGGAATGTTCCAGAGAGTAGCTGTGTTGAAATGCAGCGGGAGAGCTCGATTTTGAATCCAGTCGCACCTTAGAGACGAACAAGATTTTCAGGCCATGAGGCTCTCGAGAGGCAAAGTCCCCGTTTGTCAGTGAAAAGTTTAGGAGACATAAAGTCAGGCGACTGAAATCAGGACAGAGCTGCATTTCAGAGTTCTTTTAGGCAGGTTTGGGTTTAAATGTGGGAACGTGACTTGCGTATGAGGATCCGGACATTTTTTTCCCCCTGGGGAGAAAGGTGGTTGGGTTTTGTTGTGTCTGCACGCACACACAATTAGGAAGAACTACCTGACAGGTGGAGCGGTTCCTCAGTGGAACAGACTTCCTCGGGAGGAGGTGGGCTCTCCTTCTCGAGAGGTTTTCAAACAGAGGCTGGACGGCCATCTGACAGCCATGCTGATTCTGTGAACTCAGGCAGATCATGAGAAGGGAAGGCAGAGGAAGGGTTGCCTCGTGGCTTGGTTCTTGTGGCCCTTTCTTACACACCCAGGGAAATGCTGATTGCCACTTTGGGGGTCAGGAAGCAGTTTTTCTCCAGGCCAGTTTGGCCAGGGATCCTGGAGGCTTTTTGTCATCTTCTGGGTGTGGGACACTGTGTGAGAGTGTTTGTATTTCTGAATTTCCTGCATTGTATAGGGGTTGGACTAGATGACCTGGAAGTCCCTTCCAACTCTGTGTTTCTCTGATTTTGAGTAAACAACTGAGAAGAATAGGGCTAAGCCCCTTGCCCTGTCATTCCTTTGCTCAGTTTTAAGCCACTCTCCCCGTCTTTGCGTGGTCAAATAAAAGCCTTCTGAGAAAGGAATTGTGGGACCCACAGGCACTGTTCCACCCTGACATACACTGGCCCTTGCAATTCCTTCTTGCAATACAGGATTTCTATGCCTTTTGGCGGGAGGGCAGCCATTTTGGCTTCTAGGCTGAAGCACAGATGAGCACTGCTCTGTCGGCAAGCCAAGCGTTGGGAGCGGCCGGTCAGTGGGGAAGGCGGTCAGATGCTCCCCCTCTCACGGTGACTCGTCTCTCTCCACAGCTGAAAGTCCCCACTACCGACAAACCGACCGTGATGGTCAACTTCCGCAAGGTACTTCTGAACCGGTGCCAGAAAGAGTTCGAGAAGGACAAGGATGACGACGAGATTTTTGAGAAGAAGCAGAAGGAGATGGATGACACAGCTGGGGTGAGTGGTGTTTGGTTCCCAGGAGGGAAGGGATCCTTCAGGGCTTAGGTTCCTTAGCCAAGGAACTGAGTTTGGGAAGACTAGGAAGATCCCAAGTGTGTTACACATCTTCTCTTAGCTTTTCATCCCCCAAATGGTTCTTTATTTCTGAAATAGGCACGTTCCCCCCTTGTGCAGATGATTGTAGCTTTATGGACTGTGAAGTGAACCTTGGCTATAGGGCAAAGGTCTCTCCTTAAACCTCTGTTTGATAGAAACAGCAGTCAAGATGGGTAAACATGGAACTCTTATGATTTCTGTGAAGCAGATGAACCCAGGTGTGGATGCTCAGTAGTGAACTCTTGACCCTGGTTGTCTATTCTTTTTGCGAGAAATAGACTTGTGCCTACTAGAGGTTAGCCACTTGGGGCCAAGAGGAAACGCACGGTATAAATATTTTAACAAATAACCTGGTATTACCATTGAAACTTCAGTCTTCAGATGCGGGATTCCCCTGGGTTTGAAAAGAAATCTCAGAGGGGTAGTCTGTTGCCGGAGGTGCCAGTGTGCTGTGTTGGTTAGTATCCCAGACTAGCATCTGGGAGACCTGGGTTCAAATTCCTGCTCAACTGTGAAGCTCACTGGGTGACCTCGGGCCCTTTCACAGTCTTCACAGCTTGACCCACTTTGCAGGGTGATTGTGAGGATGAAATGGGGGAAAGGAGCAAGCTAAGTCAGGGCATCGATCCTCGGCCTAGCGTGGTCTCCTGACTAAGGTTGCCAGGTCTGATCATTGCGCCAGCGGTGGACGGGGGAGTGGGGACTTTCTGGGAGTGGGAAGGAGCATTGTGACATCCTGGCGTAAACAGGAAGTGATGTAGGCACGTCAAGAGTGATACTCCGGTTTTGGGGCACAACTCTATGGTAGAATTCTCTTCAAATCATAGAGTTTCGCCCCAAAACCAGAGCATCCTCCCCGACGTCCCCATGTCACTTCCTATTTACATAGGCATATCACAATGATTTCTGATTTCCTGCCAGTAAGAGGGAGTGATGGGGGGGGGTAGAGAAGCATCCAAAATCAGGGGACCCCCACCAACACCAGGTCTGGCAACTCTATTCCTGACTGACAGTCGATCTCTGAGGCCATAGCTGAGGTCTTGGCTTCCCAGGTTCTCACTGGAGTATGCAAGCCACTGCTCCAGCAGGCCTTCCTGTTGCTGCTCAGCTGGGTGGTGGGGGAAAAGGTGGAAATGGGAGATGGCAATGTCACCATTGCAACGCTGACATCACTTCCTCTGGTTTGACCATAGGGTTCTGCTCAAATGCTAGAGCGATGCAATGACGTCATTTCCTGTCGCATGGGAAGTGATGTCATTATTTTGCTGGTGAGGGCCCCAATGCCTGTGTGTGTGTCTCTCACCAGTTTCCAGAGGTCTGCTGGTGTTTTTTTTGCGGTGGGGGGGCCCACAGCCAACTCAGCCACTGCACTGGTGTGGCCCCCTTAATAATCATGGAAGGTGGGGTTAGTTCAAAATATTTTTAAGGAATCCGTTCTGACTGCTGGTTTGCTGTTCCATCTGTAGCCGGAAGAGAGAGCTCGCCTGAAGGAGGAGCTGGACGATGCCCGGGACAAGGCCCGGCGGCGTTCTCTGGGCAACATCAAGTTCATCGGGGAGCTCTTCAAGCTGAAGATGCTGACGGAAGCCATCATGCACGACTGTGTGGTGAAGCTGCTCAAGAACCATGATGAGGAGTCACTCGAGTGCTTGTGCCGGCTCCTCACCACCATTGGCAAGGACCTGGACTTCGAAAAGGCCAAGGTGCTTCAGCGCTGGCTGAGCTGGGAGAGCGAAAGGTCCTCCCTGGGGCTCAAGAGAAACCAGAAATAGGCCGCTGTCAGGGCTCAGTGTGTGGCTGTGTGTCCCAGCACGCACTGCTCTCTTGTGGTTCGTAATCGGCTTGAGGGCAGCAAACCAGGCCCCACTGGTTTCTTGTCTCCTCAGTGGCTCCATCTCCCAGCATGCATTGCTCTCACATTCAATGACTGACTTGAAGAGTAGCTAATCGGGCTTGTTTGGCCTGATTTCTCATCTCCCTGCATTGAGAGTCCGTCCTTCTAGACCCATCCTCAGTAGTGCCCGTAGAGTTGGGATCATCTACATCCGCTGGCCCCCCCCCCTTCTCTCAGCTTTCTTCCCCATCCTCTGTGCCCAGGCAGGGGCATAAAATGTAGCACTGCTGCTCATGGGACTGGCTTCTTTTTTGTTTCCTGTGAGAGAGCCAGCTTGGTATGATGGCTGAAAATTATCATGCTAGGATCTGGGAAACCCAGGTTCAGATCTTTGCTCTGCCATGGAAATTTGCTGGGTGGCCTTAGGCCCGTCACACACTCTCAACCTGACGTACCTCACAGGGATGCTGTGAAGATAAAATAGAGAAGAGAACGATGTGATGCGTGTTGGGTCCCAATGGGGGAAGAAAGGCGGGATTTAAACGAAATTAATAATCAGAAGTGCTGCACCTTCCACTCTTAACTGGGCATGCAAACAGTGGCAGAAGCCCAGTGGTCAATGCAAGGGGTTTTGGCACATGTTATTTTGTCAGCTGTGTGCCTGTATTGTGTCGTTCGTTTTTTAAATTTTCCGCACATGCGTTTTGCTCCCTCTAGTGGTTGCTTCAATATTTCATCGTTATATCTCCGGTTTATTTCTGAGCAAAACTGCTCAGAAATAAACCGGAGATACAGAGATGAAATATCAAAGCGACCACTAGAGGGAGCAAAACGTGTGCGGAAAAGAGGGGAAAACCCCCGATACTGTATGGGCGCACAAGGGACAAAAGTAAGATGTGCAGAAAAACCCTTAGATGAGCTCCTCAGTTACGGGGCAGCTTCCCGTTCCCCGACTGTAGAGGCGCCTGGAAGTTGTGAAGCACAAGGAGGACTTCTTTTCCCAGCCCTGTTCCTTACCTTGCAGGTGGCGGTGTGGATTCAGCCTCCCTCCAGCTTAAGGAGTCTTCCTACAATTTCAGTGGCCCCTTCTCCCATGGAAAATCCACTTATCCTGGGCAGAAGGCTCTTTAGGCTGCAGAGTAGCATTGGACTTTGTTCAGTGGGATGGGAGGGTAGCAGTCCAATTCATTCCATCTGCTTGATCCTGGAGGGGTCATAGCCAAGCTATTGGGGGGGGGGTGGCAACCCCAAAGCTTGGCCAGCCCATCTCTTGAGTTTTTGAAACAAGAAGAGATCATGGGAAGAGGTGAAACTATCAAACTACACACAACTGTGATATGATTAATACATTTAGTGCAACCAGTCTCATAAGTAAAGTGCTGGTGCCAGGTGTCTTGAAAGACTTCCCAAGGTTTTAGATTTTCAAATCCTGTTCCATAATCAATTTATGTCCATATTTCACTTGCATGTTGCATTCCCTGGAGCTCCACCAATGGGAACAGCCATGACTTCCGTTTCGTTGCTTTCTCAAGGCAGATCCTGCATAGTTCTGTAGCCAGATTCTCAATTCATTTGTTATCCCTGGGTTCCGTAAAGCTGCTCAGAGCAATCTCCCTCTCAGCATTCTGAACCTAGAGCAAAGTAGTTTTACAGAACCTAAGGATAACAAATGAATTGAGAATTCGGCTACAGAATTGAGACTGTGCGGGATCTGCCTTGAGAAAACAACGGAACAGGAGTCAGGGCTATTCCATTGGTGGAGATGCAGGGAATGAAATGTGCAAGTGAAATGCAGACATGGATTGATTATGGAACAGGACTTAAAAATTTGAAACCTTGAGCAGTCTTTTAAGACACTTCGCACTGGCTCTTTACTTTTTCGATGTAATTATGAAAAGGATGTTAACACTACTTATGAACTACTTTTAAGACTGTTTGCACTAAATGTATGGATCATATCACAGTTGTGTGTAGCTGGGTTGTTCCTGCTCTTCAGCTTGGCTGAAACGGGCACAGCGGCCGCTTGCCCCCTTTCTCGGATCCCACCGTTTCCACCGCGTTAGTTTTCATGGAAATCGTCCAGGGACATGCCCCTTGACTTTTCTGCCGCACTCATGAAGCTGCCTTCTCCTGGGAGGTGCTGTGCCCTGGCAGCGCCTCTCACTTGGCTCCTCTCTGCCCCACCTCCAGCCCCGAATGGATCAGTACTTCAACCAGATGGAGAAGATCATCAAAGAGAAGAAGACGTCCTCCCGCATCCGCTTCATGCTGCAGGACGTGATCGACCTCAGACGGGTAAGGCGCAGGCCGGTAGCTTCCTCGGTGGCCCTCCCGGGCTAGGTGAGAGAGGCCCCCTCCACTCACCCACCCATCTTTCCTGGGATAGCCCAGCCTGACTTCTGGGTAAGGTTGCATGGCCCGCCTTTCCGTCCTGGGCTGACCCGAACGGGATCACTGGCAGCTCAAGCGAACAACCTCTCACCTCTTGCTCCGGCCCCTGACACTCCATGCAGGCTTGCAATGCTGGGCTTTGACCACGGGCGGCTGTGCTAAATGCAGGCAGGCTGCCACAGTCTGACCCTTCCTGTCCGAAAGGCTGCGCTCTCTGCCTGATCCCAGACGGGGAGGGAAGGCTGGTTTTCGGCCCGGATGCGCACACCCCGTCCTTGCTCGCTGGCCTCGGGAGATTTTGCAGCTGATGCGGCTTTGGAGTACACCTTTGCCTCAGCACTGTTACGTGACCCGTAAATCACAAAGGGGGTCTTGCCTTGGGGAGTGCTGTAAGGGTTGAGGCCAGCAGGAGGGAAGGGGAGGGGCCGTGGCTGAGTGGTAGAGCACCTGCTTGGCATGCCGAAGGTCCCCGGTTCAATCCCCGAGCATCTCCGATGAAAGGACCAGGCAGTAGGTGATGTGCCAGACCTGAGACCCTGGAGAGCCACTGCCAGTTTGAGTAGACAATAATGAACTCGATGGACCGCTAGTCTGATTCAGTATAAGGCGGCTTCCTCTGTCCAAGGGGAGGTGCTGCTGGGGTGTGCAACAGAAGAAGCCTCAGCAGCACAGCATAGTGGGGTTTGGACCGAGTAGCCCCACGGCTCCGCCTCCGTCCGTTCCTCGGTAGCTCACAAGCCTGCTTCACCCCACACTGTCCTGTTGAATCATAGAATCACACAAGAGTTGGAAGAGGCCATCCAGTCCAACCCCCTGCTCAATGCAGGATCAGCCTAGAGCCTCCCTGACAAGGGTTTGTCCAGCCGCTGCTTCAAGACTGCCAGGCAGGGGGGAACTCACCATCTCCCAAGGCAGCCGATTCCACAGTCGCGCAACTCTGACTGTAAAAGAGTTTTTCCTAATATCCAGCCAGTACTCTTCCCGCCCGTAGTTTAAACCCATTCTTGCGGGTCCTCTCCTCTGCTGCCACCAGGAACAGCTCCCTGCCCTCCCCTAAGTGACAGCCCTCCAAATACTTCAAGAGAGCCATCATGCCCCCCCCCCACCGCCTCCTCCAGTCCAAACATTCCCGAGTCCCTCAATGAAAGCCTTCTGCTTAATTATTCCAAGCACTGTGCCCAGATTCCGGTACCACCCGCAGTTTAAGAGGCATTGCACCCAAACATTAAGGGAGAGAGGAGGCACGCACCATCAGAGGTGGCCTCTGATTGGCCAGCACGCGACTGGGTAGGAGGGCTGCGGATGGAGTCGGCACCAAGGAAGCCCTGGAGGCGGATTAGTTCCGGGTGGCAGCGACAGTGGGGCAGTCTCTCCTGGTCCTTCTTGCAGGTGGGTTCTGTGGCTGCTGTTAACATCGTCGTTGTCGTCCCTCTTTCCCCTCTGCCCCTTGCAGAATAGCTGGGTGCCCAGGAGAGGAGACCAGGGCCCCAAGACCATCGACCAGATCCACAAGGAGGCTGAGATGGAGGAGCACCGGGAGCATATCAAAGTGCAGCAGCTGATGTCCAAGCAGGACAAGAGGCGAGGGCCTCCGGGCCCGTCATCCGCAGGTGAGCAGGGCCCAGCCGGGGAGAGACCTTTCCCACGCCCACCCTTCACTGATGCTGCTGACGGCCTTATGTGGCCTCCCCGATTCCCTGCTTCCTGCCCAACGGTTTAACCGTTGCTTTCAATGTATGTGTTTTAGCACTGGTTTTGTTTTTGTTATTTTTTATTTCTTTCAAAGAAACCCCCTCCAAGCAAAAAAAAACCCCACCCTTATAGTCAAGCAACTAATTTAAAGGGGGGGAAGCTAAGAAGGGTCATTACTTGGGTGGGAGACCACCAAGGAAGGCTCTACAGAGGAAGGCAGTGGCCAGCTACCTCTGCTTCTCACGTGCCTTGGAAGCCCCTTGCTGGGAAAAGCTAAGCAGGGTTGGTATATGGATGAGTGGCCACCAAGGAAGGTTCTGCAGAGGAAGGCCATGGCCAGCCACCTCTGCCTCTCATGTGCCTTGAAAGCCCCTTGCTGGGGGAAGCTAAACAGGGTTGGCACTTGGAAGGAAGACCACCAAGGAAGACTCTGCAGAGGAAGGCCATGGCCAACCACCTCTGCTTCTCACTGGCCTCAAAGGCCCCTTGCTGGGGGAAGCTAAGCAGAGCTGGTACTTGGAAGGGAGACCACCAAGGAAGGCTCTGCAGAGGAAGGCCATGGCCAATGACCTCTGCTTCTTATGTGCCTTTTAAGATGCAGTTTTGTTATGTACCTTTTAATTTGTTAGTTGCCTTGGTGGGCCTTACAAAGGCAGAACGGCAGGATCTAAATCTTGTTAAATAAAATCCCTGATGCAGCTCTGAGAAGCCCATGCAGAGGGACGGGGTGAGTGGGGAGTGTCAATCCAGCCTCTCCTAGCATTCAGCATTCTTTCTTTGCTTCGCTGGGCATTGATAACCACGTGCTTGCCCACATACCCTCACGCGCATCTTTGCACCCTCTGGCCGTAGCCAGAGAAGGGCCGGCCTTGACTTGGCTGTCTCCGCAGGTGGCCGAGGGAGCCTGGTCTCGGACGACGGCTGGAACACCGTCCCCATCAGCAAGGGCAACCGGCCAATCGACACCACTAGGCTATCCAAGATCACAAAGGTAAGCTGTCCAGCCCAGGGAAGGGAGCTCGGGTTTTGGTGCGGCACTGGCGCATGAGGGAGCAGGCGCCACCTTGGCTTCAGGACCCGCTTTCTTTCAGTTGCGGAGGAGGAATGAATGTTGAGAAACCTAGCTTGCCGTGAGGTTGCAGAAAGCTTGGAGGCGGCACCCTTTTCCCATGATCTCTGCTCTCGCATCCAGACGTCAGCCACTCCTGTGCGTGGGTGGGTGGGGGGAATAAAATTGCACAAATTGATTCTGTCTAGTTCTGCTTCCAAAACTCTGCTTTTTTATGAATCTGGGACACCGTTTGGCAGGGTGAGATTAGAGGCGAAGGAAGGCTGGCGACAGACGGCGTGTGGGATGGTGAGATTCAGAATGACTAGCGCAGGGGTCCTCAGCCTTTTTGAGCCCGTGGGCATTTTTGGAATTCTGACGCGGGGTAGTGGGCAGACAAAAAAAATGGCTGCCACAGAAGGAGGAGCCAGTCCCAAAATGGGTGCTGCAGGAGGTGGAGCCAGTCCCAAAATGGGTGCTGCAGGAGGTGGAGTCAGCCACAAAATTTCAGGGATCGAAGCTTTGTGTAACTGATAGTTTCAACAATCCGGGGCGGAAAGCTCCATTTAACAAGCTGCCTTTTAAACTGCACAGCCAATCAGAAGCCCAGCTGGGCAAAAGCCCCACGTAGCCACACCCAGTTTCTGAAAGCACTTGGTGGGCTCCCACAGGCGACGTGTTGGGACCCCTGGACTAGTGTCTCTCAGAGGTGGTTGTCACTCTGTTAAAAACTACCGGCTACTGCCAGGAACCTCCCTCAACCAGGGAATTCTTCTTTCTGTTGTGAACCACCATTTTAATATTTATGAAGATGTTTTAAATTTTAATGTTATTTTATTAACAAATCTTTTTTTTTTGTATAAATGATGTCATTACCCACCCTGAGCCCACTTCTGGGAAAGGGCGGGCTGTAAATGTGAAGAAATAAAACATAATTTTTAAAAAAAAATTAAAGAGGAGGTCTAGGGCCTTCATCTTCACATCCTGACCACCCGGAAACGCCTTTCTGCGTTTTGAATGGAGCCTGCTCCAAGCCGTTTCCGGAAACATACTCCGCTTTCCCGTACAGTATGGCGGGGGGGGGTCCCCAACTTTTTTTGAGCTTGCAGCCACCTTTGGAATTCTGGGATGGTGTGGTGGGCAGGGCCAGAAACTCACTGCCACAGGAGGCAAATCCAGCCACAAAATGGCTGCCGCTGGTTGAAGATCCTCACATTGCGGTGGGCAGCTGCTGCCGCAAGCGTCATTTTTTAAAAAACCTTTACACAGCCAATCAGAGGCTTTGCTGGGCAAAAGCCCCACCTGGCCTCATCCACTTTTTTTAAAAAAAATTATATTTAGTGCTTAGTTTACAAAGCTATCATATATACCAAACAGAAAAAGTCATTCTGTTCCGGAAGTACAGAATACAATTCAAAATAGACATCCGCTCATTTTTCAAATAAAGCCAGGTTACGTTTCTCTGTCAGGTTATTAATGTAATGCTGTAACGGAATATTAATAATCAAACAATCTATTACTGGTTGGCATACAAACATTTAAGTTTTCTCTTCGTAAAAGGAAGCCATTTCTCTAATGAAGAGGGCTGATGAGTTGGATTCTCTTTTGTGATGACCAGTGTTCCCTCTAAGCTGTGGAGTCTTGTGAGCAAAAATTCTACTTTGTGAGCTCCTGGCATTAAAGTTGGCTGCTGCATAAATTAGTTTGCTCTGGAGCCATCCTTCCTGAGCTAAGACAAAAATGTATGAGCCGGAGGCTAAAGAACTGTGAGCTAGCTCAGACTAACTCAGCTTAGAAGGAACACTGGTGATGACGTCATCTGATATTTTGTCTAAAATAAAACACTCTCATAGCTTAAGATGCCATAATTGCACTATTGGGGGGGGCTCCTTCTCCTTCCATTTGAGAGGCATAAGGTTTTTGGCGGCAGTTGACATAATCGTTATCAATTCTTTTCCGTTTGCAGGAATTTTTACATTCGCCCATAAATTCAGAAGTAATTATACCTGGGGCTCATCCACTTTGTACAAACAGTTTGGTGGGCATCAGGAAAGGGGTCAGCGGGCGCCATAGCCCCCACGGGGACTGAGTTGGGGATCCCCGCAATAGCGGCTAGCTTGTACTGCACCAAAGGGGCCTCTAATCTTGCCTGCCTTCGTGCCTCACCCATGATTTATTGTCTCAGCTCCTGCACAGTTATCATCTGGATTCATGAGGACCAGTAACTTCACACTGCAAGCTCAGCTCTCAGGAGGGCCAGTTCCGTCAGCAGCGGCTGACTGGCTGCCTCATTCTTCCAATCAGCGACCGGCCAGAACTGCCTTTAATTCCCCTCCCTCTTTTCTCCGCAGCCCGGTTCCATCGACTCCAACAACCAGCTCTTTGCGCCCGGCGGGCGGCTGAGCTGGGGGAAAGGCAGTAGCGGCGGATCGGGCGCCAAGCCTGCCGAACCAAGTAAGGCCAGGGGCAAACCCAGGTATCGCCAAGAAGTGGTTCTGTTGGGTGGGCCTCCAAGCGGCTTCTGGCCTCCTAACCCACCCGGCCCCGTCTTTTCTTTCGCTCAGCCTCCGATTCCAACCGACCTGCCACAAGTACCTTGAATCGCTTCTCCGCCTTACAGCAGCCAGCTCCTCCAGAGAGCCAAGACATTCGGCGGGTGGTGCAAAGGTGAGTCTCCTCCTCACCCTCCAAGGGTCAAAGATCTTCTCCTGTCTCTTTGGAGGGATGTCGGGGCCGACTGACAGCAGCTCTCCAGGATCTCGGGCATAACTTCCAGACAGGACTTCATTAGCATAATAGGCCATGCCCACCAACAGAAACTCATTAGCATGTTAGGCCATACCCATGCCAGCACAGCTCATTAACATATTAGGCCACACCCCCATGTTACCAGAAGTGTGGTCATCTAGCCACACCCACCTTTTGCTTCTTCTTCTGTTTACCTTGTTTGTTGCCAAACCCAGGGCTTTTTTTGTAGCTGGAACTCCTTTGCATGTTAGGCCACAGACCTCTCATGTAGCCAGTCCTAATGAGTTTCTGCTGTTGGGTGTGGCCTATTATGCTAATGAGTTCCTGCTGGGCGTGGCCAACTCGGGAGCCAGCCGGAACGCTGTTCCTGTGTGTTTCTGCCCCAAAATAGCCCTGCTTCCAGATCACAAGATGTGGTAGTTCTGCCATACACTGCATTGGGCAGGCCACACCTGGGGTGTTGTGTGCAGTTCTGGAGGCCTCACTTCAAAAAGGATGCGGACAGAATGGAGTGGGTGCAAAGGAGAGTGACGAGGATGATCGGGGGTCCTACGAGGAAAGGCTGAGGGATCTGGAAATGTTCAGTCCGGAGAAGAGGAGGTTAAGGGGGGGGACATGATTGCTCTCCTGAAGTACCTGAAGGGCTGTCACTTAGAGGAGGGCAGGGAGCTGTTCCTGGTGGCAGCAGAGGATAGGACTCGCAAGAATGGGTTGAAATTCAGAACGGGAAGATAGCACCTGGATATTAGGAAAAACCTTTCTGCAATAAGAGTTGTGGAGTCAGCTGCCTAGGGAGGTGGTGAGCATCTCCTCAGTACTGGCAGTCTTCAAAGGAGGGGCTGGACAAACCCTTGTCAGGGATGCTCTACGCTGATCCTGCATTGAGCAGGGGGGTTGGACTAGATGGCCTCTATGGCCCCTTCCAGCTCTGTGATTCTATGATTTTTTGGCATCACCTGCTGCCCGTTTCTTTTTAAGTAGAGGTGCCGGGGATTGAACCTGGGGCCTTCTGCGTGCAAACCTGACGCTCTTCGACTGAGCCCTTCAGCCAGCCCTGTTTCATTGAAGCCATCTTGGCAAAGCCTCAGAGAGCACTAATCACATTAGATTAGATGGATTTATTTATTTTATTTTATTTTATTTATTTATTAAATTTATACCCTGCCCTTCCCGCCAAGGCAGGTTCAGGGTAGCTTACGTAAT
Source organism: Gekko gecko (assembly GCA_029375565.1). Lineage (NCBI taxonomy): Eukaryota > Metazoa > Chordata > Lepidosauria > Squamata > Gekkonidae > Gekko > Gekko gecko. Next base: position 140,376,690 of record JAPDNY010000008.1, on the reverse strand, counting down.
TAAAAAAAGAAAACAGAATAAAATCATACAAACAATTCTAAAGTGCCGTACATAGATATTGTACATCAGGTGGCGAAACAACTGTTTCTGAGTATTACCTGTAACAGGTGTCCGTCAGTAATGGTAATAGCCGACGGAAGAAATTCCAAGGTAAGGCTCTGGTTTTAAATTGAGATGTTCTATGTGGCTCCCACTCGAATGCCTGGTGGAAGAGCTCCGTCTTGCAGGCCCTGCGGAATTGTAAGAAACTCCGCCGGGCCCTGATGTCCTCGGGGAGCCCATTCCGCCAGCATGGAGCTGCCACAGAAAAGGCCCTGGTGATGGTGCATCTGGCCAGGGAGAGTCAGGAGAACATAAGAACATAAGGGAAGCCAATGCTGAATCAGGCCAATGGCCCATCTAGTCCAACACTCAGTCACACAGCGGCCAAAATATACCAGGTGCCATCAGGAGGTCCAGCAGTGGGGCCAGGACACTAGAAGCCCTCCCACTGCTGCCCCCTCCAGCACCAAGAATAGAGTGCATCACCTGCCCCAGACTGAGAGTTCCCATCTATACCCTGTACCTGAGCGCAGTGCTTTCTGGGGAACGTGGGGAGAGGCGGTCCCTCTGGTATGCTGGCCCCTGACCACAGAGGGCATTATAGGTAAGAACCAGCACCTTGAAGCAAATTCGGTCTGCTATCGGCAGCCAGTGCAGTGGGGACTGTAAGGCATATCCTTGCACGTGTTCATCATTTCTGAAGGAGTCCCCCTCGGGGTGCGCTGGCAGGCACTTGCCGTTTAACTCCCAAGTCGATTCCAGCAAATGCACACCTGTGCTTCTCCCCCCCCCCCCATTTCGTAGAATAAAAAAATTTGGAAGGACGCTAGAGACCATCCAATCCAACCCTCTGCATCGTACAGGATGACCTAAAACATCCGTGACAAAGAATCGTCCAGCCTCCGATGAACACCTTCAAAGGGGGAGAACCCACAACGTCCCCTAGATGGCCAATTCCACCGCCGAAGCCCCCTTATTGTTAAAAAGTTTTTTCCTAATATCCCACCAATATCTCCCCTCCCACAATTCAAACCCCATTTTTAATGAGTCCCGTCCTCCGCGACTGACTGGAAGAGCTCCCTACCTTCCCCTGAACGATGGTACTTCAAATACTAAAAAAAAGAGTAATCATATCCCCACCCCAACCTCCACTTCTGCAGGCCGGACATTCCCGATTCCCACAGCCTTTCTTTGTAAAGCTCAGTCTCCAGACTCCTGATGATCCTCGTTGCTCTCCTCTGCACCCGCTCAGAAGTGTTGGTGTCCTAGAGGAACAGCGTGCCGTACTGGTTAGAGAGCTGGATTCAGATCTGGGAGTCCCAGGTTCGAATCCCTAACTCTGTCATGGAAGGTGGCTGGGTGACCTTGGGCCAGTCACACGCTCCCAGCTTAGTCTACCTCACAGGGTTGTTGTGAAGGTGAAATGGAGGACAGGTGAATGATGGTAAGCTACCTTGGGGGTCCCACTGGAGAGAAAGGTGGGGGATAGATGAAGTAAATCAAAAGATCTCCGGAACTGGGCACAGTGCTCCAGATGGGGGTCTGACCAGTGGGGTCTTCTTCCTCGAAGGCTAGCTAGGTCAACCTAGTTTGTCGTAGTGGTTAGGAACGCGGACTCTAATCTGGGAGAACCAGGTTTGATTCCCCACTCCTCCACATGCAGCTGCTGGTGTGACCTTGGGTCAGTCACAAGTTCTCTCAGAGCTGTTCTTTCAAGGGCAGTTCTCTCAGTGCCACGTACCTCACAGGGTATCTGTTGTGGGGAAGGGAAAGGAGATTGTAAGCCACTCTGAGGTAGTGAAGGGCAGGGTATAAATCCAGTCTCCTCTTCTTCTACCTGACCCGTCACCAGTGATCCGCAAGGACTCCGGAGCTAGCCCCGTTTCATTCTCTTCCCTGCAGAAGCAGCACCAGCCGCGACCGTTCCGAGAAGGGCGGCGACCGAGGAGACCGCTTGGAACGCGAGCGGCCGGAGAGAGGCGAGCGCCTGGAGCGGTCGGAGAGGCCCGACCGGTCGGACCGGAACCGGGCCCCCGTCACCAAGCGCAGCTTCAGCAAAGAGATGGACGACAGGAGTCGGGAACGGGAGCGCGAGCGGCAAGGGGTCCTCGAGAGCGTGCGGAAGGTGTCTAGCATGACGGAGGAGCGGGACCGGAGCCGAGAGCCCGGTGAGCGGTGGGAAGGAGGCAGCTGGGCCGCGGGGGTGCGGGGGTGGTGGTGTCGTCCCTTCCTAGAATTCCGGGCCAGGAACATCACCTCCCTCCCTCTCTGCAGCAAAACGAGAACCGGTGGCTCCCGAGGTGCCCGCCAAGCCTGCCTTGTCTGAGGAAGAGCTGGAGAAGAAAGCCAAGGCCATCATTGAGGAGTACCTCCACATCAACGACATGAAGGTCGGTGGCGCGAGCGGAGCAGAGCATGCTGGGACAGGAGAGGGTTTCGGCCTGTTTTAGAGGGGGGAGGTTTGGTTTTAACTGGCGGATAAGGAAGCAGCAGGTTCGTGCATTGCTCTGATGCTGGGGAAGGTCTGTGTAGTTTAGAACACTGGGTCAGACCAGTGGTGCCTCCAGTCCAGTATCATGTCTCACACAGTGGCCATCCAGTTCCTCTGGAGGGCCAACAACAGGGCATAGAGGCCGAGGCCTTCATGAGAACATGAGAGGAGCCCCGCTGGGTCAGACCAGCAGTCCCTCTAGTCCAGCATCCTGTCTCACACAGTGGCCAACCAGTTCCTCTGGAGGGCCAACAAGAGGGCAGAGAGGCTGAAGCCTTCATAAGAACTTCAGAAGAGCCCTGCTGGATCAGACCAGTGGTCCCTCTAGTCCAGCATCCTGTCTCACACAGGGGCCAACCAGTTCCTCTGGAGGGCCAACAGTAGGGCACAGAGGCCAAGGCCTTCATAAGAACATCAGAAGAGCCCTGCTGGATCAGACCAGTAGTCCATCTTGTCCAGCATCCTTCCTCACACAGTGGCCAACCAGTTTCTCTGGAGGCCCAACAGCAGGGCATAGAGGCTGAGGCCTTCATAAGAACATCAGAGCTGTGCTTGATCTGACCAATGGTTGCCCCCGCCCCCGCCCCCCAGCACCAAGAGCATCACTGCCCCAGACCAAGAGTTCCTATCTATACCTTGTGGCTAATAACCACCGATGGACCTCTACTCCAGATGTTTATCCAATCCCCTCTTGAGGTTGTCTATGCTTGTAGCCACCACCACTTTCTGTGGCAGTGAATTCAACGTGTTGATTACTCTTTGAGTGGAGAAGTACTTTCTCTGATCTGTTCTAAGCCTACTGCTCCTTAATTTCTTTGGTTGTGAGAAAAGGAGAAAAAGGACTTGTTTCTCTACTTTCTCTATCCCAAGAATAATTTTGTAAACCTTCCATCATGTCACCCCTCAATCGTCGTGTCTCCAAGCTAGAGAGTCCTCACCTCTTTAACCTTGCTCCGTAGGGAAAGCGTTCCGTCCCCTTCATCACTTTAATTGCCCCTTTTTCTGCACCTTTTCCAGTGCTGTATCTTTTTTAGAGATGTGGTGACCACAACTGTGGACCACAAAGTACAGGGCTATTGTACAGAGGCAGGCAATGTCAAAAACCCCTCTGTTTGTCTCGTGCCTTGAAAACCGCTTGAGGGCTCTTTGTAAGCTGGCTGCAACTTGGTGGTACTTTCCACCACCTGCCCCCCTGACCTGGATGGCCCAGGCTAGCTCGATCTCGTCAGAGCTCAGAAGCTAAGCAGGGTCGGCCTTGGCTGGTATTTGAACGGGAGACCGCTAAGGAAGTCCAGGGTCGCTACACTGGGCAATGGCAACTACCACTGTTAGATCTTAAGAACATAAGAGAAGCCATGTTGGATCAGGCCAATGGCCCATCCAGTCCAACACTGTCACACAGTGGCCCAAAATACCAGGTGCCATCAGGAGGTCCAGCAGTGGGGCCAGGACACTAGAAGCCCTCCCACTGTTGACCCCCCCCAGCACCGAGAATACAGAGCATCACTTGCCCCAGCCTGAGAGTTCCTATACCTTGTGGCTAATAGCCACTGATGGACTTCTGCTCCAGATGTTTATCTAATTCCCTCTTGAAGCCATCCATGCTTGTAACCGCCACCACCTCCCGTGGCAGTGAATTCCACGTTTTAATCACTCTTTGGGTGAAGGAGGACTTCCTTTTATCCGTTCTAACCTGACCGCTCAGCGACTTCATTGAGTGCCCACGAGTTCTTGTGTTGTGGGAAAGGGAGAAAAGGACCTCTTGCTTTACCTGTTCTGTCCCAGGCATAATCTTACAACCCTCGATCATGTCACCCCTCAGCTGTCGTTTCTCCAAGCTTCTCGGAAGCTAGATGAAAGGCAGCGGCACAGCAATATACGTAAACAAGAAAAAAAATGCACGTGCCCACATTTCAACACCAGGAAAAATCAATGATTTAATATATTATATAGATATGACATATAAAGGACACAGAACAAATTTTCTTATGACACAACAAACAGGTAGAGAGATTCACAGGTAAAATTGATCACAGGTGGAGTTTTTCCAAAAAACCCCACCAATTTGTAATAATAAAATAATAAAATTTGTTCTGAGTACTTTATATGTCCTATCTGTCTAATTTATTCAATCATTGGTTTTTTTCCTGGTGTTAAAATTCGGGCACGTGCATTTTTTTTTCTCATTTACAGACCTCGGAAGCCAAGCAGGGTCAGCCCTGGTTAGTCCTTGGGGGGGAGACCACCAGGGAAGCCCAGGGTCGCCACACAGAGGCAGGCAATGGCAAACCACCTCTTTGCTTCCCTCTCGCCTTGTTGTTGTTCAGTCGCACAGTCGAGTCCGACTCTTCGCGACCCCATGGACCAGATTACGCCAGGCCCTCCTGTCTTCCGGTGTCCGCTGAAGTTTGCTCGATTACATGTTCGTTGCATCGATGACCCTGTCTGACCATCTCATCCTTTGCCGTCCCCTTCTTCTTTGACCTTCAATCTTTCCCAGCATCAGGGCCTTCTCCAGTGAGGGCTCCCTTCTCATTTGGTGGCCAAAGTATTTGAGCTTCAACTTCAGGATCTGGCCTTCCAAGGAACAATCAGGGTTGATTTCTTTTAGGACTGACTGATTTGATCTCCTTGCAGTCCAGGGGACTCTCAAGAGTCTTCTCCAGCACCATAGTTCAAAAGAATCTATTCTTCGGCGCTCGGCCTTCCTTATAGTCCAACTCTCACAGCCATACATTACTACGGGGAATACCATTGCTTTGACCATGCGGACTTTTGTTGACAAGGTGATGTCTCTGCTTTTTATCATACTGTTTAGGTTTGCCATCGCTTTCCTCCCAAGGAGCAGGCGTCTTTTAATTTCATGGCTGCAGTCACCATCTGCAGTGGTCTGGGATCCTAGGATCCCTCTCGCCTTGAAACCCCCTTTATCGTCATCGTTACGACTTTGCTGTGCGTGGATCACCCTGAGTTTCCCCCCGTTCCCTTTTCCACAGGAGGCCCTCCAGTGCGTGCAGGAGCTGGGATGCCCTTCCCAGCTGTACATCTTCGTACGGAACGGCATCGAGTCGACGCTGGAGCGGAGCACCATCGCCCGCGAGCACATGGGGCTGCTGCTGTACCAGTTGGTGAAGGAGGGCAACCTCTCCAAGGAGCAATACTACAAAGGGTAATGGAACCCCGCCCCTGCTCTGGCCGGGGAGAGGGCGGCGACGGTGCTTGTCCTTGTCTCGACAAGGCCACTCGTATAAGACCCTTGACGGCTCCCCCCCCTTTCCTTCCTCCACCGCAGGCTGCACGAGATCCTGGAAATCGGGGAGGACATGGAGATCGACATTCCGCACATATGGCTGTACCTGGCGGAGATCATCACCCCCATCCTGAGGGAAGGGGGCATCCCCATGGAGGAGCTTTTCAGGTAAGCTGGCCCCCGGTACCCTGACCTCTCCTGCTCCCTCTAAGCTGAGCTAGTGTGAGCTGGCTCACAGCTTTTTTTAGCCTCCGGCTCACGCATCTTTGTCTTCGCTCGGGAAAGATGTGGCTCCAGAGCAAACTAATGGATGCGGCGGCCAAATCGCTCGCTCACAGCTTTAATGCCGGTGGCTCACAAGGTAGAGTTTTTGCTCACAAGACTCCACAGCTTAGAGGGAGCACACACACACACACACACACGGGGTGAACATAAGAACATAAGAGAAGCCAATGTTGAATCAGGCCAATGGCCCATCCAGTCCAACGCTCTGTCACACAGCGGCCAAAATATACCAGGTGCCATCAGGAGGTCCAGCAGTGGGGCCAGGACACTAGAAGCCCTCCCACTGTTGACCCACCAGCACCAAGAATAGAGTGCATCACCTGCCCCAGACTGAGAGTTCCTATCTATGCCTTGTGGCTAATAGCTCCATGTAAGAGCATACAAGAAGCCCGTGTAGGATCAGGCCAATGGCCAATGGGAGATCAGTTCTGATTTCCCATCATAAGAACATAAGAGAAGCCAATGTTGGATCAGGCCAACGGCCCATCCAGTCCAACACTCTGTGTCACACAGTGGCCAAAAATACCAGGTGCCATCAGGCGGTCCACCAGTGGGACTAGAACTTTTGACTGCCAGACAATCTTAGGATCTCCTGGCTATACTACACTACTACGACTACTTGTGCATCTGGAGCAATAGAGACCATCTCACATATGCTGTTACACTGTCCTTTGTTTATTGAAGCTAGGCGTGTGATATATTCAGGGCGCAAGTAATTATACTATTCTGAAACTGTTGTTTTCATAAGAACATAAGGGAAGCCAATGCTGAATCAGGCCAATGGCCCATCCAGTCCAACACTCTGTCACACAGCGGCCAAAAGTACCAGGTGCCATCAGGAGGGCCAGCAGTGGGGCCAGGACACTAGCAGCCCTCCCACTGCTGCCCCCCCCCCAGCACCAAGAATAGAGTGCATCACCTGCCCCAGACTGAGAATTCCCATCTATACCCTGTGGCTAATAGCCACTGACGGACTTCTGCTCCATATGTTTATCCAATTCCCTCTTGAAGCCGTCCATGTTTGCAGCTGCCACCACCTCCTGTGGGTGGGGGGAGAAGCACATAAAGCTGCCTCATATTGAATCAAGCCTTTGGGTCCATCGCAATCAGTATTGTCTGCTCTGACTGGCAGCAGCTCTCCAGGGTCTTATGCAGACCCTTCTAGCAGGAGATGCCGGGAACTGGATCTGGGACCGTCTGCATGCCAGCCAGGTGCCCTGCTACTGAGCCGCGGAAGGCACTTAATCCTGAGTGGACTTTCAGGGTCAGTGCGGTCTACTCAGACTGGCTGGAGCTCGCCAGGGTCCCAGGAGCTCGCCAGGGTCTTTCCCATCACCTCTTGCCTGGTCCTTTGGAGACACTGGGGATTGGACCTGGGACCTTCTGCACGCCAAGCAGAGGCTCTTCCGCTGAGCCATGGCCCAGAGGAAGTTGCCTTATTGGCCTTCCAAGGTGAGTGTCGTCTGCTTTGACTAGCAGCGGCTCTCCAGGGTCTCAGAGCGCAGAGGTCTTTCCCATCACTTGCTGCCCGGTCCTTTTAATGGGTGGTGCCAGGGATTGAACCTGGGACCTTCTGCACGCCAAGCAGAGGCTTTTCTGCTGAGCCATGGCCCAGAGGAAGTTGCCTTATTGGCCTCTCAAGGTGAGTGTTGTCTGCTTTGACTAGCTCAAGCACGCCAAGCAGAGGCTCTTCCGCTGAGCCACATCCCCCATCCACCTTTGTACCCATAACGAGACCGACCCCTTTCTGCTTTTGCAGGGAGACTGCCAAGCCCTTGGTGCCGATTCGCAAGGCCACTACTCTGTTGCTGGAGATCTTGGGCCTCCTTTGCAAAGGGATGGTAAGTTGCTTTTCCACCCACGGTTCTGCCTCGTGCTGCCTCTGCAGCCCACCTTTCTAAGTAGTAGAGAAAAGAACCAAATTAAGAACAAGACACCAAATATTTATAGTGGTTATCTAACGTTCGGTAATCTTTCCAAATATTATTCTTACAAAAGATACACGCTCCATAAAGGGATGGTACAGCGCTCCAAAACGTAAGTACAAAGGTTGCTGAAGTCCCTTATTTTGTTCTTCCAGGTTCCCGAAGAGATCCTTCGGCTTCCCAGCCACCAGACATGCCACCGATGTGGGCATGTGTTTGCAGACTTCCTCAAAGTCGCGCACAGTGCAAAAATGTCACCTGGAACTATAAATAAAAATAATATTAACAGAAAACTAATTCAGAATACATAATTTGTAATACCCATTATATAATCCGTATATTATTTATAGTAAGCTTACCCTGAGCCTTTATATCAGGGGCGTCAAACATGCGGCCCCGGGGCCGGATCAAGCCCCTGGAGGGCTTCTATCAGGCCCGCAGTGGAACTGGCTGTCTTCTGCTGCTTCTTCCAGTTCTGCTGCTGCTGCGTCATCGTAAGTTCGCAGCTTACAGGGACACACCTGAACGGCACACTCAGGATTGCAACTGCACAGACATTTTGATGCAGTAATTCGGAGCAAGAGGTGCCAGTTATCAGACACTGTTAAATAAAATATTGCAAGAGTTCTAATGTTTTAAGCATGGTTTTATTTTAAGGTGGGGGGAGCCCTCTGTGTCTGTGTCCTTTATAAAGTTTATATCTCCGCTCCCTGGCATTCCATTTCATGGCACACACGTGGCCCGGCCCTACAAGGTCTCATTTGCGTCAGATCCAGCCCTCGTAACAAATGAGTCCGGCACCCCTGCTTTATATGTTACTTCCTGGTATTGACTCGCTCTCCGCGGAATAAATTCTCCCCAAAGTTAAGGCGACTTGTCCGCTTCATCACAAAGTGGCAAAAAAAGGTTCTAATGGAACAGAGAGCCGCCTTCACTTTTGGGAAGAATTCATTCTGCGGAGAGCCAAATCAGTGTCAGGAAATAACATATAAAGGCCTGGGGTCCCGTGTGACGTTTTCTCATTGTCGGCAACGTTGAGGAAGCGTGTGAGAACACGCCCACACGTGTAGCCCGTTTGGTTGGCTGGGAAACTGGAGGATCTCTTCGGCAATCTAGAAGAAACGGGGGGGAAACCCCAGTAAGAGACTTTAGCAACCTTTGTGCTTAACCTTTGGACCGTTGCACTATCCCTTTAAGAATCGTATATCTTTGTAAGAATACTGTTTGGAAAGATTACTGAACGTTAGATAACCACTATAAATATTTGGTTTCTTATTCTTAAAACGGTGCCCTTCTTTTCTATACTAGCTATGGAACACCATGGCCCTTTTTGTAGGTTTTTGCCTTTCTAAGTGGGCATAACCTGCTTCAACTTCTATTCTTTGTTTAGTTTACACCCCACGTTTCTCCTGGGGGAGGCAGCTTATGTCCTCCTCCCCACCAGTGTTCCCTCTAAGCTGAGTTAGTGTGAGCTAGCTCACAGTTTTTTAGCCTCCAGCTCACACATTTTTGTCCTAGCTCGGGAAGGAGGGCTCCAGAGCAAACTAATTGATGCAGCAGTCAGATTGCTTGCTCACAACTTTAATGCCAGTAGCTCACCAAGTAGAAGTTTTGCTCATGACTCCACAGCTTAGAGGGAGCATTGCTCCCCACCTCCATTTTTTTTAACCCTAACAACAACCCTGTGAGGGTAGGTTAGGCCGAAAGTACATGACGGGCCCCAAGCTTCCATGGCAGAGTGGGGATTTGAACCTGGATCTCCCAGATCTGAGTTCCTAAGCACCATACTACTGTTGGCTGTCATGTTCTGGGGGAAGGACCTGCAGGTGGCCTCCCATTTAAGCACTAACCAAGGCTGACCCTGTACAGTTTCAAGACAAGAGACATTCAGAGGAGGCTTGCTGTTGCCTGCCCCTGCATAACAAGCCTGGACTTCCTTGGTGGTCTCCCATCCGAGCACTAACCAGGGCTTGACTCTGCTTAGCATCCAAGTTCTGACAAGCTCAGGCGAGCCTGGGGCTCTTCAGGCTGCTGTTAGGGAGAACGGCTGGGAGGCTGCAGTTCCCTGTTGAATGCATGTCTGGTGGCAAATAGAGATTGCTGCAATGCAGGCCGGTAGCTACAGTGGGGCTTTGGGTGGGGCTCTGCCCCCTTTCTTGAAGGCACAGAATTTCTCCAGTGAATGCTTTTTTCCAGTCATTTTAAAACATTTTTTTTTAAAAGGTGTGAGCTCCTTTAAGCAGAGTGGGGTGCTGTAGTTGACTAAATCCTACACTGAGCAAGGGGGTTAGAGTAGGTGATCTCTAGGGTCCCTTGTGATTCTGTGTCAAGAAACTGGTCTCCTTTAGGAGAGTTTTTCTGCCTGAGTGTCGGCTGTCTCGACTAGAGAAGTCATCGATCTCCCACCTGCTGGCTTGTTCCCCAGATTGTTGCTTCAGCTGGCAGAAGTGGTTAACTTGCAGCCAGCTGAGAACTGTCATGTAGAGTGGCTGACAGCTTGCGGTTTAGAGATCTGATCCTGGTCACAACTTCCTATTGGCTAAATTGCTTTAATTTCTGCACTGAGAACTTCAGCCCCAGCGGAAGAAAATTGGCCCCACGAGCCACAAAATCCTGACTGGGGGCCTGCTGCAGTGTGTCCTGTGAACTGTGACCTTCTCTTCCTTCTCTGTAGAGCCACAAGAAGGCCGGAACGCTGTGGAGAGAAGGGGGTCTTAGCTGGAAGGAATTCCTGCCCGAAGACCAGGACATCAATAAGTTCATCACTGAGCAGGTGAGCGGCGCTGAAAGCCACAGGGGTTTCCTCGTAGCTACTACATATCCTTTCCCCAGTCCCGTGTCGACTATTGCGAGTTTCGGTGGGGAGGGCTCTTTTTTGGTAGCCACCACAGCCTGCAGCTCCGACCAGCTTCCTTCTCCCTTCCTCCTGTTCCAGAAAGTGGAGTATACGATGGGCGACAGCTCAGACGCGCCCAGCCGCAAGGAGCTGACTTCCGAAGAGCTGTGCAAGCAGCTAGACAAGCTGTTGAAAGAGAACGCGAATAACCAAAGAATATATGACTGGATTGAGGTGAGCAGGACTTTGGCCAGAAGGTGGCCCAGATAAAGAAAAAAGAAAAAAAGGACCTTTCTAGGAGCCATTTCGGTGCATGCCTCCCTCATTGTTATATACTGAGATGGAGGCAGCATTTCATAAGAAGTGATTTCTTGATTTCAGCACTCTACTGCATACCTCCATACATTGGATTTAGGAGAGATCGCAATGTTAGAAATGTGTTGGTCAAAGCAGATGTTGCCCCTTTAAGAACCAGGGGCAGTAGCCAATGTTCCTTTCTAAACTGTGGAGTCCTGTGAGCAAGAATTCTACTTTGTGAGCTCCTGGTATTAAAGTTGTGAGCAAGCGATTTGGATACTGCATAAATTAGTTTTCTCTGGAGCCCTCCTTCCTGAGCAAAGACAAAAATGGGTGAACTGGAGGTTAAAAAATTGTGAGCTAGCTCACATGAACTCAGCTTAGAGGGAACACTGGCGGTAGCACAATTAAAGGCTTTCACAGGTGCAGGAAATGTGCAGCCTGCAAATTCATGATAAGAAGGGGAGGTTTTTGAGGATCCTTCTAAGAACATCAGAATTAAGTGTAGCATGTTTGGCCACACGTTTAACAAAAAAATATTGTATATGTGTCCATTTGTCCCTGTGCGCTCTTATATGTGGGTATATCCACATGTTCTATCCATACACGAGTGTTGGAACACCGCTTCAGGGTACATAATAACATTAGCCAAGCCCCGATGATGAAACATTACACACAAGCTGGGCATAGTGCTGAAGAGATGACGGTTTTTTGTGCCATTTGTGCATCAGAGTCAACCATTCATCTTTCAAAATGCTAATCAAATTAGATTGATTTCTGAATTAAAAACTTTAGTACCAAAAAAAGACAGACAGAAGGAAAAGAAGGTGGCCCAGATCTTGGAAGCTTGCTCATTATTTATTTATTTACTTATTTATTTATTTTATTTTCAATTTATATCCCACCTCGCCCACACAGGCAGGCTCAAGGCGGCGTACAGCAGTTAAAATACAGTAAAACACAGATACATAAATGCAATTCTATAAAGTTTCACATAAACAGTATACATACAAGGTGCAGTTACATGTAGATGGAGATTGCTGTACGGTGGTCCAGTGTAACTAGGCCAGTATCCATGGTGGTTCAGTTTCCAATAGCTCATTCATCAGAGGCCTGGTGGAAGAGCTCCGTTTTACAGGCCCTGCGGAAATGTAAAAGGTCCCGCAGGGCCCCGATGTCTTCCGGGAGCTCATTCCACCAGTGTGGAGCTGCCACTGAAAAGGCCCTAGCTCTGATGACTGCCAATCTGACATCTTTCAGACCAGGGAGAGTCAGGCGATTTTGCAACCCAGACCTCAGTGCTCTCTGGGGGACATGCAGGGAAAGGCGGTCCCTCAGGTAGGCAGCCCCCGACCAAATACAGCTTTAAAGGCCAAGACCAGCACCTTGAAGCTGTTGGCAGCCAGTCCAGTGCCTTCAGCACAGGCCGGATGTGGTACCACCAAGGAAGTCAGCCCTGATTAGGTGGGTATACCACCAACAAAGTCTAGGGTTGCTAGACAGAGGCAGGCAATGGCAGACCACCTTTGAACATCTCTTACCTTGAAAGCCCTATAGGGTCACCAAGAGTCAACTGCAACTCCATGGCATCCTCCACCCCCAAATAGCCCAGAGCAGTCTGATCTCATCAGATCTCAGAAGCTAGGCAGGGCCAGCCCTGGTTAGTACTCGGATGGGAGACAACTCAAGGAAACCCAGACTTGCTGCAGCAGACAATGGCAAACCACCTCTGTTCACCTCTTGCCTTGAACTCCTCTCATAAGCTAAGCAGGGTCAGCCCTGGTGAGTCCTTGGATGGGTCACCCTAAGTTGGCTACGACTTGACCAGCTCTTTACACGCAGAAGCCGAGTTGACCTGGATAGTCGAGGATTGCCTGAGCTCATCAGAGTTCGAAAGCTAAGTAGGGCTGGCTCTGGCTAGCATTTGGATGGGAGACCACCAAGGAATGCCAGGGTCGTGACGTGGGAGGCAGACAGTGGCAAACCACCTCTGAACGTTGACTGCAACTTGACCAGTGCTTTACACACACAAGCAGACTTGACCTGGGTAATCCAAGGTCACCCAATCTCATCAAATCTCAGAACCTAAGCTGGTTCGACCCTGGTTTGTACACGGATGTGGTACCACCAAGGAAGTCTGGGGTTGCTACACAGAGGCAGATAACGGCAAACTGAGCCCGCTATGCGGGGAGAGCAGGATACAAATCCAATAAAATGAATAAATACCAGGGGTCATCTTTTGCCGGAGTTCCGTGGAGCGGCGCCCCGGCAGTAAGGAGTCCTGGGCGTGCCCGCCACCTCATTCCTGGCTTGCCTGCGCAGGTGGACGGGCCGGGGAAGGCCTGCAGAGCCCCAGCCGCCTGAGGGGATTTAATTGCCTTTCTTTCCCTTCCCCATCTGGGGAAGGGAGAGAAAGGCATTTTCTAAACATGCCTGGGTTCCCTGCCCAATGTTCTCTAGGTGCCCCACAGCCATGGGGCGCCTGGAGAACATCGAGCAGGGAATGCAGGCATGTCTGCCTCCCTGCATTCCCCTTCCCCTCCCAGCGGAAGAAGGGAGGGGGAGGCGGGTAGACATGCCCCCCTTTCCCCTGAGCCTCTGCTTTTGCGGAGAAACTCAGAGAAGGGGGGGGGGATTTAAATACTTTTCTTTCCCTTCCCCACGTTGGAAAGGTAGAGAAAGGCATTCTAAACATGCCTGGGTCCCCTGTCCGAATGGAGAAGATCAGGCAGGGAAACCAGACATGCTTGCATGCCTGCCCTTTGTCAGGGGGTGTGACATATGGAAATGAGTTATGCAAATGAGCTCCTGCACCTCTTTTTTCTACGAAATGACCCCTGAATAAATGCAGTAAATAAAACCGTCTATGTCCCTTGCCTTGAAAACTCTGTGGGGTAGCCATAAGTCTGCTGCAAGTCGATGGCAGTCTCCACCGCCGAAAGAGCTGTCATCTGCTTATCCACAGTGCTTCTTACATGTTCTCATTATCTTATCCCAATATACTTGCAGCTCTGAGCAGTTCCACCAGATATGTAGAAATATGCCAGTCACGTCTCGACATTGGCTCGAAACTGAGATAAACAATCTCGCCCGTCCTTTCTGAATACTGATTCCTTGGCATCTTCTTTTCCACCAGGCAAACTTGAGTGAACAGCAGGTCTCATCCAACATGTTTGTCAGGGCCCTGATGACATCGGTGTGCCATTCAGCTGTTGTCTGTAAGCATCCATATCTGTGTGTCACTGGTGGGGAGGGAGCTGTGGTCTTCAGGAAGTGTTGTGCTCTGGTTATCTCCTGGGGGCTGGAATGTCATTCAGTTCCTGGTTTGTCATAGGAAACGGAGCAGAGGTCCATCAGTGGCTATTAGCCACCAGGTATAGAACACTCTGTCTGGGGCAGGGATGCTCTGTATTCTTGGTGCTTGGGGGGCAAGAGTGGGAGGGCTTCTGGAGTTCTGGCCCTGCTGGTGGACCTCCTGATGGCACCTGGGTTTTGGCCGCTGCGTGACACAGAGTGTTGGACTGGGTGGGCCACTGGCTCTACCACTGGGCCACAGTCCCTCCCCATGTGATGTGAGGATAAAATGGGAGATGAGAACGACGTAAGCCTTTTAGAGATCTCTATTGGGGCCCGAAAGGCGGGTTAGAAACTAATGAAAGGCGTGAAGGCTGTGACGCATATCTGAGCAACGCTCTCCTCCTGCCACTGCAGTCGAAAATCCGTACCGGATGGACAGCGCAGTGATCAAGAGCCGAGCCAAGCTGCTGCAGAAATACGTGAGCGACGAGCACAAAGAGCTGCAGGCCCTCTACGCCTTGCAGGCCCTCGTGGTGAAGCTCGACCAGCCAGCAAGTAAGTGGGACTCCCCGGCCCCAGGGAAACACCTTCTCCCCCCACCCCCGCGCTCAGCGGGAAGCTGCAGGAGAGGGGTTGGGGGGCCACATGGGGCCCATTACCCTTGGGTACGTCCGGCTTGGGTCTGGCTGAATAAAGGTCTGAATGATAATATAATCTTTTTAAAACTGTTCTGCTTTTCAGGGTGGGGGTAGCCGTGTTGGTCCGAAGCAACAGAACAAAGTTTTGAGCCCAGTGGCACCTTTAAGACCCAATCTGGGCTCAAACTTTATTCTACTCTTCAACTTCTTTAGAGCCAATTTGGTGCTGAGAGCCAGTTTGGTGCAGTGGTTAAGTGTGCGGACTCTAATCTGGGAGAACTACTCCACTTGCAGCTGCTGGATGACCTTGGGCAAGCCATAGCTCTGTCAGAGCTGTCCTTGAAAAAGAGCAGTTTCTGTCAGAGCTCTCTCAGCCCCATCTACCTCCCAGGGTGTCTGTTGTGGGGAGGGGAAGGGAAAGGAGATTGTAAGTCGCTCTGAGACACCCTTGGGTAGTGAAGGGCAGGGTATATAAATCCAGTCTCCTCTTCTTCTACTAGTTGTTTTTGTGGTTTTAATGTTGCTGCCGTTGCTGGTTTTGTCTGATTGCATTTTGGTTTATTATGGACACTTCGATTATACATAGGGTTGCCAGCTCTGGGTTAGGGGTGTGCAAAAAAAAAAATTCGGTAAAATTCGGATTTGGGCATATTGGACCTGAATTTTTTCGGTATTCCCGAAAAAACCCGAATACCTATACCGGTAAAGCATTGAAATCCAAAAAGTTTTGGGATTCCCAAAAAATTCGGGTCCATTATATCCAATGGGGCCATTGACTTCAATGGCAACATTTTCTGGAAAGTTTGCAGGGGGCTGGAGGGGGGGTTGAGGTAGAGACTCCAAATTTGGACTGTAGCTGCTGGAGCCTCTCCCCAAAAGACCCCCAAGTTTTGAAAAGATTGGACCAGGGGGTCCAATTCTAGGGGCATCCAAAGAGGGTGCCCCCAGTTCTCCATTGTTTCCTATGGGAATGGATCAGGCAAGCAGATTCTCCCTGTAAAAAAACCTGAGAGGTGTGGTGGTGGTGTGAGGGGGCATGTTTGCCAGCAGCAGCCATGGAATCTCTCCCCAAACCAACCCTAAGGAAGAATAAAATAAAGAGAAAAGAAATTAAATTTAAAAGTGCCCTAATAAATCAAACCAGTCTGAAGTCTTCTGAGGTATTGATCCGAGGTCCACGAAGAGCAGGGAGGAAAGCAGGGCAGACTCAGGAGCAGGGGCAGCAGAAGCCAGCCAGCCACAATCTCCAACAGCCAAGCCAGGCAGCTCTCTCTCACCAGCCAGAGGGATCCAGGAACACAGCAATGAGAGTCAGCCCAGAGACTGGCTCCTTTTATGCTCTCTGAGCATACACAGAAGGATTTCAAAAAGGAAAAATCTTCTGTGATTGGCCAGAGAGCAGATGCCAGAACCCTATTGGCCACCACAGTGCTCCTTCCCTGGGAAAGGAGCAAACTGGTGGTTGGGCTGCAGGCAGCAACAACAGCCTTGCAAGCTTGCAAATTGCAATGCATTTTGCAAATGCATTGCAGTGATTGGCTGTCTGGAGCCTCCTCCCCCCCCTTCCTGGAAACAGGAGGAAAAGGCGGAAGAGGAAATGGTGGGAAAAGGAATTCCCGGGCCCTTCAACAGTTTAAAACCCCCCACAATGCCGTTTTTTGGCAATGCCGAAAAATGCCGAAAAAATCCCGAATTTTCCGGGATTTTTTTTTTGGAATTCGAAGATTACAGTGAATAGCCTGTCCGGGATCCCGAAAGCCGAAAAAACCCGAAAATGCTTTTTTTGGGTTTTTTTCCGTTTTGGGATTCCCGAATGCACACCCCTACTCTGGGTGGGGAAATATCTGGAGATTTTGAGGGGGGGGGTTGGGGGGGGACTTCAGCAGCATATGACGCCATAGAGCCCACCCTCCAAAGCAGGCATTTCATCCAGGGGAACGGATCCCTGTCGCCCAGAGATGAGTCCTAATAGCAGGAGGACTCCAGGCCAAACCTGGAAGTTGAGAACGCTGATTGTACAGCATCCTTGTCCAGTCTCCCCAGTACCTGCGCCTCGCTATGGAGGTTGGGCACGGTGCCGTATACTCCAGCTCTCCGTCCCATCAAAGGCAGCCCGTCTAAATCGGCAGCTGTAATGCGGAAACAGCGAGGCAAGGTAGAGGTTATTTTAACGAACCCTCGTAGGAGTGGTGGAAGAGTGCCTCGGAGCTGCGGCTCATTGGTCTCTCTCTCTCTCCCTGTCTGCACCTCCAGATCTGCTCCGCATGTTCTTCGATACCCTGTACGACGAGGATGTGATTAAAGAAGAAGCCTTCTACAAGTGGGAGTCGAGCAAAGACCCGGCCGAGCAGCAAGGGAAGGGGGTCGCGTTGAAATCAGTCACCGCTTTCTACACTTGGCTGCGGGAAGCCGAGGACGAATCTGACAACAACTGAGCGCCGGCACCCCGGGGGGGGGGGGCGGCCCAGCCGAGCCCGCCCAACTGCTCCGACCCCCACCCTCCCATTCCGCGGAGCCTTGGACTCCCTCGGGGAGATAGTGTGGACGGAAGGGGCGAGCGGGTTTTGCGCGCCGCCCTCCTCCCTCCCCTTCTCCCGTTTAGGACTTCTTCTCCTTCCTTTAATTTTTTTTTGTTGGGTTTTTTTTTTTGATTTTTTTTTTTGTTTTAAAGGCCTGTATTGGTTTGTGTCTGACGATAATAAATTGATGCTGAAGGAGGTAGGTGTCGCTGTGGGCACTCCACTCAGCCCTCCCCTCCCCCTCTGGGCCAATGCCCCTGGGGAACCCGGATGATTTTAATGAGCTGGGGGCGGGGGGGCCCCCTGACTTTTGCAGTTGCAAAGCACCCGAAACACGTTGTCTCCGGAAGAGGGTAGGGGGGGAGGCCGATGACTGCCGTTTCCCCCGCCGCCCGCCCTTCCCAGTTATTGCTGAAATATAGAGAGAGTATATAAATATATATATAAAATATAAATATAGACTTATTAAATCTTTTTGAGGTTTGAGAGGATAAGGACTCTAGCGTCCGCAGACTTTTGTCCTCTTTTTTTTGTTGTTGTTCCCGCACACACCCCTACCCCAACCCCCAGATCACCGCTTGGAATCACACAAACCTCTCGATGGATTTATTATTTTTTTTAAAAAGGAAAAAAAAAATCATTTCAAAACATCCGCCATGTTTGGGAGCTGCTTGAATGTCACTGGCAAGGGGGGTGGGTGGGGGGCGTGCTACTCGGCCTCTCCCCCTCCCCTGCACACACCCTGCCCGCAACAGTGCTTTATTGGCTCCTCGGGCCAGCCCCGCCCCCTGCCCCCTCCCCCCCCACAAGGCCACGGTTGCGCGATACACTTCGTCACATCCGGACAGTTAAAAAAGGAACCGCGCCTGTAATTAAAACGGGGGAGGGGGAACAAAACACCCCCCACCCACCCCCGAAAAACGAGGATTCAATTACCGGTCACATGAATTTGTAAATATTTTTTTGCTTTTTTTTTTGTTTTTCCTTTTTCTTTATGGAGTATTTAATTGAAGATTTAAAGGCATCTTTTCACCGTAAACTGGAAATAAAAAAAAGAACATTGCTAAATCAAGGTGACGTGTACTGCTGTCCCCATCCGGCGTCACCTGGGTAGCTTTTATCCCAAGGGGCAGGCTTTTCCCAAGCCCGGTTCCGACCGCATGACCCAGCGGAGGTTTCCGCGCGCTCTGAGCTGCCACCTTTTGGGGAGAACGGCCAGACGTTTGGAAGGGCGAGGCTCTCCCCCCCCCCGACCCAAGGACCCTGAAACACATCTGAAACCCGAAGAATTCTCAGGAGGACGTGGGAGAGGAGGAGGTTTGGGCAGCAGGATGCATCTGCCAAGGGCAGGAACCGACGTGGGTCAACTACGGCAGGCACTTCCGGCTTGGGTGAAGCATACCAGTCATGGCTGCGCATGGGCACAAAAGGTGCTTGATTTTTTTCTCCCTGGCCATGCCGGTTGTATAATCATAGGAGAATATGAGTGTTGGAAGAGTGGGGAACGGTGATTTAATTTGTGTGCTGCAGTGGGTACTGTGGGGTGTGAAAAGCTCACCAAGAGAACTTCGACTTTTGAGATCAGCGAAGGGAACAGAGAGCTGCCTAGACAGTCCATCCACATATTCATCAATAAGATGTTGGAGTAAGAACCCAACCGTTTAAAGTTGCATCCCCTGACCTAAATCATCCTGATTATTCAGCCAATGCTACTCATAATCTCGACAGAGAGCGGGGCTTACACGGGCAATATGTTATGATCCCTTTCAGAATATATCACGGGCTTTGGTTTTGACTATTCAGGGGTCGGGCCATAGGCGATGGAGAAATCTGTGCCCACCCCGTTCACCCCCTAGGATTAGTAGCGGGAAGGGATGAAGACTATTGTTCTGGGCCTAGGATTGCCCAGGTCCCTCCTGGCAAACAGTGGAGGGGACGATGGACTCACAGAGCAGCAGGAAGGCCCATCCAATGTACAGCGATGTGCCCACATTGTGTCGGGGTGACGCTCTGGTATTTGGGGGAAAAAACTCTCTGGTAAGTGTGGCTTAAACCGTAGAGTTTTTGCTCAAATACCAGAGCGTCGCCCCAACATCCTGAGCGTGATGATGTCACTTCCAGGTCCCATGAGCAGCGACAGAGACACTTCGCTGCATATCCAGTGAATCTCCTTTTTTCCCCCCGAGAGCCGTTTTGGTGTAGTGGTTAGAAGCGTGGACGCTAATCTGGGAGAGCCAGGTTTGGTTCCCCTCTCCTCCACATGGCA
Organism: Gekko gecko; assembly: GCA_029375565.1. NCBI lineage: Eukaryota > Metazoa > Chordata > Lepidosauria > Squamata > Gekkonidae > Gekko > Gekko gecko. Next base: position 140,356,844 of record JAPDNY010000008.1, on the reverse strand, counting down.
GCTGCTGGTGTAACCTACCTCAGCCCCGCCTACCTCACAGGGTGTCTGTTGTGTGGAAGGGAAGGGAAAGGAGATTGTAAGCCACTCTGAGACTCCTTTGGGTAGTGAAGGGCCAGGTATAAATCCAGTCTCTCATTCTTCAGTCTAAGTTCTCCCCGTCTTGCTGGTTAGCTGATTTCGGGTGGGGTCTGTCAGTAGGGGAACCCTGCCTCCACAGCTTAGAGGGAAACATTGCTTGTTAGCAGAAGTTTTGTCCAAACCTTTTGTTAATTTCTGTCCATTGGGAATCGGGGAGTGCGTTAACTCGCCTTCTAAGATATATTCAGCGCAGGGTTCTGAATTTGGCCAGCTGAGGATTCCGGCTTTGGGTTTAAAATCAAGCTTCTAGCTCTCAGTGTTTTGAAACTTTTTAACATGTACACAAGCAAGGCCTCTGCTGTTGGTTATGTGTCCCTCTCGTGCCCTGGACGGGACTTTGAGCCAGTTTGGTGTAGTGGTTAAGAGGGGTGGACTTCAATCTGGAAAGCCGAGTTTGATTCCCCACTCCTCCTCCTCTACATGAAGCCTTGGGTCAGTCACAGTTCTCTCAGAGCTCTCTCAGCCCCACTTACCTCACAGGGTGTCCATTGTGGGGAGAGGAAGGGAAGGAGATTGTAAGGTGCTCTGAGTGAAGGGGAGGGTATCAGTCCAACTCTTCTTCCTTTCTGTTGCCCTCTTAATCCTGATTTGTTTAACACCCCCCCGTGCTTGCCCCGTCATGTGGAGTTATGAGGTGTTTGGTACACTTCGCGCTTTCGAAACCAGAGTCCGGCCCTATGCTCCCTCTAAGCTGTGGAGTCTTGTGAGCAAAAGTGCTACTTTGTGAGCTACCGGCATTAAAGCTGCAAAAATCAGTTTACTCTGGAGCCATCTTTTCCTGAGCGAAGACAAAAATGTGTGAGCCGGAGGCTAAAAAGCTGTGAGCTGGCTCACACTAACTCAGCTTAGAGGGAACACGGGCCAGGCCTTCTATATGCCGCCAACAGCACAGAGATGGGTGGGCCAGTTGCTAGAATTACGGATTCTTTCACACTTCAGACTGGGATCAGGAAAGATCGTAATCCATAAAAAGCTCTCTGTGGATGTGTGCCAGGCATGGCACAGCAAGGAGGCAGCTACGGATGTGGTGTTCTCCAGGGGCGCGGCGATCTCGACCAGTGGTGATTAGCCTTCCTTGTTCGGTAGGCACGGTTGTCGTCGCAGAAGCCTCCCGGGGGGGGGATTCCCTTTAGCTCCCAGACTGGCCCTCCCCGGCTAGGTGATCGCCACACATGGCTCTTTTTCTGAGCCTACGGTGCCAGTCCGTTTCTGCCAGTTTGGCATAGGGGTTAAGTGTGCAGACTCTAATCTGGGAGAACCCGGTTTGGTTTGGATTGATTTGATTGATTTAATTTGTATCCCGCCCTCCCGGCCAAGGGTGGCCTACAGAACGGGAAAAATTCCAAGGATACATATAAAAACACAGCAGCAGTTAATATAAAGACAGTGTTCAAACCAAAACATCATAATAAGGTGCTAGAATAATTCTTCACTTCTAATGTCAGCTCCTTTGATCTGCTTCAGTTGTTTTGGGGGGTTTGGCTCAAGCAATGGTTCCCTGCTCCTCCACGTGCAGCTGCTGGTGTGACCGTGGGTCAGTCACAAGTTCTCTCAAGAGCAGTTCTCGAGAGTGCTCTCTCAGCCCCGCCTACCTCACAGGGTGTCTGTTGTGGGGAGGGGAAGGGAAAGGAGTTTGTAAGCCACTCTGAGACTCCGAGTGAAGGGCGGGGTATAAATCCAATCTCCTCTTCTTCTGTCATCGTCCTCTGTCCTATCATTACAACAACTCTGCCAGGATGAGACAACCTTTTGTGGCGGAAACGGGATTCGAACCCAGGTCTCGCAGAGTCCAGTCGCAACTCTCTTAACCACTACATTACACTAGCAAGATTGCCTCGCGCTCCCCTTTTGGAAGTGGGGAAAGGCAAATGGTTCCCTGCTACCAAGGGGGGCTGAATACTGGGATGGGGGAGGGTTTCTATAGCCTTCCACAGACAAGCATCTGCAGGGCAGAGCCAGAAATGAACTCCTGTGGACCAGGCATCTGTCCAAGTAAGTTGGGCCTCTGAGCTCAGCAGAGGGACATCAGAAGGGCCCTGCTGGGTCAGACCAGCGGTCCCTCTAGTCCAGCATCCTGTCTCACACAGTGGCCAGCCAGTTCCTCTGGAGTGCCAGCAACAGGGCACAGAGGCCGAGGCCTTTATCACAACATGAGAAGAGTCCTGCTGGGTCAGACCAGTGGTCCCTCTAGTCCAGCATCCTGTCTTGCATGGTCGCCAACTAGTTCCTCTTGAGGTCCAACGACAGGGCATAGAGGCCGAGGCCTTCCCCTTCTGTTGCTTCCTGGCACTGAGATTCAAAGGTTGACTGCCTCTGAATGTGGAGGTTTCTTCAGTCACCATGGCAACTAGCCCACTGACAGATGTCTTCGGTGGATTTGCCTAATCCCCTTTTAAAGCTGCGTATGCCTGTGGCCATCACTATATATCCCCTGGTGTCGCTCCTGAAACCCAAGTCTTAGGGTCCATGTGGGTCTTCTGGTGGATATCTACCCGCATCCCGGCTAGAGAAGGAAATGGCAGGAGGCCAAGCCAGGAGCACCCTTCCTCCTATATGCCTTTTCAGATGCAGGCAGAAAGGCAACCAGCTTGCTGAAATTAACACAAGATAAGTCGTGTTGGATCAGGCCAGTGGCCCTTCCAGTCCAGCACTCTGAGTCATACAGTGGCCAAAACCCAGGGGCCATCGGGAGGTCCACCAGCAGGGGCAATGCCGTCCTCACCCAGCAGATGGCGCTCTCCCCAATTCTTGTAGGAAAAGCCAGTCAGTAGCCCAGATGGTGAACTGGAACATCCGTGATCACAGGGAGCGTCAGATTTTGGAATGCCAGTTGTTGAAGGGTGACGGAAGGGAAGGTTTAAGCCTTCGGAAGCAATGCTCCCTCTAAGCTGTGGCGTCTTGTGAGCATAAATTCCGCTTTGTGAGCTGCCGGCGTGAAAGCTGTGAGCGAGCGATTTGGCTGCTGCGTAAATTAGTTTGCTCCTGAGCGAAGACGAAAATGTGTGAGCTGGAGGCTAAAAAACTACGAGCTAGCTCACACTAACTCAACTTAGAGGGAACACTGCTTGGGACCAACTGGCTAGCCACTGTGGGAAGCTGGGTGCAGGACAAGGATGGACCCTAGGTCTGATTGAGGGATTTGGTTTTTATGCGCTTGGGACCAGCCCTATATCGGCAACTGGCAGAATCCGTAAGGCGGGAGTCCCCAACACAGTGCCCATGGGCACCACGGCCCCTCACGGCCACCTTTCCTGGTGCCCGGCAAGTGTGTTCAGAAAGTGGGCGGGGCCAGGTGGAGCTTTTGCCCAGCAAGGCTTCCAATTGGCCATTGGAAATTTGATTGGCTGTACAGAACAGCCGCCACAACGCAGGGATCTCCACTGTATGACTGAAAGCCAGTGTTCCCTCTAAGCTGAGTTAGGGTGAGCTAGCTCACAGTTTTTTTCACCTCCGGCTCACACATTTTTGTCCCGGCTCAGGAAGGGATGGCTCCAGAGCAAGCTAACTGATGCGGCAGCCAAATCGCTCGCTCCCGACTTTAATGCCAGTAACTCACAAAGTAGGATTTTTGCTCACAAGGCTTCACACCTTAGAGCAGGGGCACAGAGAGAAGTCTCATCCGGGGTGGCTACCATAAACCAGGTTAGGGCCACTGTCAAGGCTCACCCTGCCTCGCTGCAGGAACGTGACCAAGCTGGGTGCAATCTCAGTTAACTCCCCAGAAACACGCACAATAAAGCAAAAGGAGGCTTTACTGAAGAAGTTCAAGAAAAGGTGTAAAAAACAAGGCAAAGGCTTCAGTGGCAGCAAAAGGAACAAAAAATAAGAAAGGGAACTACCTGCCTTTCCTGGAATCTGAACACAAACACAGTTAGTTCTTGACACAAAGAGTCCTGGAGCATAGTACCAAGTGTCTTGATAACAGCAAGGAGGGGTGGAAAGAAAGGGTAGAGGAAAAGGGTTAGAATCACAGAATCATAGAATGTTAGAGTTGACCTTGCAGGTCATCTAATCCAACCCCCTGCAGTCTGCAGGAGCGAAGCCGAAAGATCGCCCTACAACATACCCGAAAGATGGTTGTCCAGTCTCTACTGGAAAACATCCAGCGAAGGAGCATCCATCACCTCCCGAGGCAGTCTGTTCCACTACTCAACCACTCCTTCTCTCTAACCCTACATATAGCAAACTGCAGGCCATAGCCTCCTGGCCGCCTGACCCAATGCTCCCTCTAAACTGTGGAGTCTTGTGAGCAAAAATTCTACCTTGTGAGCTACTGGCATTAAAAGCTGTGAGCGAGCGATTTGGCTGCGGCATAAATGAGTTTGTTCTGGAGCCATCCTTCCTGGGCAAAGGCGAAAATTCGTGAGCCAGAAGCTAAAAAACGGCGAGCTAGCTCATCCTAACTTAGCTGAGAGGGAACACCGTCCTGAACCAATCACTGGGCAGTGCTCATGGGACTTTCCGGGGTGAGAGCCAGTTCTCCCTGCCACACCAGATTCACAGCTCAGCTATGTGAGCTAATCAGCAGGCCTGCGCGGATGGCCTTGAAAAGTATCCACCAATATGTGTTTGTGGGGGGGAGGGGGTGATCAACACCTGCCGAGAGTCAGATAACAGTGAAGTTGGCTGGAACAGACTAGAAAATTCCTTTAAGGTGGCTTCTGTCTTGACAGCTACGAACTGGCAAGGTCAGCCATTTGAAATGTTTCTCTCTGCACATTTAACTAGGATTGATCAGGAGTCCCTTCCCCATGTGAATCTTGTGGTTTAAGGTAAGGCTTCAACTCTGACTAAACCTCTTTCCATTTTCCAGGCGTTTACCTGGTTTCTCCCCTGTATGGATCCTTTGATGTGCAATTAGTTTACTGCTGCAACGGAAGCTCTTTTCACAATCCAAACATTTATACAGTTTCCCCTCTATATGAAACTTTTGATGCGCATTTAAGATGCCATTCTAACAGAAATACATTCCACATGTTTATATGGCTTCTCCCCTGTGCGAATCTTTTAATGTAAAGAAAGGGTCTTTTTGAGAAAAGCACCTTCCACACTCCTGGGATTTACATGGCTTCTCGCCTGTGTGAGTCTTCTGATGTCTGGTTAGGCTGCCATTCTGAAAGAAGCACTTCCCACACTCCAAGCACTGATATGGCTTCTCCCCTGTGTGAATCTTCTGATGTGCAAATATTTAGGTGTTGATTCTGAGAAAAGCACTTGCCACACTCGTGGGCACTGGATTAAATTGCTGAGCAGTCGGAATGGATAAAAGGAAGTACTTCTTCACCCAAAGAGTGATTAACACATGGAATTCACTGCCACAGGAGGTGGTGGCCGCTACAAGCATGGGCAGCTTCAAGAGGGAATTAGATAAGCATATAGAGCAGAGGTCCATCAGTGGCTATTAGCCACAAGGTATAGATAGGGACTCTCAGTCTGGGGCAAGGGATGCTCTGTATGCTTGGTGCCTTGGGGGGGGCAGCAGTGGGAGGGCTTCTGGTGTCCTGGCCCCACTGGTAGACCTCCTGATGGCACCTGGTATGTTTGGCCACTGTGTGACACAGAGTGTTGGACTGGATGGGCCATTGGCCTAGTCCAACATTGGCTTCTCTTATGTTCTTGTGTAAAGGTGCCACTGGACTCTAACTTGGCTGACCACCTGGATCTCTCTCTCTCTGGCTGATTCTGCAGCTGGCATTCACATTTCCTCAACAGGGAGGAAAAGGCGCAGCTCAAACCCACATTCAAATACCCCAGGGCCAACACCATACTGACTGCAAAGTCACCCCCGAAACGGCCACAAATCTATGCAGAAGGTGCCATAAAATCCAATGGTCAAAGGAAGCGAAAGCGGCATGCAGCGTGGAGACTACCATAAAACCCGATGATCAAAGAAAGCGAAAGCAGCATGCAATGCAGAGGGGAATTTCTGTTCCAAGGTGGGTTTGCTGAAACAACGGAGGGAAAAGCCAGGGCAGAATCGCCTTCTCTCTCTCTCTCTCTCTCTTCCACTCATAGGTCTTTTCTCTCCCCTGTCCTTGATCAAGAGCTGTTGATGAAATGCTAAACTCACCTTTCCTGCAGACGTGGAAACCCCAAATTCTCCCTTAAGCCACGGGGAACAAGAAAGAGGATTTGCGCCGCGTAACTCCATGGTCCTCAACTTTCCTTCTCCAGCTGGATGGGGGAAAAAATCACCCTCTTCAACGCCTGGAGAAGGCAGGGTTGACCTCGTTGGAGCTCGCGCGGCATTCTGGGAAGCGTAGTTCCTTGGAGCGACCAGACCCGGGTGGAGAAATCAGAACAGAAATCTTTGCAAAGAGAAGATTTCTGGGCTCTTCAGTCGCTGTGTAGGGCAGCTTCCAATGACAGCCCCACTGCGTGAGAGATCAGCTGCCGAAATCCTGGGAAAAAGAGAATAGAAAAGAGCACGAGTCCAGATAGGGTTGCCAACCTCCAGGTGGTGCAAAGAAATAACCAGAATAATCTGTCACGGTGTACAAATCACACTTTTGGGACTACTGTCGTCTTATACAGTTCTACTTACAACCATAAGTGATACATGTAACAAATGGTTTTGCCACCATGCATAAATGACATCTGCACCAGTTGAATAGAAGAGGAGGAGGAGGATGGATTGATCTGGCTTTCACTCAGCGTCTCAGAGCAGTTTACGAACTCCTTTCCCTTCCCCTCCCCACAACAGACACCCTGTGAGGTAGGTGGGGCTGAGAGAGCTCTTTCCAGAACTGTCCTTCAGAGAACAGCTGTGCCAGAACTATGGCTTGCCCAAGGTCATCCAGCAGGTGCAAGTGGAGAAGTGGGAATCAAACCCGGTCCTCCCAGATTAGAGTCCACATACTCAGGGCTATTTTTGGGCAGGAAGGCACAGGAACGGAGTTCCGGCTAGCTCCCAAGTTGGCCACGCCCAGCAGGAACTCATTAACATAATAGGTCACACCCAACAGCAGAAACTCATTAAGATTGGCTACATTAGAGCTGTGTGGCCTAACATGCAAAGGAGTTCCTGCTACAAGGATGTTGACAAGCTGGAGCGTGTCCAGAAGAGGGCGACCAGGATGGTGAGAGGGTTTGAATCCAAGTCTTATGAGGAAAGGCTGAAAGAGTTGGGTATGTTTAGCCTGGGAAAGAGAAGGCTTAGAGGGGACATGATTGCAGTCTTCAAGTATTTGAAGGGCTGTCATGTAGAAGATGGAGCGGATCTATTCTCTCTTGCTCCGGATTGCAAGACTAGATCTAATGGGTGGAAATTACAAGGGAGTCGATACCGGCTAGATATCAGGAGAAACTTCCTAACTGTAAGAGTGGTTGAGCAGTGGAACAGCCTGCCTCGGGAGGTGGTGGATGCTCCTTTGCTGGACGTTTTCAAGCGGAGACTGGACAACCATTTTTCAGGTATGTTGTAGGTATGTAGAGCTATCTTTCGGTTATGCTCCTGCAGACTGCAGGGGGTTGGACTAGATGACCTGCAAGGTCCCTCCCAACTCTTAACATTCTATGATTCTACAAAAGAAGTCCTGGGTTTTGATAACAAACAAGGTAAACAGAATAAGAAGCAAAAGGTAGGTGTGGCTGGATGACCACACTTCTGGTAACACGGGGGTGTGGCCTAATATGCTAATGAGCTGTGCCCTGATATGCTAATGAGTTTCTGCTGTTGGGTGTGGCCTAGTATGCTAATGAGTTCCTGCTGGGCTTTTTCTACAAAAAAAGCCCTGCGCACACTTAACCTCTACACCAAACTGGTAGTCCTTGAAAGTACAAGTCTCTATTCAGAATGAAAAGAGTTTCCAGAAGAAAATAGGCAGTAGATGGCATGAGCTCAAGACTAGCTGTAGTGCGAACCGAAGGAGCGGCAACGGAACGCCTAGGTTGCTTTGCCGTTTCTTAGGGCTTCATCAGGCCGCTTTTCTTAGTGACAGAGCTCGACCCAGCTCTGGCAAGATTCAAAATGACATTAAGTCTACAAGTATGTTCCAGATAGTTGAGCCTGATTCCTAGCTATTTGGAACATAAGTTGTTGTAGATTTTCCGGGCTGTGTGGCCGTGGTCTTGGCATGGCAGGACCTGACGTTTCACCAGCAGCTGTGACTGGCATCCTCAGAGGTATAACACAGAAAGATGGAGTACTCTCTGTGTCAACATGTTCTTGAAGCTACTAATTTTTTTTCCTTCTTACCTTGACACAGAGAGTCCTCCATCTTCCTGTGTGATACCTCTGAGGATGCCAGTCACAGCTGCTGGTGAAACGTCAGGTCCTACAAGGCCACGGCCACACAATCCAGAAAATCTACAATGGCTAATGAACTCTGGCTGTGAAAGCCTTCGACAACGTATTTGGAACGTACTTGTGGATTTCATGTATCCTATACAAAGGTGCATGTGGGCAAGAATGCAGTTTGTATCTATTGCCACCAGAGGGCAGCAAAGGCCCATCCCTATGCAACCGTCTGTGTTCCGCAGTTCTGAATTTGGAGGTCCTTTCTGTTTCTCCGGGCCCAGAAAGTACCAAAATCAGGACCCCTTTCCTCCCTTACTTCCTTACCTCCTTACCGCGCATCTCCATTTGCCTTCCTCCAAGACAATGGCCTTCATCCGAGGTGACACCAAGATGGTATTTTGTCTAGGTGATTGTAATGTCATTGCTAGATCTGAGCTGGCGGTTTATTGTAATTACTCCGGAGGGAGGTTGTGGCGAAACCAAACCAGAGTCTCACAGCACCTTAAAGATGGGCAGGTTTTTTGATTCTTGCATTTAAGCTCTTGCAGGCCAGAGCCTGCAGACGGGAGCATTAAAGCTTAATGCTGGAATAAAAGCTTGCCCGTCTTTTTAGATTCCACAAAATGCCTGTTAGATTTAGTTCATATTAGGCAAATTGTCGCAATCGCGGCTAGTGGAGGGAACAGCTCACCTCCTGTTCGGCAAAAGCTGTGAACCACCGGTGGCTTCTAGCGATGCGCTCTCTTCCCGGCAAAGCCGCGCTCCCGCCGCGCACTGAGTCATGAATCCGACCGATTTAGAATTTAAGATCTTTGCCACGATTTCCAAGCATCCCGGGAACAAATCAAGGTGAAATTAGGGTAATTGGTCATGGGCACGTCGACTTCGAGGCTGTGGGAATGGATCGGTGAAGATGCCACAAAGCTCCCATGAGTCACGATTAATCCATTATGAAATGAGAGAGGAGATAAAATGCACTTTCTCGTTTAATCCTCCCTTTTAACACTTAATGGACTGCTAAGAGCCTCCACCTGAAATAACAATTCTCTGGTTAAAATGTGCCAGCTGATGTTGTTCCCGGCACCTAGCAAAAGAATAATCCAAACAGTTTGGTGTAGTGGTTAAGTGCGCGGACTCTTATCTGGGAGAACCAGGTTTGATTCCCCACTCCTCCACTTGCACCTGCTGGTGTGACCTTGGGTCAGCCACAAGCTCTGGCACAGCTGTTCTTGAAAAAGGGCAGTTCCTGTCAGAGCTCTCTCAGCCCCGCCGACTTCACAGGGTGTCTGTTGTGGGGAGGGGAAGGGAAAGGAGTTTGTCAGCCGCTCTGAGACCCCTTTAGGCAGTGAAGGGCGGGGTATAAATCCAATCTCTTCTTCTTCTTCTTCAAGCAGAAGGATGCCAAATTAAGACAGGTTCATATAACTTACAATTGCCAGGCATAAGAACATAAGAACGTAAGAGAAGCCAATGTTGGATCAGGCCAACGGCCCATCCAGTCCAACACTCTGTCACACAGTGGCCAAAATATACCAGGGGCCATCAGGCGGTCTAGCAGTGGGGCCAGGATACTAAAAGCCCTCCCACTGTTGCCCCCACCCAAGCACCAAGAATGCAGAGCATCCCTTGCCCCAGACTGAGAGTTCCCATCTATGCCCTGTGGCTAATAGCCACTGATGGACCTCTGCTCCAGATGTTTCTCCAATTCCCTCCTGAAGCCGTCCATGCTTGTAGCTGCCACCACCTCCTGTGGCAGTGAATTCCATGTGTTAATCACTCTTTGGGTGAAGAAGGACTTCCTTTTATCCATTCTAACCCGACCGCTGAGCAATTTCATGGAGTGCCCACGAGTTCTTGTCTTGTGAGAAAGGGAGAAAAGTACTTCTTTCTCTACCTGCTCTATCCCTATGCATAATCTTATAAACCTCGATCATGTCACCCCTCAGCCGTCGTTTCTCCAAGCTGAAGAGCCCCAAGCGTTTTAACCTTTCTTCATAGGGGAAGTGTTCCAGCCCCTTTATCATTCTAGTTGCCCTTCTCTGCACTTTTCCCAATGCTATAATATCCTTTCTGAGGTGGGGCGACCAGAACTGCACACAGTATTCCAAATGAGGTCGCACCATCGATTGATACAGGGGCGTTATGATACTGGCTGATTTGTTTTCAATTCCCTTCCTAATAATCCCCAGCATAGCGTTGGCCTTTTTTATTGCAGTCGCACACTGTCTCGACGTTTTCCCTTTTTCCTATTGGTTTTCAGTTGGTTTCAGTTGGGGGTGGGGGTGGGGAGATGAATCCATACCAGTCGTAAACAGCAGCATCTATCAAAAGTACAGAGCAGTTATATGCATTGCTGACTGCCCACAACTCGACAGGTCTGAGGTCTGTGTCCCCTGGTGGACTTGGGGGGGTGGACTGGAAGCAGCCCCCTGCCCTCTGAGGCCGTGATGGCCAACTTTTGGGTGAAGAGCTCCTTGAATTACAATTGATCTCCAGACGGACAAGAAGAGGAGACTGGATTTACACCCCGCCCTTCACTTGGAGTCTCCATTCCCTTCCCCTCCCCACAACAGGCACCCTGTGAGGTAGGTGGGGTGGGGAGAGCTCTTTCCAGGACTGCTCGTGAGAGAACAGCCCTGAATGAGCTTGTGACTGACCCACAGTCACCCAGCTGGCTGCACGCGGAGGAGTGGGGAATCAAAGCCAGTTCTCCCAGATTAGAGGACAGTCCTTGAGAGGATGGCTCTGAGAGAGCTGGCGACTGACCCAAGGTCGCACCGGCAGCTGCGTGTGGCGGAGAAGTGGGGAATCAAACCCGGTCCTCCCAGAATAGAGTCCGTGCTCTTAGCCCCTACACCAAATTGGATGACAGAGATCTGTCCGTCTCGCCCCCGGGAGAAAATGATTGCTTTGGAGGGTGAACCCTTTGATATTGTACTCTGCTGAGGGCCTTCCTCTCACCAAACTATACCCTCCCCGGGCTCCATCCCCCAAATCTCCAGGAATTTCCCAACCTGGATCTGGCAACCTTACACCCCCCCTGGGGCGGGGGACACCTGGCAGCCCCAGTTCCAGCACGGCCTCTGCTAAAATGCTACAGAGGCGTCAAGCGGCAGACGTCAGGTAGGAATGCGACGCCGATGGAAGGGAAACGACAGGGGCGTCTCGATGGCGTTTTGGGCACTCTCCCGGGCCCGAGTTCGATTTCTGCATTACACAACAGCAGGGAGGCGTTGGTTAAAGCCACAAGCCGTGTACAAAAACCCCTTTAATAGCATCGACTGTGTTGCCCTGAACAACGGCAGAGAGCAGGTGCTGGAAGCGGGGAACGGGAGGGAAAGCCTGACTCTTCCGAACATGTTCCTGAACAAACAGGAGGGAAGGTTTCAGCTGAAAGGGGGGGGGATAAAAATCTACCTCAAAACTTAATAGGGAAAATAAATTGGGGTGGGGTGGGGCTGGGAGGAAGGGAAGAGGGGCGTGCAAATCCCATCCTATGATAAGGACTCCAGACTTTGGACATTTGAGGCTCAAGATGAAACAAAATTACCAAAAAGGACCCAGCTCTGAATAGAGTCCTTCTACAGCACAGTAAATGGACGGGGCGGGAGGGAGAATTGGGGTGGTTGCAGATTTCCTGGGATTACAATGGATCTCCAGGCAACAGAGCTCAGTTGCTGGGGGAAGCTAAGCAGGGTTGGTAGTCGGAAGGGAGACCACCAAGGAAGGCTCTGCAGAGGAAGGCCATGGCACAGACCACCTCGGCTTCTCACTTGCCTTGGAAGCCCCTTGCGGGGGGAAGTTAATCAGGGTTGGTACTCGGAAGGGAGACCACCAAGGAAGGCTCTTCAGAGGAAGGCCGTGGCCAACCACCTCTGCTTCTCCCTAGCCTTGAAAGCCCCTTGCTGGGTGAAGCTAAGCAGGGTTGGTACTCGGAAGGGAGACCACCAAGGAAGACTCTGCAGAGGAAGGCCATGGCCAACCACCTCTGCTTCTCACTTGTCTTGAAAGCCCCTTGCTGGGGGAAGCTAAGCAGGGTCGATACTTGGAAAGGGGACCACCAAGGAAGGCACTGCAGAGGAAGGCCATGGCCAACCACCTCTGCTTCTCACTTGTCCTTGGGAAGCCCCTTGCTGGGGGAAGCTAAGCAGGGTTGGATACTTGGAAGGGGGACCATCAAGGAAGGCTCTGCAGAGGAAGGCCATGGCCAACCACCTCTGCTTCTCACTTGCCTTGGAAGCCCCTTGCTGGGGGAAGCTAAGCAGGGTTGGCACTTGGAAGGGAGACCACCAAGGAAGACTCTGCAGAGGAAGGTGATGGCCAACCACCTCTGCTTGTCCTTTCCCTCAAACGCCCCTTGCTGGGGGAATCTAAATTAAGCAAACTCCAGAGGACAACAGAGGACAGGAGGGCCTGGCATAATGTGGTCCATGGGGTCACAAAGAGCCAGACTCGACTGTGTGACTGAACAACAACAAGAACAACAACAAAAAGGGGAAGCTAAGGAAGAAGTGATTGAAAAAGAGAAGAGAAGGGATCGGATTCATGCCCCGCCCTTCACTACCCAAACGAGTCTCAGAGCAGATTACAATCTCCTTTCCCTTCCCCTCCCCACAACAGACACCTGGGAGGCAGGTGGGGCTGAGAGAGCTCTTTCCAGGACTCCTCCTGAGAGAACTGCTCTGAATAAGCTTGTGACTGACCCAGGATCACCCAGCTGGCTGCATGTGAGGAGTGGGGAATCAAAGCCAATTCTCCCAGATTAGAGGCTGCAATTTTAACCACAGCACCAAACTGGCCCTGATGCCCCCCAGAAAGCTCAGTGTGCCATTATACCACAGCAGCGCCCTCTCTGTATGGGTTTTAGAGACACGTTCCCTGCCTCCCAAGTATTCTTTCCAGCCAGTTTGGTGTAGTGGTTAAGTGCGCGGATTCTAATCTGGGAGAACCGGGTTTGATTCCCCACTCCTCCACTTGCACCTGCTGGATGACCTTGGGCAAGCCTCAGTTCTGTCAGAGCTGTTCTTGAAAAAGGGCAGTTTCTGTCAGTGCTCTCTCAGCCCCATTGACCTCACAGGGTGTCTGTCGTGGGGAGGGGAAGGGAACGGAGTTCGTAAGCCACTCTGAGACTCCCTTGGGTAGTGAAGGGCAGGGTATAAATCCAATCCTGCCCAGCCTACAGTGCCAAGGTGCCCCCATCTCAGAGAATAAGCCTTTAGTAGACGGGCAGAAGGATGTGTGGATTGGGGCGAAGGGGCAGCGCAGAGCCCAAAAGCTGAGCCAAGCAACTCTGTAGAGGAATTATGTTCCTCTGCCAATTTGGGGATGCAGCTGCCGTGCAGACAATCTAGCCAAACAAGGCAGAAGAAAATTCTGCTGACTGTTGCGATGCCTGTTTCGGTTAAAAGATAAAAAATAAAAAGATGCCGCCTGCTATCGATCACTCGCAGAGAATTCACCCCGGCGGTGACCCTCCGTGGCAGACGTAGGAGATCTCTCAAGCTGTAGATCCCGGACGCACTCCTTTATGCTGATCTTTGGTGGGTATGGGGGAAGGCTCTCGTCCTCCAGGTGGGGCCCGGAGATCTCCCCAAATTGCAACCAATCTCCAGACGACAGCGATCAGGTCCCCTGGAAGAAAGGGCTGCTTTGAAGGGTGGACCCTGGGGCATCGTCCCGAGCTGAGCTGTAGAGTCTCGTGAGCAAAGATTCTACTTTGCGAGCGACTGGCATTAAAGTGGTGAGTGAGCGCTTTGGCTGCTGCGTTAAATTAGTCTGCTCTGGAGCCGTCCCTTCCTGAGCGGTGACAAAAATGTGTGAGCCGGAGGCTAAAGAGACTGTGAGCCAGTTCGCACTAACTCAGCTTAGAGGGAACACTGCTGCTGAGGTCCCTCCCCAGACTCCTCCTCCTCCTCCTCCAAGCTCCACCCCCAAACCTCCGGGAATTTCCCAATCTGGACCTGGCAACCCTCGTGCTGTGGGTAGAAGGAGGGTCCCGGTTGGCTTACAAGAGCCTCTCCCCTCCTTGGGGTCCCCCTCCATGGGGATGGGGAATATGGTTGCCAACTCTGGGTTGGGAAATTCCTAGAAATTTGGGGGGTGGAGCCTGGCAGGGCGGAGAGGCAGGACATTAGCAAGGTATGATGCCATCGAGTGTTTCAAGATTGTAAGCCGCTCTGAGACTCGTAAGCAGGGCTATTTTGGGGCAGGAACGCACCGGGACGGAGTTCCGGCTGGTTCCCAAGTTGGCTACGCCCAGCAGGAACTTATTAGCATAATAGACCACACCCAACAGCAGAAGCTCATGAGGACTGGCTGCATTAGGAGTGTGTGGCCTAACATGCAAAGGAGCTCCTGCTACAAAAAGAGCCCTTTTGGCAACAAACAAGGTAAACAGAATAAGAAGCAAAAGGTGGCTGTGGCTGGATGACCCCACTTCTGGTAACATGGGTGTGTGTGGCCTAATACATTAATGAGCTGTGCTGTCAGGGGTGTGGCCTAATATGCTAATGAGCTGTACTGTTAGGTGTGGCCTATTATGCTAATGAGTTCCTGCTGGGCTTTTTCTACACAAAAAGCCCTGCTCGTAAGGGTAGTAATGGGTGGGGTATAAATCCAATCTCTTCTCTTCAAAGCAGCCATTTCCTCCAAGGGAAGTGACCACAGTAGCCTTTAGATCAGTTGCAATTCCAGGAAGAGGAGGAGGAGGAGGAGGAGAGGAAGAGGAGATTGGATTATACCCTGCCTACAGTTTGCCAGAAAAGAAGAAGAAGAGATTGGATTTATACCCCACCCTTCACTACCCAAAGGAGCCTCAGAGCGGCTTACAAACTCCTTTCCCTTCTCCTCCCCACAACAGACACCCTGTGAGGTAGGTGGGGCTGAGAGAGCTCTTTCGAGGACTGCCCATGCAAGAACAGCTCTGAAAGAACTTGCAACCAACCCAAGGTCACACCAGCAGCTGCATGTGGAGGCGTGGGGAACCAACACCAGTCCTCCCAGATTAGAGTCCGGGCTCCTCACCACTACACCAAATTGGCTCTCCAGGCCCCCCCACACCTGGAGGTTGGCAACCGTGATAGGGAAAGAGAAATGCCGTGTGTCTTGCAAGAGCCCGGGAACCTGGAGAGGGACAGCTGGACTCGTGAGCTGATCACCAGGCGACGGGTCTATTTGTGACGTTGCAGAAATAGAATCCCCCCCCTTCCACGATGACTCACACGATTGTACGTCTGAGATGGCACAGGGGCTCTGCGGCAAGCCGGTGCCAGGCCGCCCAGAAAGGCTGTTTGGACCCAGCCTTCTCTTTCCTCCCTGCACTGTGCGCCAGCGCAGAACCAGGTGCCGGGAGATGGAAGAGTCCCCAAGTCCGCAACGCTAGGCTTGCCAGGTCCGGGTTGGGAAATTCCTGGAGATTTGGGCGTGGAGCCTGGGGGAGGACAGGGACTCCGACAGGGTGCAATGCTGTGAATCCCACCCTCCGAAGCATCCCTTTTCTCCAGGGAAACGGATCTCTGTAGTCTGGAGATGAGCTGTGCTTCTGTGGGGTCCCCAGGTCCCGCCTGGAGGGTGGCATCCCTACGCATCCCCACCAATGCTCCCTCTACGCTGTGGAGTCCTGCGAAAATCCTACTTTGTGAGCTGCTGGCATTAAAGTCGTGAGCCGAGCGTTTGGGCTGCGGCATCGATCAATCTGGAGCCCTCCTTCCCGAGCAAAGGCAAAAACAGGTGAGCCGGAGGCTTAAAAACTGTGAGCTGGCTCACACTCACTCAGCTTACCAAGAGGTAAGGGGATGCTCATATGCTCCCACTGGGGGATTTGGGGCGTAGAAGAAGACGAAGAAGAGGTTGGATTTATACCCCGCCCTTCACTGGCTGCAAGAGCTGGACTATAAGGAAGGCCGAGCGCCGAAGAATAGATGCTTTCCAATTAAGGTGCTGGAGAAGACTGTTGAGAGTCCCTTGGACTGCAAGGAGATCAAATCAGTCAATCCTAAAAGAAATCAACCCTGACTCGGACGGCCAGAGACTGAAGCTGAAGCTCAAATACTTTGGCCACCAAATGAGAAGGGAGCATTCACTGGAGAAGACCCTGATGCTGGGAAAGACTGAAGGTCAAAGAAGAAGGGGACGGCAAAGGATGAGATGGTTAGACAGTGTCATCGATGCAACGAACATGAAATTGAGCAAACTTCAGCGGACAGTGGAAGACAGGAGGGCCTGGCGTAATCTGGTCCATGGGGTCGCGAAGAGTCGGACTCGACTGTGCGACTGAACAACAACAACTTCACTACCCAAGGGAGTCTCAGAGTGACTTACAAACTCCTTTCCCTTCCCCTCCCTACAACAGACACCCTGTGAGGTAGGCGGGGCTGAGAGAGCTCTTTCGAGGACTGCCCTTTCAAGGACAGCTCTTGTCAGAACTAGGGCTTGCCCAAGGTCATCCAGCAGCTGCAAGTGGAGGAGTGGGGAATCAAACCCGGTTCTCCCAGATTAGAGTCCACGCACTTAACCACTACACCAAAGTCACCGGAGTGGGAGACAGAAGAGAGCCTGGCTATAGCATACAGTCCACAGGGCTGCCAGTGCCAACCTCCAGGTGGTATCCTGTATCTGACAGACACTGTAATCTTTAAGGAATAGACACAAAATTCTATTTGAAACTACCAAAGAAATAGAATGCTGTGTATATTCCTTAAAAACTACAGTGCTTTTCAGATATTAGTATATCACACCCACTGTGATTACAGCCAATCTCCAGGCAGCAAAGATTGGTTAACCTGGAGAAAACAGTCACTTGGGAAGGCACGATACCTCGTTGAGGCCCCTCCCCAAACCCCGCCCTCCTCAGGCTCCGCCCCCTAAAACCTCAGGGTCTTTCCCTACCCGGAGCTGGCAACTTTTTTTTTTTTTTTAATCAAAACCCTCCTAAAAAGGAGAGGAATTTATTCTTTTTATAAATAGAAAAAGGTAGGGTATATAGAGGGATAAAGAAAAGAGCGGAGTGAGTATTCTGTTAATAAAGGTTAGTTTAAATCAATATAGATACAGTTTTTGGCAATCTCCGTGATTTGAGAGTCTTCTTTTCATCTAACAAAAATTCAAAATAACTCTGTTAATGAGATTAGTAATGTCCTTTGGGGTTAATTATTAGTCATCTCCTTTTTGACGCTTCCCGAACAGTTATTTCTTAGGTTGTCTTCCTTTGGTATCCCTCAAGTTATAGGATGGGCCACCTTTGGTTTTCACTTCTCCCGCTCTGGCACCTCCCTCCTCTGGGCCGCTGTCGTCTTTCCCTACCCGGAGCTGGCAACCTTAACAGTCCAGTGTCAGGGGTGGGTTGAGTCAACTGAGCGGAGTGTCCCCTTCCAGGGCTGTTCGGCTCGGAACTGTCCAGTGGCCGTGACTATGGACCCAGGTTTGCCAACTGCAGCCTGCTCCCACGCTGCCCCTGGCCGGTTCAGAGCCAAGTGGTTCCGGACTCAGCCGGCAGCGCAGTGAGAGAAGGAAACAGGGAAGGCTGTGCCTCACCTCCGGCCAGCAGACTCTGTGCCAGTGCGGCTCGACACGGCTTGCGCCTACCGCCCGGCAGCCCTCCGGGCCAGTGGCCCCCTGTGGACTTTCTTGGAGAGGAGGAGGAGGAGGAGAAATTGGATTTAAGCCAATGCTCCCTCTAAGCTGTGGAGTCTTGTGAGCAAAAATTCGAGTTTGTGAGCTCCTGGCATTAAAGCTGTGAGCGGGCGATTTGGCTGCTGTATAAACCAACTCACTCTGGAGCCACCCTTCCCAAGCAAAGACCAAAATAAGAACGTCAGAGAAGCCAATGTGGGATCAGGCCAATAGCCCATCCAGTCCAACACTCTGTGTCACACAGTGGCCAGAAATACCAGGTGCCCTCAAGAGGTCCACCAGTGGGACCGGGACACCAGAAGCCCTCCCATTGTTGAACCCCTCCTGCAAGCACCAAGAATACAGAGCATCCCTTGCCCCAGAGTCCCTATCTATAACTTGTGGCTCATAGCCACTGATGGACCTCTGCTCCATATGCTTATCTAATTCCCTCTTGAAGCCGTCTTGAAGCCTGTAGCTGCCACCACCCTCCTGTGGCAATGAATCCCATGTGTTAATCACTCTTTGGGTGAACAAGTGTGAGCTGGAGGCTAAAAAAACCTGTGAGCTAGCTCACACTAACTCAGCTTAGAGGGAACATTGATTTATCCTCCGCCCTTCACTACCCAAGGGAGTCTCAGAGCGGCTTACAATCACCTTCCCCTCCCCACAACAGACACCCTGGGAGGCAGGTGGGGCTGAGAGAGCTCTTTTGAGAACTGCTCCTGAGAGAACAGCTCTGAGAGAGCTTGTGACTGACTCAAGGTCACACCAGCAGCTGCATATGGAGGAGTGGGGAATCAAACCCGGTTCTCCCAGATTAGAGTCCCCACTCTTAACCACTACACCAAACTGACCCTCAGTGGGGGAGTCCTGCTGTGTATGCCAGCCCCACTGATAAACAGTGCACAAGGACTAGGGTTGCCACCTCCCCAGGTGGCCCCTGGAGGTCTCCCGCTATTACAGTTGTTCTCCTGACGATCATGATCAGTCCCCCCAGAGAAAATGGCAGCTTTGGAAGGTGGACTGTCTGGCCTGATACCCTGCTGAGATTTCTAACCGCCCCAAAACCCGGCCTCCCCAGGCTGCAGCTGCAGAATTTCCAGGTTTTCCCCAACCTAGAGCTGACCAATCTGGGGTTGCCCAGCAAGTTTCTGCGGAGGAGTGGGGCCCAAACCCAGGTGTCCCTGACCCAAGTCTGAAACTCCGACCACCACAACACACGGCCTCTCACTCGAAAAGTAACGCCGATGAACAGGCGTGTTCAGAAACAGCCAACTGATTGTCACCCAGTTGACTCTCTGTTCCCGACTGGCGAACAGACGGCAAGCTGAACAGGTGGGTGTCGGAGCATCCGTAGGAGGGAATGGCAGTGTGGAACGGCAGCATGGCTCGACACCTGGTACGCATGGCTCATTCCAGATGGCGTGGCAGAGCTAGCCGCCCCTCGGATGAGGCGGCCTGTCAAAGCTCTGAATGAGTCACTGTTCTGGGCCGGTCTGCAAACATCTGAACTGGAAGAAGAAGTGTGCCTCATGCAGAAATGTAGGGAAAGGGCTCTTCTGAGTGTGTGATTCTTATTCATTCTGACTCCAATATTGCTCCATGAAGAATGAAGGAACTGCCTCGGTTTCAATTCAGGAAAAATTCTAGATATTCTCCTCTTCAGAGTCCCTTTGTGCCAAACTTCTGCAGAAAGCCAGACTGGTGTAATAGTTATGAGTATCAGACTAGGATTTGGGAGACCCGAGTTCAGATCCTCACTCTGCCATGGAAGCTTGCTGGGCGACCTTGGGCCAGTCACGTACTGTCAGCCTGATCTACGTCACAGGGCTGTTGTGAGGTAATAAAAGGGAGAGAATCGGGACTGGCTTTTTTTTTCCCCTGGGGGAAGGTGTCAGAACAGAGTTCTGGAACCTCTTCGACAGAATCCTTTTAAAAATGTTTAAAAGTTCACGAGTTTCCGGCTTACAGATTGAAAACGTCATTCCCCTCTCGAGAGTCCGGGCACCTCTTTTTTCCAAACAGAAAAAGCCCCGGAGAGAATGACGTAAGCCACTTTTGAGTCTTAAAAAACATAAGGACATAAGAGAAGCCAGTGTTGGATCAGGCCAATGGCCCATCCAGTCCATCTGTCAGGGTCCCACAGTACTCCGGCTCAACAACGTTCCTTAGAAGGACCAAGTTTATTGAGTTCGGTAGTAGCAGGTCATCTGTACATACACTCTGTGCGAAAGCTGACCCACCAGGTGGGAGGGGGAAAGATCTACTACGTTCAAAGCGGGGTTGTCTGACAGAGTTCGGCCAATCAGAGGTGCTAGCCTCACGCGTGCAAAGAAACGACTACAGGTCCCCAGGGAAGGAGAGAGCACGAAGCGTCAAGGTCAGGAAACCAGATAAGGGCCAGCGAGCAAAGAGAAAGCTAACATTCCTGGACAGTAAGTCCTTTCCTCCCTCCCTCACTATGACAGTGTAGCTGACACCAACGCTCTGTGTCACACAGTGGCCAAAACCCAGGGGCCACCAGGAGGTCCACCAGTGGGACCCCCCCCCCCGTTCTTCACTGGGGAGTATAAATGTAGGAAATAAAATGAAATCTGACTCAGGGCCAAACAACACATTGCTGTAGTCATGGGTTTGACCCGTGTCCACTGACGCTGTCCTACAGAAGAATTTGACTGTTTCAAAAAGGCTGTCAGGATTGTGCTGCCCAGTCTGGCGGTGGGGGGGGGAGTGATTTTATTCCCCCGCCGAGTGCCTTTTCAACTGCTGGAGCAGCGCCAGGTGCTTCCATGCTTGAAAAGGCACCGGGGGGCGGGGGGACGAGATTATCTTGTCCCTCAGCGCTGTGGGCCCTTGTGGCGTTTTTTAAATGGTTAAATGCTTCCACAAAAGTAAATTGAACCCGTGGCCATCATAATGCGTAGTTTGGCCCTCCGATGAAGAAGAAGAAGAAGAAGAAGAAAGGAGGAGGAAGAGAAGGAACAGGAACAAGGGGAGTCGTTACCGGCTAAATATCAGGAGAAACTTCCTAACTGTCAGAGTGGTTGAGCAGTGGAGCAGACCGCCTCGGGAGGTGGTGGATGCTCCTTCCCTGGCAAGCCAAGAAAAGATATGGGGTGTGGCCTAATATGCTAATGAGCTGTGCTGTCAGGGTGTGGCCTAATGTGCTAATGAGCTTCTGCTTTTGGGTGTGGCCTATTATGCTAATGAGTTCCTGCTGGGCTTTTCTACAAAATAGCCCTGGGCAAAGGGCTCCACTGTCATCGTCCCGCAGGCCAGGACTGTTCCCTTCTGTACCACGACCGCTGACTCAAACTGTGGCGGAGATCCCTGAAAAGGAGAGGCGGGGACAGATACGGAGAGTCCTCTTCCCAAAGCCCCCGACGCCATCCCCGTTAACAGCGAGGCCTTTGCGAGCCCTTTGCCTGCAGGTGGCTTTCAGAGGCTGCAAGCCCGGGGGAGGAGGAGCCATTGTTCCTGGGTTTTCAAGGCTGCCGGTTAATCATCCTTGCCGACCACCGGGCCTCCTGTTTCCCACGCCACACAGAACCCACAGAGGAGGCCTTGAGGGCGCCACGCGGAGAGGGACTGTTTGTTCCGAGCTTCGGGTACAAGCCTTCTGCTAATACAATCAAAAATAGCAGTGCCCTTTCCCGCAGC
The DNA here is from genome assembly GCA_029375565.1 of Gekko gecko. Taxonomy (NCBI): domain Eukaryota; kingdom Metazoa; phylum Chordata; class Lepidosauria; order Squamata; family Gekkonidae; genus Gekko; species Gekko gecko. Next base: position 140,335,195 of record JAPDNY010000008.1, on the reverse strand, counting down.
GGCGTCAGTTTGTTGACTCACGTTCTGCCTGCTCGCCGGTCTCAACCCCTCAATCCTTCTCGGCACTGTCGCTGCCGATCCAGCCGGCCCTCCTCCGCCCCTTTGGTGCAGAGGATCCCGGGAGGGAACCAGCCAGGGGTCTCAAGGGCACCTCAGACCTGAAATCCTCGACAGGTGGGTGAGGAGGAGATCAGGACCCCACGTGCCCCAACCATCCATGCACCAGGACGTGCGCCGTGTGAATGTGCCCTGGTTTAGGCAAGCTCGAGAAAGAAGGATGAAACAAGATGCACACGTCATGTAGAATAATAGAATCACAGAGTCGGAAGGGACCATAGAGGCCATCTAGTCCAACCCCCTGCTCAGTGCAGGATCAGCCTAGAGCATCCCTGACATGTGTTTGTCCAGCCGCTGCTTCAAGACGGCCAGTGAGGGGGAGCTCATCACCTCCGGAGGCAGCTGATTCCACTGCTGAACTTCTCTTGGTGTAAAAAAGAAGAAGAAGAGGAAGAGATTGGATTTATACCCTGCCCTTCACTACCCAAAGGAGTCTCAGAGTGGCTTACAGACTCCTTTCCCTTCCCCTCCCCACAACAGACACCCTGTGAGGTCGGTAGGGCTGAGAGAGCTCTTGACAGAAACTGCTCTTGAGAGAACAGCTGTGCCAGAGCTGTGGCTTGCCCAAGGTCATCCAGCCAGGTGCAAGTGGAGGAGTGGGGAATCAACCCCGGTTCTCCCAGATTAGAGTCTGCACACTTAACCACTACACCAAACTGGCTCTCTGAATATCCAGCCAGGACCTTCCCATCCTTAATTTAAACCCATTATTGCAAGTCCTCTCCTCTGCTGCCAACACAAACAGCTCCCTGCCCTCCTCTAAGCGACAGCACTTCAGATACTTCGAGAGAACAATCCTGTCCCCCCTCAGCCTCCTGTTTTCCAGACTGGACCTTCCCAAGTCCCTCAGCCTTTCCTCGTAGGTCTCGGTCTCCAGGCCCACGATCATCCTCATCACTCTCCTCTGCGCCCACTCCATTCTGTTCACATCCTTTTGGAAGGGAGGCCTCCAGAACTGTACACAATACCCCAGGTGTGGTCTGATCAATGCAGTGTCCAGCAGGACTATGATGATATCTTGAGATTTGGATGTTATGCCTCTGTTGATACAGCCCAAGATCACATTAGCCTTTTTTGATGCCGCATCACACTGGCTGCTCATATTTAACTTACGGTCCACCCGTACCCCAAGATCTTGCTCACACGCGCTGCTGCCCAGAGCCAAGTCTAAATACTATCGCCTTCTCCTTCTCACTGTCTCAAAGATATCGCTATATCTTTGGCTCTTCCACTTTCAGTGCACTTTCCAACTGAATTTTACTGTGTGAACTGGCAAAATCCAGTTGGGAAGTGGACTGTAAATGGATTATTCAGTGTGTGTGATTACAGCCGAAGATACAGAACCATTCCACTTTCTAGTTACAGGGAATGAGATGACAGAGCTCACCTAATATTTTCTTGAAAAGAACGATTGGCGATTGGGGGAGTGTCATGTAGCCATTTCCAGTCTCTATCAAGCCAAGAACTCGTTGGGTGGCTTTAGGTGAGCCACAGTCTTTCCACTCTTGCTCCAATAGGGGGATATAATACTAGCCTGTAATGATTTCATGTTTTGGTGTGTGTATTTCTTTAAATGTTTTGTTTGACTGCCGTACTGTGGGGAGAGTGATAGAGGGAGATAAGTGTGATGTGATTGGCTGATGACTGAGATTGTGGGAGGAGGGGTATGAGAGAGAGATTCTGTGTGTGAAGTTTGAAGAGAGAGTATAGTCTGTGTGACTATGGGAGTTTTGGAGTCTAATCTGTGTGAATAAGACAAACAGTTTAGTCTGTGTGAATATGAGTCTATTTGGTGTGAATAAGACAAAAAGTTCAGCCTGTGTGACTATACAGAAGAGAGAGAGATTAGACTGAGTGTCTACACCTGTCAGAGTGGAGTTTTGGGAGTTTGAGAGACTGTTTGTGATGCCAAGCTTTGCCAGTTATATTTACAAGTTCTTTTCTTTAGTAACAGTTCAAAATAGCCAGAAACCCATTTTGTTCTTTATTAAATAAATCATTTTTCATTTAAACTTATTCCAGAAATCAGAATAGTCCTTCCTCAGGGCCACATAGTCCCCTGAAGTGCCCAGACCCTGGGTCATTCTACCAAAAGAGAGAGATTTGGGATTCCTGGTGGCAGCAGAAATCTACCAAGTTTAGGTACACAGAGAGTGTTTTAAAGGTAAAACTGTCTTCCCAGTAAGCAAGGACGCCACATAGCCTACCTTAAAGGGCTGTTGTTTCTTCCAGGGCTGCGTGCCAGGAAAACTGTCTTGAATATTCTGGCTGTGATGCTGCTTTGAAAGAATAGAAGCTGAACCAGTGGCCTTTTTTTCAGTTGGCAATGTTAGTCTAGCTATTACAGTTTTTTGTTTTTTAAAAATCCCACCCTTGGGGTTGCCAACTGCAGCTTGGAAAATTCCTGGAGACTTCGGGTGAAGCCTGGGGAAGGCAGAGTTTGGGGAGCTGTCCCCCCAGCGGGGACATGATTCCATCGAGTCTCTTCTTCTCTGACGCTCCCATTTTCCCCAGGGGAACTGTTCTCTGTGGTGCCGGTATCAGCTGCGATTCTGGAAGAACTCAGGGCTCCAATTCTGGAAACTCCTGTTGGGGCTTGACCATTTTTTTTAATTAAAAAAAAATGATGCAAAATTGACTGGTAGCTGCTTAACTGAATGAACTGAATATGGCTGAGTTCAGACTGGCAGTTTGAAGCGGGAGGGAGTCGTTGCAAAAAAGACAGTTTGTTCCAGGTTTTCCCGGTCACCCTGCACGGACTGATGCGGAGGTGCGGCTGTAAATGGCTTTTCCTTGGTAATTCAGCACATAAGCGCATCAGGGCAGTAGAGCCCGTCTCTGGTCCCAGCTCCTGCCAACCTAGCAGTTCGAAAGCAAGAAATTGCACGTAGATAAATAGGTACCACTTCGGTGGGAAGGTAACAGCGTTCCGTGCGCCTTGGTGTTTAGTCATGCCAGCCACATGACCACGGAAGCGTCTTCGGACAGCGCTATCGAGCAGGGGAACCTTTACCTTTACTGCAGTGTATATTTATTCGTCCCCAGGCTTTTCTAACACTGAAGCTCGGGGTGCTACAGCTCCAACTGGAGGAGGGCGACTCTATACAAGACGCTCGGAGCCCCGTCGCCACATTTCCCTCACAACAATCTTGCAAGGTAGGTTAGGTTGAGAGACAGAGGGACACGCCCAGTGTGGTTTATGGAAGGACAGGGATTTGAAACCAGGCCTACAAGACCCCAGCTGAGGATTGCCAGCCTCCAGCCTCATTTGGAATACTGTGTACAGTTCTGATCACCACATCTCAAAAAGGATATTATAGCATTGGAAAAAGTGCAGAGAAGGGCAACTAGAATGATAAAAGGGTTGGAACACCTTCCCTATGAAGAAAGGTTAAAGCGCTTGGGGCTCTTCAGCTTGGAGAAACGACGTCTGAGGGGTGACATGATCGAGGTTTATAAGATTATGCATGAGATAGAGCAGGTAGAGAAAGAGGTCCTTTTCTCCCTTTCTCACAATACAAGAACTCATGGGCATTCAATCAAATTGCCGAGCAGTCAGGTTAGAACGGATAAAAGGAAATACTTCTTCACCCAAAGAGTGATTAACATATGGAATTCACTGCCACAGGAGGAGGTGGCAGCTGCAAGCATGGACAGTTTCAAGAGGGAATTAGATAAACATATGGAGCAGAGGTCCATCAGTGGCTATTAGCCACAGGGTATAGATGGGAACTCTCAGTCTGGGGCAGGTGATGCACTCTATTCTTGGTGCTGGAGGGGGCAGCAGTGGGAGGGCTTCTAGTGTCCTGGCCCCACTGCTGGACCTCCTGATGGCACCTGGTATATTTTGGCCGCTGTGTGACTGAGTGTTGGACTGGATGGGCCACTGGCCTGATTCAACATTGGCTTCTCTTATGTTCTTATGTTCTTAGGTGCTGCATATAACAAAAACTGTATTATTTGAGCCGGTTGGGATAGATATAGACTGCTGGAGACAGGCAAGAGAAACATGCAGAGCTTGGTGCTCCGTTACTGGGAGGTGGTCTGACGAAGTCCTGAAAGGAAACGGGTGGGAACCCGGGCGGTCCGTCAAAGCCACACCTCTTAGCAACTGTGTTTTGTGGACGTCTGTCAACTGCTACACCTCTTAGTTCTGTGGACATTTATCAACTGTTAGGAATTTGTTGAACTGTATCGGGCTATTGCAGTGGCTGCGGTGGCTTAGTGGTTAAGACGCTGAGCTGCAGGCTGGAAGGTCGGTGGTTCGGCAGTTCGAGACCTGAATGCCATGTGATGGAGCGAGCTCCCATCTCTGGCCCCAGCTCCAGCCAGCCTAGCAGTTCGAAAGCAAGAAATCGCAAAGTAGATAAAGAGGTACCGCTTTGGTGGGAAGGTGACAGCGTTCCGTGCGCCTTGGCATTCAGGCATGCCAGCCACATGACCACAGAAACGTCTTCGGACAGTGCTGGCTCTTCGGCTTGGAAACGGAGATGAGCACCATTCCCTAGAGTCGGATTCGACTGGCTTTCAAGCAAGGGAAACTTTTACCTTTACTATTGGACTATTTACATGGGTGTCTTTGGAATGGATGGGAATGGTTATTCAGAGTACTACACTGTTAATATAAAAATGTTTCGGATCAAGTGTCAAGTATTTTGGGGACAGCGTTACAGTCTTTGACTGTGTTGTTAGATGCGCTACCCTCTTTGCTGTAGTTCCATTTACTTATTCTAGCTTCCAGGCGGTGCCTGAAGATCTCCTGCTCATACGAATGGTCTCTGGGCAAAAGAGATCACTTCGCCGAGAGAAAATGGCCTCTCTGGAAGGCGGACTCTATGGCATTATGCCACGTTGAAGTCCCTCCAGTTTGGTATAGTGGTTAGAAGTACAGACTCTAATCTGGGAGAAATTTGATTCTCCACTCCTCTGCATGCAGCTGCTGGTGTGGCCTTGGGTCAGTCACAAGTTCCCTCAGAGCTGTTCTCTCAGGAGCAGTCCTGGAAAGAGCTCTCTCAGCCCCACCTATCTCACAGGGTGTCTGTTGTGGGGAGGGGAAGGGAAAGGAGATCGTAAACTGCTCTGAGACTCCTTCGGGTAGTGAAGGGCGGGGTATAAATCCAATCTCCTCCTCCTCCTCCTCCTCCTCCTCCTCTTCTTCTTCTTCTCCTCCCTTCTCCCTTAAGAGCATAAGAACATAAGAGAAGCCAATGTTGGATCAGGCCAATGGCCTGTCCAGTCCGACACTCTGTGTCACACAGTAGCCAAAATATACCAGGTGCCATCAGGAGGTCCACCAGTGGGGCCGAGACACTAGAAGCCCTCCCACTGCTGCCCCCTCCAGCACCAAGAATAGAGTGCATCACCTGCCCCAGACTGAGAGTTCCCATCTGTACCTTGTGGCTAATAGCCACTGATGGACCTCTGCTCCAGATGCTTATCCAGTTCCCTCTTGGAGCCATCCATGCTTGTAGCCACCACCACCTCCTGTGGCCGCGAATGCCACGTGTTCATCACTCTTTGGGTGAAGAGGGACTTCCTTTTATCCGTTCTAACCCGACTGCTCAGCAATTCCTCCCAACCCGAGCTCTCCTCTGGCTCCATCCCCCCCTGACATCTCCAGGTCCTTCCCAACCTGGAGCCCCCAGCCCCAGCCAAGACTCCGGCCTGCATGGCCTCCCCCTCCTCCAAGCCTCTTTGTCTCTCAGATCTCCTTTCCTGCCTGCGCCGTTCACAGAAATCTTTTTCCTCCGAGGGATGGAATCGCTGACACAAGCAGGAAGGGGGAATGGGAGGGGGGCGCGGGGAGCTCCTCTCGGGGAGTCCAAGGTCAGGCACGGTCGTCCCCCCCACCCGCAAGTTCTGGGCCAACCCACCTGCCCTCCCCCAGAATACCCCGGGTCAGAAGCGACGCCAATTACGTTTCAAGATCTTTGATTATCGGCTCTCATAAATCCCTCTAATCTGATTTCCGAAATGCAAATTCTCTTCAGCATCAGCAGAAGCCGGGAACTGGCTGGGATGCTGAAGACTGTAGTGACTGTGTGCCCACGCAAGGTCAAAGCAGGGAAAGCCGCACGGCGGCACAAACTTTTGGGACGACTCTGTGCCGCCGGAATCCATGGGCCTCGCCTCCTGGCCACCGTAAACTGAAGCTAGATGTGGGGGGGGGGGGTCGTGCAAACTGAACACTGATTTAATGGTGGTCTAAAGTGCCTGTCTTTCCCCAAAGGAAATCTGGAAAAAGAATGTAATTTTCCTAAGATGGGTCCCTTGGTTTAGAAGAAGAAGAAGACAAAGGAGGAGGAGGAGATTGGATTTATTCCCCGCCCTTCACTATCTAAAGGAATCTCAGAGCAGCCTACAATCCCCTTTCCCTTCCCCTCCCCTCAACAGACACCCTGTGAGGTAGGTGGGGCTCAGAGAGCTCTCCTGAGAACTGCCCTTGAGAGAACAGCTCTGAGAGAACTTGTGACTGACCCAAGGTCACACCAGCAGCTGCACATGGAGGCGTGGGGAACCAAACCTGGTTCTCCCAGATCAGAGTCCACGCTCTTACCCTTTACGCCAAACTGGCAGTGAAAATGTTTTCCACTCGTCATGCTGATACTTTCTTAAATTGCATAATAGAGTGATACGAGGAGTAGCCAAAGGAAAAATAGGTTACGGTCGGACTCAAAACTGCCCTGGCCTGGGTAGCCCTGGCTAGCCCAGTCTCCTCAGACCTTGGAAGTGAAGCAGGGTCGGCCCTGGCTAGTAGCTGGATGGGAGACCTCCGAGGAAAACCGGGGTTGTGACGCAGAGGCAGACAATGGCAAGCCACCTTCTGAACGTCTCTTGCCTTGCAAACCCAACACGGTCACTACAAGTCAGTTGTGACTGGATGGCAGAAAAGCAACACAAAGCGTTTGGGAAACCGCCTCCCCCTGCCCAGCGCGGCTCTCGCTTCATCAACAAGTTCTGCGACAGACAGAAGGACAACAACAGGGAAAGATCCTCCCAGCAAGGAAAAATGCTCGGCCTGTTGAATTTGCACCCTTCCCCCTTATAAAAGTCAAAGGATCCCTCTTGGGTAACCAAGGTGGTAACCCTAATTTGGAGCGGCACCTACCCAAGGAGCAGCGATCACAGCTGACTTATGGCGATCCCATGGTGTTAAGTATGAGACTCAACAACAGGATAAGCTCAGCAAGTGATTTCAGCTTTATTAACGGCAACTGTAAGTCAGGAACACACGACAAACAAGGGGAGCTCAGCTCCTTCTTTGAAACTCTCCCGGGCTGTCAAAGCCACACCCACAACATGTTAACGACCAATAACATTGCAGGGATAAAGGCCAATCAGGACCGTTCCCTCTTTGCAACAATATCATTCAGTGATTGGGTATTCACAAACGGTTTCGCAGAAACCGACCAATGGTAATGCGACATCTGAAGAGCCACATTCAGACTCAAGCTTTTCATGGCAGTGTATAGCTTTGATTCACTTTTCAACACACAACACATGGGGCTTTCAAGGCAAGAGATTGTCCAGAGGTGGTTTGCCGTTGCCCGTCTCTCTGTAGCCACCCCGGACTTCTTCAGAGGTCTCCCATCCAAGGACTAACTTAGGCCCTTTCTGCACTGACAGCTTGCTCCAGATAACCCGAGGAGTTAAGCCTTAAGGGTTCACTTCCTGGTCGCACGCATTCCATTTGCACTGGTTTACCCCCCCCTCCGATTTATTTACTCGTGTATTCTGTAAGCATTCTGCACCTGCAGACCCAACCCCCCCTCCTCCCTCCCTCCCTCCCTCCCTCCCTCCCTCTGTGATTCTGCAAAGAGAAACAGAAAGGAGGGAGGAATTCAGGTCCAGACATGCAAGACTGACACTCCTTGGGAGCAGAGAATCCCCCCCCCGTCCTTTATATTTGCTGATTCCTTCTTCTGCTCTCTCTGGCTTAAAAGTTTGCCTGAATGGGAGGACACGTCCTCTTTTGTCTTTGGAGAAGGAGGGAGAGAAAACGGAACAGAAGGAGCAGGTGGAGAAAGAGGTCCCTTTCTCCTTTTCTCACAACAGAAGAACTCGTCCAACAGCAGAAACGCATTAGCATATTAGGCCACACCCCTGACAGCACAGCTCATTAGCATATCAGACCACACATAAGAACATAAGAGAAGTCAATGTTGAATCAGGCCAATGGCCCATCTAGTCCAACACTCTGTCACACAGCGGCCAAAATATACCAGGTGCCATCAGGAGGTCCACTAGTGGGGCCAGGACACTAGAAGCCCCTCCCACTGCTGCCCCCTCCAGCACCAAGAATAGAGTGCATCACCTGCCCCAGACTGAGAGTTCCCATCTATACCCTGTGGCTAATAGCCACTGATGGACTTCTGCTCCATATGTTCATCTAACTCCCTCTTGAAACTGTCCATGCTTGTTACCAGACGTGTGGCCGTCCAGCCACACCCACCTTTTGCTTTTTTTGTAGCTGGAACTCCTTTGCAAGTTAGGCCACACACCCCTAATGTGGCCAATCCTAATGAGTTTCTGCTGTTGGGTGTGGCCTATTATGCTAATGAGTTCCTGCTGGGCGTGGCCAACTCAGGAGCCAGCCGGAACTCCGTTCCTGTGTGTTCCTGCCCCAAAATAGCCCTGGAATGGATCAAAGGAAGTCCTTCTTCACCCAAAGAGTGATTAACACGTGGGATTCACTGCCACAGGAGGTGGTGGCAGCTACAAGCATGGACAGCTTCAAGAGGGAATTGGATAAACACACAGAGCAGAGGTCCATCAGTGGCTATTAGGTATACACAAGGTATAGATCGGGACTCTCAGGCTGGGGCAAGGGATGCTCTGTATTCTTGGTGCTTGGGGGGGAGGCAACAGTGGGAAGGGCTTCTAGTGTCCTGGCCCCACTGGTGGACTTCCTGACGGCACCTGGTATTTGTGGCCACTGTGTGACAGAGTGACACTTGTGGAGTCAGATCTAACTGTTTTGTCTGCAGACCAACATAGCGATCCTCTGAAACTGTCTCTGCCCAAGAGTGCCTTCCTGTGCTCATTTTCAGCTGTTCAAGCCGGAGATTTAATTTCTGGAAAGCTGTGTGGCGAGGGGGGGGGAGAGCTGGCACTTGAGGTTGGCACCCTGTACCTTGCCATCCTCTGCCAATGGCAAGTCAAAACAGGGTCAATAGGAACAGCGGGCGCATTGACGAAGTCTCCTTTGCAGCCGAGTTCATTTGGGCCTGGGATTTGCGCGCTCTCATCTAAAGGAGTGTCGGCGCTCCAGGCTTGCGGCAGAAGAGGGGATTGTTCTACGGTGGCCCTCGGTTGAAAAGAGCCATCCGATTAAAGGTCCTCTGCCATTAAGTGGGTCCCACTAAGTCCTCTCCTCTCCGGCGGTGTGAGGCTTCCGAGGGCGGCAAATCCAGGGAAGGACTTTTTTTAGAAAGGGGTTTCCCTTGTTTGAATCCATCTCATCAAGGCTGAGTAACGGCCTCCCCGGAGGAAAGTACATTTGATGGGCCAGCGGTTTATGAGCGCAGGACTCAAAAGCTTTTGCCTGGCTCCCGGGCCACTTACAGGCCTTCCCCAGGAGCGGGGGGGGGGAAGCAGGGAGCCCAGAATAAATGGCAGGGTGGAGGAGGAGCGGTTGCTGGATCAGCTCTCCCTAGAGGAAAGCAGGGTCTTGAAAAACAAGAGGGCATGGGGGGTGGAAGTGAAACATCTGGGAATCCACACGCCCTAGAAACAGAACAGATCACCCCCCAGAATTTTCCTCAGCAAATTGCAAAGGCAAATCCTCTCTACAAAACTGAATTATCCAAGAGGGCTTCTCCACGCAGGCAACAGGGTAGCCCTGTTACAAAAGCCTTTGCAAAACTGCTTGGATAAGTTACTGGGGACTGGGCTCTCTGTACTGTACTACTAATGGCTACTGTTCTTCACCCAAAGAGGGATTCACACGTGGAATTCACTGCCACAGGAGGTGGTGGCGGCTACAAGCATGGATGGCTCCAAGAGGGAATTAGATAAGCATATGGAGCAGAAGTCCCTCAGTGGTTATTAGCCACAAGATATAGATAGGGACTCTTGGTCTGGGGCAGGTGATGCTCTGTATGCTTGGTGCCTGGGGGGGCAGAAGTGGGAGGGCGTCTAGTGTCCTGGCCCCACTGGTGGACCTCCTGGTGACGCCTGGTATTTTTGGCCACTGTGTGACAGAGTGTGGGACTGGATGAGCCATTGGCCTGAACCAACATTGGCGTCTCTTATGTTCTTAAATGGAGCAGAAGTCCCTCAGTGGCTCTTAGCCACAAGGGATAGATAGATAGAAACTCTCTGTCTGGGGCAAGTGATGCTCTGTGTTCTTGGTGCTTGGGGGGGGTCAACAGTGGGAGGGCTTCTAGTATCCTGGCCCCACTGGTGGAACTCCTGATGGGCACCTGGCAGGGCTCTTTTTGTAGCAGGAACTCCTTTGCATATTAGGCGACATACCCCCTTATGTAGCCAATCCTCCAAGAGCTGACAGTAGCCCCTGTAAGAAGAGCTCTGTAAGCTCTTGGGGGATTGGCTACACATTAGGGGTGTGTCACCTAATATGCAAAGGAGTTCCTGCTACAAAAAGAGCCCTGGCACCTGGTACTTTTGGCCACTGTGTGACAAAGTGTGGGACTGGATGGGCCATTGGCCTGATCCGACATTGGCTTCTCTCATGTTCTTATGTACTACTGTGTACAGTCGGCTGCGGGTTGGCTCCCGTCGTGTGATTTTTGCATCGTTTAACGTGTCGTGTTAACACTCCTGCTCTGCTTCGGTTCTGTTTTTTCAGATTTCCGGTTGGTTCTACAACCCTGGTTCCTATTGTATTCGATCACGAGGGGTGGCCGTGTTAGTCTGTCTGCAGCAGCAGAGAAGAGCAAGAGTCCAGGAGCATCTTCAAGGCTAACAAGATTGGGGGCAGGGGAGCAGCTTTCGTGAGTCAACAGCGGGTTTGCCAGATCCAGGTGGAGAAACTCTTAAGGATCTGGGGATGGAGCCTGGGGAGGACAGGGACCTCAGTGGGGTGCAGTGCCACGGAGTCCACCCTCCAAAGCTTCTCCAGGGGAACCGGTCTCTGTAGTCTGGAGATGAGCTGCAATTCCAGGGGATCCCCAGGTCTCACAATACAAGAACTCGTGGGCACTCCATGAAATGGCTGAGCAGTCGGGTTAGAACAGATAAAAGGAAGCCCTTCTTCACCCAAAGAGTGATTAACACATGGAATTCACTGCCACAGGAGGTGGTGGCAGCTACAAGCATGGATGGCTTCAAGAGGGAATTAGATAAACATCTGGAGCAGAAGTCCATCAGTGGCTATTAGCCACAGGGTATAGATGGGAACTCTCAGTCTGGGGCAGGTGATGCACTCTATTCTTGGTGCTGGGGGGGGGCAGCAGTGGGAGGGGCTTCTAGTGTCCTGGCCCCACTGCTGGACCTCCTGATGGCACCTGGTATTTTTGGCCGCTGTGTGACACAGAGTGTTGGGCTAGATGGGCCATTGGCCTGATTCAACATTGGCTTCTCTTATGTTCTTATGTTCCCACCTGGAGGCGGGCTTCTCTAGCAGGCTCTTGGGTACCTTGGGCTGAACCGGCTCCTTTGTTTGGCACTTTTCATTGAGAAAAGATGAAGAAAATTTACAAAACCTTTCCTTGCTTCTTACCATGTTAGGGCTTGGGCTCATGCCACGAAGCCAAACTGCGATGGGTTCAGGATGGAGATGCAGAAATAGTCACCCCCAGGGCTGTTTTGGTGGCAGGAATGCCTTTGCATATTAGGCGACACCCCCCCTAATGTAGCCAATCCTCCAAGAGCTTACAGTAGCCCCTGTAAGAAGAGCTCTGTAAGCTCTTGGAGGATTGGCTATATCAGGGGGGTGTTACCTAATATGCAAAGGAGTTCCGGCTACAAAAAGAGCCCTGGACCCCCACCTCCCCCCAGTGCCTTATTAACCGATGGAACTCCCTGCAACAAGATGTGGAGATGCCCTTCTGCTTCGAAAGAGGATTTGAGAAGTCCGTGGATGGTATTTGGGGTAGAGTTCTCCTTCCTCCATTTAATTCTCACAACCACCCTGTAAAGGCAGGTTAGGCTGAGGCAGGCCCAAGGGTCACTCGGCAAACTTCCTGCTCGAAGAGGGAGCCGAACTTGGGTCTTCCCCTGTCTGAGTCCAACTCCCTAACCACTGTGCCTCACTGTCCGTCCTGGATGATGGTGGGATCCAGGGCTTTTTTTGTAGAAAAAAGCCCAGCAGGAACTCATTAGCATAATAGGCCACACCCCTGACAGCACAGCTCATTAGCATATTAGGCCACACCCCTATGTTACCAGAGGTGGGGTCATCCAGCCACACCCACCTTCTGCTTCTTATTCCGTTTACCTTGTTTGTTGTCAAAACCCAGGGCTGTTTTTGTAACAGGAGCTCCTTTGCATGTTAGGCCACACACCCCTAACGTAGCCAATCCTAATGTGTTTCTGCTGTTGGGTGTGGCCTGTTATGCTAATGAGTTCCTGCTGGGCGTGGCCAACTCGAGAGCCAGCCGGAACTCCGTTCCTGTGCGTTCCTGCCCCAAAATAGCCCTGGTGGGATCTATCAGCAGCTATAAGCGATGAAGCCTATGGGCCGGAGACATGGCACAGATGCCGCTTCCTGACTCTGTCCCTCTGTTTCTCTTAAAGGCCCTTTCTGCACTTGGATCTCATCCCTGGTTTTATCAGAGTTCAACTCACAACACAATACCTTGCATTTATCCCTGGTTATAACAGTCCTTTCTGCACTAGACCTTAAATCCTGGTTCAACTCTGTCCTCGAACTTACGTTCTACACTACAGTCCAGTTGACCGCTGTAACTATCTCAGGGTATTTTTTGTTTCCACATTACATTGAGGTCACCCTGGTTTCGCTCCACGCTTGTCCCAGGATAAACAGATGCTGTTATAACCAGGGATAAATGCAAGGTATTGTGTCGCAAGTTGAACTCTGATAAAACCAGAGATGAGATCCAAGTGTGGAAAGGACCAAAAGCATCCATTTATCCTGGGACAAGTATGTGGTGAAACCGGGGTGACCTCAGTGTAATGTGGAAACAAAAAAATACCCCAGGAATAATTACAGGGGTGAACTTGCGTGTAGTGTAGAATGTAAGTTTGGGGGCAGGGCTGAACCAGGATTCAAGGTCTCGTGTGGAAAGGACCCTTGTCAGTCAAGTTGAACTCAGTGTTTTTGCCCTGATGTCACCATGCTGTGGGGACACACCCCCTCCATGTGACTGGCTGGTGGCAGTAGAGGGGGTGGGCAACCCCGCACCATAATGGCATTCTGTCATGTACGGCAGTAAACTAGATATGACAAGAAACGGGTTGTGTGTGTGTGTGCGTGAGAGGAGATTCTCCAACGGCAACGGATTAGTCTCTCTGTCTTTTTGTGGATTCCATCTCATTATAATCTGCCTTTCTGCTTTAAGATAAATGCATGCCCTTAGTTCCATTTGCCCTGACCTGCATAGCCCAGGGTAGCCTGATGTTGTCAGACCTTGAAAGCTAAGCAGGGTCAGCTCTGGCTAGTATTTGGATGGGAGACCTCCAAGGAAGCAGGCAATAGCAAACCGGCTCTGTTCCTCTCTTGGTTTGAAAACCCTACAGGCTTGCCGTAAGTTGGCTGCGGTTACGCCTTACTTCCAGGGCTTTTTTTTGTAGAAAAAGCCCAGCGGTAACTCATTAGCATAATAGGCCACACCCATCAGCAGAAACTCATTAGCCTGTTAGGCCACACCCATGACAGCACAGCTCATTAACATATTAGGCCACGCCCCCATGTTACCAAACGTGTGGTCATCCAGCCACACCCACCTTTTAATTCTTATTCTGTTTACCTTGTTTGTTGTCAAAACCCAGGGCTTTTTTTGGAGCAGGAACTCCTTTGCCTGTTAGGCCACACACCCCAAATGTAGCCAATCCTAATGAGTTTCTGTTGCTGGGTGTGGCCTGTTATGCTAATGAGTTCCTCCTGGGCATGGCCAACTCGGGAGCCAGCCGGAACTCCGTTCCTGTACATTCCTGCCCCAAAATAGCCCTGCTTTTTACTATGTGTCTGTATACTCTCCTTCTCTGACGTAGACAGCCCAGGCTAACCTAATCCCGTCAGACCTCGAAAGCTAAGCAGGGTCAGCCCTGGTTATTACTTGGATGGGAGACCACCAAGGAAGCCCAGGGTGGCTAGGCAGAGGCAGGCAATGGCAAACCACTCATGTTCCTCTCTTGCCTTGAAAATCCTACAGGTGAGGAATCGTTACAAATGAGGAAGTGGGAGGGACTGACCTCAGGGGCCATGGAGAGTCCATGGACAAACTGAGATCTGAACTCGAGAGCCATGGCTTAGGATCCACTCGTGCAGTGTTTCTCTCCCAGCAGGGAAGGGCATCGGGACAAGAAATTCTGCAAAATATCAGCAACTGTCTTTGTGTATACAGTTCTACCATCACACTTTCTGATTCAACATGGCTTCTCTTACATTCTTAGTAGTTTCAAGAGGGGACTGGATAAACATCTGGAGCAGAGGTCCACCAGTGGCTATTAGCCACAAGGTATAGATGGAACACTCTGTCTGGGGCAAGTGATGCCCTGTATTCTTGGTGCTTGGGGGGCAACAGTGGGAGGGCTTCTGGAGTCCTGGCCCTGTTGGTTTACCTCCTGAGGGCACCTGGGTTTTGGCCACTGTGTGACACAGAGTGTTGGGATGGATGGGCCACTGGCCTGATCCAACATGGCTTCTCTTGTGTTCTTATAAATTGCAAGAGGGAATTTGTGCAAAAAAATATATTCTGGTATCCAGGTGGAATCTCTGAACCAGCTGGACTCCGATCAATATGATTTAATAGGAATTGCTGAAGCTATGTGTATATTTCCCCCTAAAATGGATAGCCTAGGCCAGCCTCGATCTCATCAGATCTCAAAAGTTCAGCAGGGTCAGCCCTGGTTAGTCCTTGGATGGGACACCTCCAAAGAAACCCAGGGTGGCTACGCAGAGGCAGGCAAGGCCAAACCACCTCTGTGTGCATCTTGCCCTGAAAACCCTGTAGGGCTGACACCAGTCAGATGTGTCTTGACAGCGAGAGAGAGAGAGACAGCTCATATTTTAGATTTATTATTTTTTTCGTAAATCCCTCTGACTGCTAGCTTGTTTGTGTCCGTGTATGGCACTACAAAATGAAGATTACTGGCCCCAGCTGAAATTCATGGGATTTAAAGAAGTTTTGAGTTGCTGGCCGAATAGATCTCACCATTACGTTTTAGCTATCCGGTGTAATGGCAGCTGTGAGAGAGCCAGTTTGGTGTAGAGGTGAAGTGCGCGGACTCTTATCTGGGAGAACCGGGTTTGATTCCCCGCTCCTCCACTTGCACCTGCTGATGTGACCTTGGGTCAGTCACAAGCTCTGGCACAGCTGTTCTCTCAAGGACAGTTTCTGTCAGAAGTTCTCTCAGCCCCACCTACCTCACAGGGTGTCTGTTGTGGGGAGGGGAAGAGAAAGGAGTTTGTAAGCCCTTGGGTAGTGAAGGGCGGTGTATAGATCCAGGATCCGGCCTGGAGGTGGATTCACAAGGGCCAGGAAGGTGGAACTGCATAACAAAAGACCAGCGCAGGAGACCACAAAAGACCAGCGCTGGAGAGAGAGGTCGCCGCCAGACTGTCCCCTTCGCAACAGAAGATCTGCTACAGAATAGGGGTGCCTGGTAGGATATCCACCTCCCCCTGCACATATGTGGCCCTAGGCTAGGAATGGACCCAATATATATATGTAAGCCGCTCAGAGCCCTTAGGGGGTGAGCGGGATAGAAAGTCGAATAATAAATAAATAAAAATAAATAAATAAAATAAGTCTCCTCCTCCTCCTCCTCCTCTTCTTCCTCTTCTTCTTCCTCTTCTCCTCCTCCTCCTCCTCCTCCTCCTCCTCGTCCTCCTCTTCTCCTTCTTCCTCTTCTTCTTCTTCTTCTTCTTCTTCTTCTCCTCCTCCTCCTCCTCCTCCTCCTCCTCTTCTTCTTCTTCTTCTTCTTCTTCTTCTTCTTCTTCTTCTTCTTCTTCTTCTTCTTCTTCTTCTTCTTCTTCTTCTTCTTCTTCTTCTTCTTCTTCCCTACAACAAACTTTGTTAGTCTTTAAAGCACCACTGGAGTCTTTTCTATTGCTACAGACAAACCCATCTCCATTTGTCTTTTCCAGTGACCCTCTTCTCCTCATAATGTGACCAAAGTACAGTAGCCTGTTTCCGTCATTTGAGCTTCCAGGGGAGAGTTCAGACTTGATTTGATCAAGAGCTGCTTAATTGTCTGCTTGGCAGGC